>CM061919.1:61711421-61960471 GCA_031002005.1 Vandiemenella viatica
GGCACCGGCTGCGGGTGTAATCAGCCATATGCTATATGGAAGGCTCTAAACAGACTAAGAACTGAAGTGTCCCGATATAAATATAATATTAAAAAAATGGGGGTACACTAATGACAACGATCTATGTGAATGTGGTGAGCTTCAGAACCCACAACATCTTCTGATATGCAGGAATCTCCCTGAAACCTGCAATATCGACGACCTTTACAGGGCAAACGAGAAGGCCATCAAGATTGCGGAATTCTGGTCACATTCTATATAATTGTGTTTATAGTTAATATTAATTAATTAATGTTATTTGTTTTTTCAACTTGTTATGTCCTGGACACGAGAAATATAAATAAAAATATAAATACCCCTAATTATCGACGACCTTTACAGGGCAAACGAGAAGGCCATCAAGATTGCGGAATTCTGGTCACATTCTATATAATTGTGTTTATAGTTAATATTAATTAATTAATGTTATTTGTTTTTTCAACTTGTTATGTCCTGGACACGAGAAATATAAATAAAAATATAAATACCCCTAATTTAATACATCCTTTAAAATACACGGACTGTAGGTGTGGGTACGTTGGCGATGAGTCTAGAGGTGGATCTTGGTGAAAGAATTAGGAATAGTGCACTGGATTTCTTCTATAAGGAAGTGGGTAAATTTTCTATGTCTTTCTTAGACACACCAACAGGACGGACATTACATTCACAGACACACAATTTCATTACCCCTAATTTTGAAATTTGTCCTGGTGGAGGAACATCAAAGAGGCACCGGCTGCGGGGTGTAATCAGCCATATGCTATATGGAAGGCTCTAAACAGACTAAGAACTGAAGTGTCCCGATGTAAATATAATATTAAAAAATGGGGGTACACTAATGACAACGATCTATGTGAATGTGGTGAGCTTCAGAACCCACAACATCTTCTGATATGCAGGAATCTCCCTGAAACCTGCAATATCGACGACCTTTACAGGGCAAACGAGAAGGCCATCAAGATTGCGGAATTCTGGTCACATTCTATATAATTGTGTTTATAGTTAATATTAATTAATTAATGTTATTTGTTTTTTCAACTTGTTATGTCCTGGACACGAGAAATATAAATAAAAATATAAATACCCCTAATTTAATACATCCTTTAAAATACACGGACTGTAGGTGACACTCGTGAGTTATATTATATTGTTCATAATGAAAAAGTGAGTTTGTTTCCCGTCTCTTCGTCGGTGAATTAATTTTTAATGTCTGCCTGCTTCGATGAACGGAATTTATGTTAACAGCGAGGTCTTTAGAGACGGGAAGGATAGGAAGGAATTCGGCCATGGCCTTTTGAAGGTAGCATCCCCGGCATTCACTTGGAGTGATTTTGGGAAACCATGGATGCCTGGAACCTCCGTCCTCCCGAATGAGAGGCAAAAACGCTAAATAATTTCATGAAAACAGGTACACATAGAATTTATATCTGGAGTTTATGACGCTTTTTTTCCCGTTAAAAGGAAACATTTATGCTTTTCGACTTATTTTTTTAGGCGTGGAAATTACGTAACTTTACGGCTTTTTCACAAAACACTTAAACACCGCGGCCGGACTCGAACCGGCGACCTTCGGCACTCTAGCCCCAACACTGCCGAGGTCGTTTTAATGTGGACTTTTTTTTGTTTTTAGTAAAATTTCAATGATTTATGTTTAAGTACCGAAGAAATTGGACGCCCTAATTTCTTTGTCCGCCAGCTATGCTTTCACAATGGTGGATGCGCTAGCTGTATCGCTCTGTAATGGAGCCATTTCGTAACCTGTCGGACTCCCGAGCAAACGTCGAAATATTTCACGCATATTGGGACACCCGCTCCATCTAGCGGCAAATGTCTACTACCGTGTGCTGACCTCTAGCGAGAGTTATGCAAGTTATCGCGCATGTCGCAACAGGGTCTCGGCGGCCGAGCAAGTGCGTACATGTCGACACCTGTTCAAATACGCCTTAGGGCTGGGTTTTCCCCCGCTGGCTTTCTCTATCCTGGGGGAGTGGAATATCTGCGCCCAAAGAAATTAAGCCCTTGGGAGATGCTGCCCTCCCAGCGGCCGGTTGAGGAACTAACGTGTGACGTCATACGACCTTGGCCGCCATTGGTCCATTAGAATTTCCCGCCATCCAACTGTGACGTCACGCGGACGAGTGGAGTCTCTTCCGGGGCCGGCTTAAGATCTTTTGTCCCAGGAAAGACAGTCTCCTCCTACTGCGGTCCTGCCATACACATCTCCCCACTGCAATACTTCAACCATACATGCAACCCCCTACTTGCTCGTCTCCCACGAAGGGGACTTCTAAGGGGAACTGAAGAGGCTACAATCGCTGACTTGTCGAGTAGGTGGAGCGATTTTCATACGTATTTATGTATTGAAAGAGGTAAATAACCCTGCAATATTACAGCTTAACTATTTACACGACGTCTGTTAAGAATTAATACTCAAATTAGTAATTACGACACTATCTAATAAAATTCGATGTCAAACAGTAAGGAGGCGACCCTAACCACTACCATAAGATGGAGGCTCTGAGGTTAGTCTACGATGATATAGCGGGGAGAGGATTATCGACAAGGAACGGGAAGGAATTCGGCCATTCTGAAGCAACTACTCTAACGTTCATTACTAGTAATTTCGGTAATTCAAGGGAAATCGAATCCTGGATAGCCAGACCGGGGATCAAATTCGCGTCTTTCCGAATGGGAGGTCGAGTTTCGGTGTGAAGGCTACTATGAATGAAAGACGGAAGGGGAGACACGGTAGATAAAGATACGACAATAATATTCTGCTAAAGTTTTTTTAAATATGCTAATTTCCTGAGTCATACTTCTTTCCGTGAGGAGGTTGGCCAGGATTTGCGAGCTATGAACTGACGGACATGCTGTTTGCATTGTAATAACGTCTTAAGTAGATAAAGATAAAATAAAGTAGATGAAGATAAAAGTAGATGAAGATAAAAGTAGATGAATATTTAGATGAAAAAGGCAACGAAGGAGACGGGGGACAATGTAATGCAGGAGTAAGTAGTAAATGAACCACATACAAGAGTTCATCACTAGTACAGTGTTTCTTATATTTATCGAACTTAAATTTTATAGTACCAAGTCAAAGAAATAGAGAGCGTATACCGAACACATAAAAAGGGGGTATACATGGAATTATGCTAAATATATGCTAAAAACTCAAACGCAGGAATATAATAAGTGAGGTAGGTAAGTAAGATAATTCCAACAGACGTATCTCCATTTCGCTATTTACAATATGTGACATGCAAGTTCTATCTGGAATGTAAGATCCACATTTAAACGGACAGCTTAATAATTTAACAACTTATGCAAATAAAAGTTTTTTTATCATCCGCGAAAACAATAACAAACGTAAAGGCGCTTACCTCTTAATTTTGAGATCGGACTTTTTTTAAATGTATATTTCATCACGCTGTCATGTACGATGCAGAATTATCATGATCCTCACCTCCTTCTCCCAGAAAAAGAAGATCAACATTACTCGGTAGCTAAAACACCAGGAAGCTACGCAACTTCCTTCGAACAACAAAGCCTTGAACATCGAAAATCAGTGAACAAATAGACTTGGTGAGCTAGAACGAGGAGTCATCGCATTTTATATATATACAGTACTTTTGCTGTCATCAGTCTTTTGACTGGTTTGATGCAATCCTTCATCCCTTCCTATCTTGTGCTAACCTCTTCAATTTCTACATACTCCTTACATTCCACGTCCTCAAATATCTGCTTCATATATTCTAATCTCTGCCTTCCTCTACAGTTCTTACCTTCGACTGTTACCCCCACTAACAAATTAGCCAATTCAGTATGTCCTACCAGCCTGTCTCTTCTTTCTGTAAGCTTCTTCCACAAACTTCTTTCCTCGCCCATCATTTGCAAAACTCGTTCATTTCGTACTTTGTCCGTCCACTTGATTTTCAGCATTCTTCTGTAGCACCACATTTCAAATGCTTCAATTTTCTTTCTTTCTGGTATTCCTAAAGTCCATGCTTCGCTACCATGAAGTCCTAGCTAGATCAATATTTGAAACTAAAAGATTTCTCTTTTTCATGAAGGCTCTTTTTGCTAGTGCTGTTCTGCTTTTAACATCATTCCTGCTTCGGACATCGGTTGTAATTTTGCTTCCCAAGTAGCAGAATTCACTTACTTCTCCTAATGCATCCTATCCTATATTTATATTTAATAAAAAAAATATAATATGTTCGGTTTTGGGGCAACGCAACGCACATCATGTGCAAATATGAAGTCTGAAACATATTCTGTAAACGAACTAGAGGCCTGTGTCACACAGGAACTAAACCCCAAAAATTAAGTTTTAATCGACTTCGACAACAACGGCATTAGAGTCGGATATGGTGTTTACAAGGAATGACATCGAAGAATGAATTATTTCACCATTCGCTTCAGAAAACTAAACTCTGGAGCCGAAAATCGATTTTTTTTCCGCTCACGCAGCAAGCTCATTCGTCCTAGAAAACACAACCCAATATCTCCAGGTCATCTTTCGTACAGTACTGTATTTAGTGTAGTAACTGCATCATTTCGTATTGATAGAAAAAGCAGTAGCAAACATCAGTTTACACGGAATTCTGGTGGACTGCCACAAAAGCTGCTAAACAGGTACCTAAACAACTTTAATAAAGTCATTATTAAAATACTGTTACAGTGTGAAGCCCGTAAGGATGAAGTTAAAGAAAGATAAAAACGTTTAAGGAAGTCGGCGCTACTTGTACTTCGTAATGTACAGCATCATCCTGACGAAAGTATTGCGAATTTCATGTATCGATTCCAATGTGGTCGGATGAACAACCAGTCACGTCAGTTCTGTTTTATTCAAAGAATATAAGATTAAAATCAGTTATCAGAAATGTATACTTCATTGGCAGATTTTATGCACTCTGAGGAAACTGGGAGGGAGGATAGGGAAAAAAGTGGGAGGGTTCTTTCATTTTCACTGGCCGGGTGAAAAATATAATACACGTGGAAAACTGTAACAAAGGGATGTTTTATTCAATTGGGGCTATACGGGCAATTTTAGCTTACACGTTGGAAAGGAGAAAAGCTGATATCCAGCAGCGACCAGTGTGGGGGAAAAATATCTGCAACAGCATATTGTGTTGAAGAACAAATCAGACTACACAAGTCTGTGTGACACAACTGTTGAGTAGGTTACGCTCCACTGTGTTATTCCAAAGAAAAATAAACGGGAATAATATGGAATTCAACTTTACCGGTCAGAAAACAAATTATTCTTGTCAACATTTTCTCTGCTATCAGCCTTTTTCATCGGTTGTTTCAGATACGTACTACTTTTTTCCCTTTCCTTTGGGCATCACGCATCGTCGATGAGGGTAGAGACAGGATAGGAATGGGGGGCAATTAATTAGAAGGAATTCGATATTTTTAGTGAACCATCCCGGCATTTTCCAGGAGTGAAACCACGAGAAAACCGATGTCCGGACAAAGTTATTAATTAGTGTCCTTACAAATGCCAGGCCAGACTGTTAACGCCCACCTGCTGGTCTTGGTTTTGTCTTGAAGAATATAGAACTTAATCACCACAGCTGCTACAGTGAAAAATTGTCCCATGATGGAAGGGGAGCGTATGTCATCTATTTGTGAACAGTGTAAGTTTTGATCTGTTCGTTAAGGGTTAACTTAGGATTCACTTAGGTAATTATAGAAAGCAATGTTATTACGACTTAAGAAGCCCCATCACTGATTGGCCAAATTGGCTGATAAATATAATGAAAAGAGGCGCGTTACAGATTTCAGACAACATAGAACACCTACAAACATTCAATTCAGGGATCAATTTTTTAGCTCTTCTGTGGCAAATGCGCAGATGTAATCGTCTTTGGCAGCCACTTGGAAAATGTGTATAATCAGTTGTTTGAAAGCCGAATCAACTTTTCACAGCATAGATGCCAGTCGAGTCAGCCATAACGTTTGCCTCCTCCCATCATCGCTTTGTACTTCTCTCTCTTTTTTTTGCGTATGGCTTTATGCCTCGTCGACGTCGAGAGCATTAGAGGCGGGAAAGGATTTTGGGCAATGAACGGGAATGCATTCGGTTCTGGCCTGTTGAGGCATTTGCCTGGAGTGATTTGGAAAAACCAATGAAAATCCAAATCTGGATGGAGGGAAGGGGAATCGAACCAGCTTCCTCCAGAATGCGAGGCGAGAGCCTTACTGCTCATTCACCATGCTCGGTGTTTCTTATCTCGATTTTGTAACTTCCATGATGGTTTTGTCAAGAGAATGTTTTTCTGCTCTCTTAACGTAACTTGAATAAGCTACTTTTAGAGGTTTGAAGTTGGTGCTCTGTTTTTGATCTGCTGAGACGTTGTTCATCGGATCCTCAGAGTCTTTCTTAAGGCGCACATTTCGTATGACTCCAGCAAGTTTAATGCGCATAATGCGCTGAAAAAATAATCAGTAAAAGTGGAAGAAGGTATCAGTGCTCAATAGAACAACCTAATCACAAGAACGTTGGCTCGACTGCCAAACCCTTCCACTGGAAGGAAGCACAAAAGAAAACACAGATGCAAGCGATGGATTTTTCTTTTTCTTTTTTTGCTTCGTGTACAATGTCTAGTCTACATAGAGATTAATAGAGCCGAGAGATGATCAGGGCAGGGAACGGAAAGGAATTGGGCCACGGCCTTTTTAAGGCACCCCGAAGCCACTCTCTTGGACTGATTTGGGGAAGCAATGGAAAATCAAAATGGTTTAAGTCCGCGTTCTCCCGAAAACCAAACCGGAATATTACCGCTCACCCCACCAAGTTCATTTCGGGCAAGCGTTGAAGATTTACCTATCAAGAATTCTACATCAATTCTCAGAATTTCCTTTTTTTGCTATAAGCTTTGTTTAACGCTATCTTACACGGGGAGGGCGGGGGGAGACGAGCGAATTCCTACAAAAACAATTTTGTAAAAATAGGGTCAGTTCTCTTGGTTGTTAAGTGATAAAATTTGTGCGATCTTGTTCTAAGCCAAGACTACATTCTACAGTGTATATTCGCTTAACTTGCTGAGCAGAACGTTTTCTTCCGGTGTTATAGGTCGTTTGTTTAATGGTCATTATTAGGCTGCATTATTATGTGATTTAACGTTTGGGGTAGATAAAGAGTACATATGCATAAACTCACTGATTTTAGTCTTTTTTATGATTTGGTGGTATAACTATATCCGTGTACAAAATTTAATCTTTCTACGACAACGGGAAGTACCATGACTATAAATCAATGAGAACGTGACAAAACCGATTAAATTTGCCAATGAATAACTTCCAAACCAAGAACAGAAAAAAAATAAAGTGTTTTATCAAAACCAAAGAGTTTACACAACACTTGTTTCTTCCGTCATGATTAAGATAGTCATTTACTGGATATCCAAGTTAATCCCTTGTATTTGTTCTGTAAATATTCCCAGCAGTGTATTGTGACATATTGAACAAATAATAATGATAAATTTTCTCTTCGCTGTACTGATATTCATACCGGTTTCCTTACCTGCTAAATACTTCGAGAAGTTATTCGAAAATATCCGTCAACATATCTACATCATCCTCATAGAACATGTTATTAATAGCAAAGCAATTGACTTTCTAAATTCCTGTATCAATTTCGTCAGGAGCCATCTCAGAATTTACAATTTATAATCTATACATAAAAAACAATAGTAAGGTCATCATTTCAATTTTCAAGAACAGTAGAGAAAAACAAATACGAATTACGAGGTCGATCACGAGAGGGGGGGAGGGGGGATGGTTCCCCAGTAAATCTTGCAAATGCTCACCTGCCGGGGTTCCAAATTAAAAAAAAAAAACCTGCTCAGGTAATTAGTAGACGCCACTTTTCACGTCATTACGTGGTTCCCCACATATCCTTGGCCGTAAACACTTCGCCAGTGAGAATCATCTTACGTTTACCACCAATATGTTTATTTCGTTGACTGCAATTTACGTAAAAACTACTGTTGCAAACATGGTACAGCCCAAGGTCGCATGAATAAAATGGTGGGTTTTTCACACTGATCTTACTTCGGGAAGCTGTGGGAAGTAGATTTTTTTGTGCTTAACGGCTAGTCGACATCGCGATATTTAGTGCCAAGACAGGGTAGAGGACTAGGAACGGGAACAAATTCGACCATAGGTTTTTGAATGAATCATCCCGGTATCTGCATGGAATAATTTCGGCAAAACTGTGGAAAACCGAAATCTGGATGGCTGAACAGGGATTTTAAGACATTTCATCCCGAACGCCAGTTCCGAGCATTATTACCTTTTACGGAATATGGATAAAAACATCCGAATATTTAACTGTGCCTTTTACCCCAAGAGCGAAACATGTCAGGTGAATCAACACCAATCAAAACAGTTGTTAATAGTTCAATTTAGAAACCTCTGCGAATCTCGTTGTTATTTATTGTTCCATCTCCGACTATGGGGTTTCAGTGCTGGTTTCTTATTATTTATTATGATGTCTCATTACTATCTGCTAATTTGATTAGAAGGTGTTGCGACGTCTTGAAGAGCATCGATCGACACTGTGTGTGAGAAGAAAGGCCGGGCTGTTGACACTACCATTAGGGGAGGACGCCGCTATGTTGGAGGAAATTACATTTCCTGTGGCATCCTTGCTTCCCGCGTTCCTGCCTGCAGTCAGATAAGCTGCCCAATAACAGGCTGCCAATGAATCACTTCCCACATTTATCTGTCTCACCGCTATCTACTCACTAAATATATCCGCGTCACCGTAATCATTCTCCTGTTTAGACTATGAATTGTTGTGAGAAGATCCCCATTTTGAGGACTATCAGAGAAATCATGTGCAGGTACAAAGTAGGCCTACTGACAACTCTTTAAAAGTGAAGATTTTTTTTACGAGTAAACTGGCTAGACAAATCGTCACGAAAATTGAGGACGCTTCGCATTCTACAGATATTACCGGCCAATCGAAGATGTTATACCGTATGATTCTGTAGCTGATATCAGTTACGGTTCTCCTTACCTATAAAAATAAACAAAAGTTTAACGTATGTTCTCTATGTGAATTTCTTTAACTGAATAAAGCAAATTCGTGTGGCCTTAAGACGTAGTGATAGTTTCGATTTGCCCAGTATTCCGCATTTGTTATGATTGGATCTGCAGACAACGCGAAATCCGAACAACGGAAAGTCCTAGCGGGCTTTACATGAACAAATAAACTTTGCCGGAGGTGGTAACTTCAAGAGAACGTAAAAATTCCTATCCGTACGAAATCTGAACCGACCTAGAATTATTAGGATGGGAACAAAACTTTTTTTTTAAATGAACCTTTAATGGCATAACGATGTAAGAAAAGGCAATCACATTTTAAATCATTTTGCCTGGTTAACACTAGGGCATTGTTTCTCAATATGCGGTCCACAGGCGGAATTTTTAAAATTTAGGATATCATCTTAAAAATAAATTTATAAAAATAGTATATTCAAAACGCATATCGTACCCTTAAGCTATAGGCTAAACTTTTTAATAGCCACGAATATTTCTATGATAAGAAAAAGAATTTGTTATTACCAGATATCAGGATATGACTAAATACGTTTCAAGACGGCATCAATGATAACGACTTTCCATGGTGAATTAAGTTAGTGAACGTTTTATGAGGGTCTTATTGTAGGTGTAGGTGTAGGTTTTAGGGGACATTGGTACATTCCGGTAATAATTGGTATGGTTAGTTGATATTATACACGGTAAAAAATTAGACCCATATTAATTAGTGGGCTGTAGAAATATTTTTGATATTTCACTGGTCTTCGGGTTGAAAAAGGTTGAGAAACGCTGCACGAGGGTATTTCACACTTGCTACAGTAATCCCCCATGATACTCAGCAGGGCATTAACAGCGCAGATCATAAATCTTGGCATTTTCATTCACTTTGTAGAATTTCAGTACGGTCAGCAGTGCATACGTCTTCCAAGCTCGGCATCACAGAATTACGAACCATATGGAAAACTTCCAGTTTGAAACGACTATTAGCAAAAGAATACTGAAATAATTACACAGAGGCTAACGCAGATAACGAAGAGAAAAAGAAACGGTCAGGTATATCAGCCGGCATCTCTCCCTTCCCCTCCTCCGCCCTCACGGCGAGGGGAAGGGATTTGATTGGTCGGGTAACGAAACGGCGATTCAGCGCACGCCGAAGAGACCGTAACCCGCTCGTTTGTCGTTTGAATTGAGGAAAAATATTATTTCGTATGGAATCCACTACGGCAGGCAATTTATGGCCATTTCAAGATCTATAAAAGTACATTTCGAGAAAACTGTGATCGTCAAAGTGAAAATGTCGAACGAAGTACATGGAAAGGAAGTGAAAGCAAAACTCACGGAACCCAAGTGCTAGTTTATGATCATCTTTTCTCCTCCACGTAATACTTCTGATTCTTCTAACAACATTCATGCACGCTTCATAGCCAATATATACTCCCAAAATTCTCTTCATACGCCTACAATTTTCCAATGACTGACAAATCAGATCATTTACCATACAGTTAATGATTGTGCTTTACGGTAATTTCCACAAATATGACCACGTCACTTTTATTAAATTCAAGCAAAATTTCATGGAAATTCAGAGAGTTACTAATAATAATAGAATAATAATGCATATCTATGCTGCATATTAATTTTTTATCTGAAACATTAATAAGCACACGACACCAAACTGTAGCGTTCATAATGAATAGGTATACTGATAAGAGAAATGGTTACAGCTGGATACATAGTCATATAACATGCAGAATTTAACTGTGGGGAAAGCCTCGTATAGTGATAAGAAATGTCCTACTAGCACGCAGCGATTTCTCCTACGCTGATTATCCTAGCCGCTTATTTCCTGACCACACGCAATCTTTTCTCAATTTAGACATACAGTCTCTGACGTGGCTAGACTCTGGTTACTTAAGGCTATCTCTGACTGGTTTATAGAGAAAACGTTGCAACTACGCTATGGTCAACACACAACAGCTAGTTTGAGCCCAAGGCCGTGTCCTCCATTCAATCTACACTATCAGCACATACCGACATTATACCTCAGTCGATATTAGTACAATTTTTTTTATCGTTGCCAGTAAACCGGTTTCACCGTATCCAACAGAAACGAATCCGTTTACTCTACCTTTTATTCCTTCACTTGATAATCATATGGATGTTGCCACAGTACTCAACGGACGATCAAATAAATATATTAAAGAAAACTAAATTTTTCTCACTCCCCTCCGCTATACATGTAGAGATTTCAAAAGGTTCCGTATGTTCACTGACCAACTTATAAGCAAATATATTTAGAAGTTACACACAACGCTTCCAATCTATAATTTCACAAACATGTGACAATTTAAACTACATAATAAAATTGTATAAAAGTTTTGTTTGTACTAAGATATATTTAAAAAGTGTGATTGGAATGTACATTGCCGATGATAAAAGGTGCTAAGATGGAAAATTTTGAAATTTTCGTCTGCGTTCACATAACGCAAAAACCATCGGATGGATTTCAACAAAACTGCACATAGTTGTAGCTTATCTCACTGGTCATAACGTAGGGTACTTTTTGTCGAAATTAGTAACGTAGTTCCCAATGATACAGAGGCCAAAATTGTAAAATTTTGCATTTTTGACTGTCTGTCCACACATAACACAAAAACTAATGATACGGTATTAACGAAACTGTATACGGTGATAGTTTAATTAATGGGTTGTGACATAGGATAATATTTATCCCTGTAAATTACAAATTTACCAATGATACAGACTCCATAACTGTAGATTTTGAATTTTTTTTCTGTTTGTCCCAGCATTGTGCAGAAACCAATTAATGCATTTTAACGAAACTTCTGATAGTGATAGCTCATGTAAACAGTTACCTCATACGATATTTTTACCCCGATTAATATCTTATTTCCTCCAGAGACCAAAACCATAAATTTTGGAATTTTTGTATGTATGTGCATGAATCAAACAAAACCCAACTGTTTCAAAGAAGCCGTGTGTAGCTTATGTCATGTTAGTGAAAACTTGCATTATATTTCGATGTGACATCAATATGCTGAGAAATAATAATAATGATAACAATAAAAACTTGTTCGCTGATTTAACTGTTCCGTAATAGAATCTAACAATTTAATACTATCTGGAATAATCCTCTCAGTCAAAATGTTTGCAACTGAATATAGAGAAATCTTCGTAATACATTATACGAGCAGTTTTCGCTTAGGCGCGGACACAGTTTTCAGTCTAAGAATCTTTGTAAATTATTTGTATTCCGCTTATTATTATTCTATGTATTTTATTCTTGATACTGAATCAATACATCGTTAGTATCCACCGTTAATAATGATGAAAAATCACGATGTATATAATTATACTGATTCTTTTGCTCTGTTATCAAACACAATTTTATTGATATTTATTCCTGATGTTGATTCATCGCAGAATTTGTGTTATATTCCAGTAAACTAATCGTGGTAATTCCCAAGGCAAAGTAATAACGACCAGGGCGCGCCTTTCGTTCAAGTGGCACAGGAACAGCTAGTGTATAATAAATTTTGCTTCCAGTTAATTTTCGTTTTTTGCTCGCTGATTTACTAATTGATTCTATACAAGTTAAACACCGGAATAAAATCTGCAAATTGGTAGCATCAGAATTCACTAAAATCTAATATTATAATAAGCAACTGTGTCAGCTATAACGTCGTCTGTCACGGTATGACGTAAATTTATGACGTTTGGCAGGGTGTCGCGCAATGACGTCACGCTTTACGCCATTATTTAATAATATTTCCAAGCATCCGCGAATAAATTAACTGACTGAACACTGAAATAGAAGTATGTATTGCGTTAAAATCGACATATCAATCATTAAATGCTTATATTTACATAATATTCTTTTGATAAATTCTTTGTACATAGATATGTCAGATAAAAGCTTTGTATTTCGAGCATCAATGTAGCGAAAGTTTTGGTTATATTGTTACTTCGCATGGATCAGAATTACAACTGGCATTTGACGTTACGGCAGAGTGCATGAATAATTTACTTTATTTTTTCAAAATATTTTAAAGTGTTTCCTATTATTGAAATGATTAATTCTTTTGAACGGAAATAGTTGCACACTGAGTGCGATCTGTGCATCTTACACTACACTTAAAACAAATATTATGTGGAATAATGAAATAATTTACTATATTTTCCTTTGCTTTCACTGTGTAATATTACTGACCCTATTATTTCAGCAACTGTGTCACCATTCAAATGTTTCAATATCGGTCTGAATCACAGACAACAAAAAAGAAATGTGTAAAAACCCTTGAAGATTTTTGATCAAATTTATATCGCTATGCATTATTGCCACTAGAACGCGATAGAGTTCATGTATTAATATGCGTGATGTTGAAGTGTTGTCCTTCTGGCGGCAAGTTTATCGTAGTACGTGGTTGAAATGCAACCTGAACCCGGATGGAAACGGAAACCTGCTGGCATGAGGAATTACACTGAATTTTATTTTATAACAATTCTATTTAGTTAATCAATTGCTAAGACATGAATTGTCAGAACACTGAAAGAAAAGTATGTATTTCGTTTAAATTGATATATTAATAATCAGTTTCTTTTAACTGAAATCATTATATGGTTTGAATGAAAGAAGTTCCAAATTGGTCGCCATATACGTGGCCTAAACCACAATTAAATATTACGTGGCATAGCGTAAGTTGTTAAGATTTATTTTTAGCATCTTTCGTTTTAACTGGGGTCATTATTTCAGCCGATGTGAGATGTTTCAGCTGTTGAAATATAGATGTTCATCACAGGAATTAAGAAAGTAAAGTGTAAGAACCTGTGAAGATTTGGGATCAAGTTTATATCGGGATGCATGATGACACTGACATGCGATACAGGGAATGTATTAATGCGACATGATTGAAACTTTGCTTTTCCAGCAGCAATATTAGTGGAGATTGTGGTTAGGCTGAAATGCAACCTGGACCAAGTTGACAACTGAAGCTTTTTGCTACAGCACAAGGGACGATAAATTACAAGGAGATTTATTTTAGAAGAATTCTATTTAGTTAAACAACTGGCAGAGAAATAAATTACCATAACTCTCCGTCTAAACCCGCCATTTTTGACGGGCTTTGGGGCTAGTATATCAATAATCAACATATAAATCTGTAATAAAACCAGGAAACATTCCATACTATGAATTTTTATTAAAATGCAACAAAAATAACAAGTAGGTAACATACAATGCCTCGTGAGATAAAAGCGTTGGCCCTCACGTAATTCTGAAAATTCTAAGCTTTCTTTAATTTTCACCCAAAATTTAAGTCGAATCCACACTTAAATTATTCTTAAAGTTAAGAATAACATATTAGATCGTGCCAAATAAAATAATAATCACATTAATAAATATCCATCACATGCTGCAACCTTCTTCTATGGACAAGATATTGGAGACTGGAAATTTCCCGGTACAAGTATTCAACTCATTTTAATCAAATGCAAACGGTGCACTGCAGGAGAGAGTCATGCCTGATTTAAGACATAGGGACGCAGACTTTAATACTAAAATTATTCGGAAGAGACGTCCAATGTAAAACATTTCACTGACAACCAACTGAATTCCGGATTGAACTCATATGGTAGAAACCACAACAGAAACGCACACGGTGTAATGTTAGATCTCTTTAACAGGATAAATTTAAAGTCAGGAACGGACCGACTTCCTCTATATATGATGAGGGTTAATGAGCTTAAGTGAGAACGCGCACATGAATCCCTTACAGGGACCGCAAAAGTTAACAATGCATGCATAAAAATGGCACCTGCGACAAATAAGAAACACTGAGTAACTAAAATATAGTCACAATTACAATGATAACGATAGGCACAAAGTTCGTACCACCCACAACAGCAGAGATATACACTGATGTGTCAAACTTCATGGGACTGGTAGATGAAAACATCCAGATGGCGGATATTTATGTGGCGTGCAGCGGCTGGGCTTTCATTCGTACTCTCGCGAGTCGTGCGGAAGGTTTCCTGAAGTGATTATGGCGGCACGGCATTAATAAGTAGATTTTGAACGAGGAATGTTAGTTGGTGCTAGAAGCATGGAGCTTTCTATTAAGGAAACTGTTCGTGAATTCAACATTCCTCGATTCACAGTGTCAAGAGTGTGGCGTGAATAGGCTATATGTAATTTCCGGCATTACTTTCCGCCATCGATATTGCAGCAGCCGCAGGTCTAGTTAATGACCGAGACCAGTGACGTCTGCGTCGACGTGTTATTGATGATAGACAGACAACACTGCGTCAAAGAACAGCAACACTAAACGTGGGACGTACGACAGACGTGTCCCTGCGGACAGTGCAATGAAATTTGGCGTTGATGCGAAATGGCAGCAGAAGACCCACGTCAGTGTCCCTGCTAAAGGGGCGTCCATTACTTACGTGAGGTGAAATAAGGGGGAGAGGGCGGCGAAATTTCCCCAAAAAGGGGGGGGGGACGACGGAATCTTACGTGAGCTTTTGAAATTCTTCAAGGACAGTAGAGTCAAAAAAAGGTTCACAAACGACGCGGTTACCGACTTTAGGGGGGGTATAAGGTCTACAAAAGACGCAGACAGCGACTTCAGAAGGGAGGGGTTTTAGTGCCCTCAGAAGCAGGAGAACTAAAAAAAAAGTATCAAAAAAACTACGAGGCCAATCAGCAGAGGGGTTGTACGTCAAAATCTCACCAGAAAGGGGGGGGGGGGGGAGGGGAAATCCGGAATTTCGGAAAAACACCTCACGTAATGAACGGGCGCTCCCTAACAAAAAGTAATCTGCTACTTCGTCTGTCCTGAGCACGTGAATACATCGGTTGGACCCCAGACGACTGGAAAAATGTTGAGTGGTCAGATTAGTTATGATACCAATTAGTAAGAGCAGACTCCATAAGGCCATGGACCCAGCCTGTCAGGAAGGCACTGTGCATGTTGATGGTGGCTCCATCCTGATATAGACTTTATTTGTATGGCATGGACTGGGACATCTCGTCAAACTGAAACAGTCAATGATTGGAAATGGTTATATTCGGCTACTTTGAGACCATTTGCAGTCATCAATTGCCTTCACGTTACCAAAGGACTTTTCCTGTATGAGCCATGTCACAGGACACGATTGATTTGAGGAGCATACTGAAAAATTCCAGCGAATGATTTGGCCACCTAAATCGCCAGACATAAATCCAATCAATAATAGAAAAAACTAAAACCCCTAATTCTATTACTATTTGGAGAGGAAAATATGGGTGACTGGAGCATATTACAAGGCAATGCGAAAGGTGGAGGTGCTAAATCGGAGATTAGGAAAAGACGGACTGAGCGTGGTGGGTGAGTGGTTAACGCTCTGGCCTCGCATTCGGGAGGACGGCGGTTCGAATCCCCGTCCGGGCATCCAGATTTGGGGTTTTCATGGTTTCCCCAAATCACTCCAGGTGCATGCCGGGATGCTTCCTTGAAAAGGCCATGGCCGAATTCTTTCCCGTTCCTTGTACACAGTCCCATCCCGCCTCTAATGACCTCGACGTCGACGATGCGTAAAGCCATAATTAAAAAAAAAGGAAAAGACAGAGTGTAAGCTTAGAACTACGCTTTCATAAAACTGTTAACAACAAACACAATTTAACAAAACATTATACAAGAAGGACTTGCACGTGGAAATTTTCAGGACTACAATAATATTGTAAATGGGCCATATTACAATTAAAAAAGATTGAGGATCTGTATTTTTTACTGTGAAAGATTCTCTTATTCAGAAATCTACATACAACAGTGTAACGATTATGAAATGTAAAATAAAATGCAAGAACATAAGGATCCACCGGAGAATAAAGATTCTTGAAGCAAATTGTAAGATATAAATAAAGCAGAAGACATAAATTCAGATACGAGGAAAAGGATGAACGTGATTTAACTGAAGAAATAAACTCTGGGAGGGATAGTAAAGTAGGTATAAACCTCAGAGGGAATGCTGAAACAGATGGTTGATGAGGCTCTTATTGTGGCTTGTAGGGTCCGAAGGGCCCCATGCACGATCAAACAAATTGTGTAACAACTTTGTTTGTGCAACATAATGTTTACGAAAACACTGGAAAATACACGTTGCAATTGCTTGTGCAAACCTCAGTTAATGTTTTTGAAATTCTCGCGAGGCTGTTTGCGCGGGGATAGTAATTGTTTGCTCGACGGAAAAGAAAAAGCCAAAACGAAACAGAAAGCAGATCTGGATGAGGAATGATTGAAGAAGATTAGACATGAACCTTTGGTGGAAGATATCAAAATAAGTACAGTAGACTTCAAACACCATCCTCCAATGGATGCAGATATGTTTGATGAGCTGCTAGAAATGATCACACATTTAACTGAAAAAAGTTCAGTCATGGGGAAACCAATATTGTAAGAACAGAGATTATTTAGCCACTAACAATAACCAGGGATAAACTAACGCCAGAATTATTTGTTGTTATTAATTGTAGACGCCATAATAATAAACGGGTCAGGTTGAGTCCTTTCCTCTGCCAACTGCCAAATTGCAAAAGGCTTCTGTCTGGACAGATTCGTTTCAAACTAGTGTGCAATTAGTCATTCCATGCCGTACAACATCAAAATGTTTCTGTAACACCCTTTGTGGAGCAAATTGTTTCATCGTATATGGGCATGGGGGCTTAAGGTTTGTCTAGGTAGGGTATCCTACCGCTTCCGATGAAAAATAAAAAAGGAATAATAGGCCCACATGTTTAACTTCTCAACAGGAAACAAAATAACGCTCTGTGCGAAGTAGAAAAGTACCAGAGATAATCAGTTAAGGGGAAATCACATAGTAACAGAATACTTAAAATTATGTGGCTGTCGTAACTGAGAAACACCCGGAGAAGCGAACAGTAGCAAGAGGTGTAAGACAAGACCTTTTACTTAGTAGTATTACTAGTATTACCATTGACAATCGCATTGTACGTAGATGAAACAAAACAACTAACGACGGGAAATAAATGTTTGACTGGAGATCCAAACAGCAATAAACAGGTAAGTTACGAGTAGTTTTTGGATAATATCGAGCGTGGTGGGTGAGCAGTAACGCTCTAGCCTCGCATTCAGGCGGACGCAGGTTCGAATCCTCGTCCGACCGTCTGATTAGGGTTTTACATGGTTTTTCCCATATCATTCCAGGAAAATGCCGGGATTGTTCCTCTCTAAAAGGCCATGGCCCAATTCCTTCAGGTTTCTTGTTCCAAGACCTTTTCCGCCTCCAATGACCTCGACGAGATGTAAAGCGACAAGGCAAAAAACTACTCATAGCTGATAAAGTGGAGACATTTAAACATTACCTAATAGTATAGACAAAACAATGGAAGAAGCATTATGTTTAAAGTTAAATAAGAGCATAACATAGTACAAATGTCACAATGACAGAAGACTAATATAACTGTAGCATTAGAATTACTTAAGAAGTCTGTAATCCTGACAATAAAAAGATGCCTCTCCAAAGAGAATCATTTCCATATGAAGCGTTGACATTAATTCAGAATAAGATAATTAGAAACATTTCAAATGCGATGCTACAATATATCGGTTTGTTGGAAGTGGGACGAAGTTGGTCATGAAAATAATGGATGAAGAAAGAAGAATTAAAAAATGAAGTTACATTTGGAATTAGTTGATAGAGAGTAGGATGGAACAGTGCATCTGCCGAAGAAATGGGAGACTCAGTGATGCAGATAAATGAATCAGCGGTATAGCCTATTATAAATCTGTAACGGTACTGAGTCTGTTTATGCATTTGTTACAGCATCACGCAAAAAATACTGAACAGATTTTGATGTGGTTATTTTCGGTTTGAAAGCTTGGTATCTGAATTAAAATCTTGCCTACCTCTTTTGAAGCTAAGTCACCTGACGCCGGCTCAAAAAAATTATATATGCTCTGGACATTCAACCTTTTTACCCACGAGTATTATCTGACATATAATAACAACTCATTGTCATTGTTTCACTCTAGGATTTGGCAAGAACTAAAAACCTTTTTAAATGTTTAAGGAGTTTCGATAGTCAGCCTCAAAACGTGAGACGAATACCACCACGCTACCCTAATTGGGAACGGAGCAGGATATTAAAATCTGATCGGAACATGAACATAATACATGATGCAACCCAACAACACCATTTATCGGTTTTGCCCACAACGCTACGCCCTATAAGTTCTTCGCACGCAGTAAATCTGCCCTGAATAGCTCGCACCATCGCATTGAAGCAAATGTTGTAATAAATCAATGAGTGTTGTATCTGCAGATTCTCACGTTCTGGCAACTTTATTACGTTTCTCAGGCTCTGACAACCAGTATACAATACGGCCCTCCGATTCTTAAATTACTGAGAAATTGTCACCTGGAAGAACAAAGGCCAGTGGGATTGCACATAATTGTTTAAGTTCGAAGCTCATCAAAATGATACAGTTTATAGCGTTGCTACAGATACCTTCAATCATGGTAGAACAAAAAATTTTCTGCTGATGGTAAGATTTTACGGGCCAACTACAAATTCAAATAGTTGTGTTTTATCAAGACGCGAATGAAGCTCTATCAGCCACGTATAAAAATTTAATGACAAGATTGAAGGAGCCCAATATTGATAGTTAACATCTTACTAGTTACTGTACAGACAACGCAGGTGCTGCAATTCAGTTTTTCCAGTTAATGCACTATGATAATGATCAACTTATATCAGTGGGATGTACTGCACACATTTTTCATAAGGGGGCATCCATAAATTACGTGAGGTGTTTTTCCGGATTTCCGGACCCCCCCCCCTCCCCTCTGGTGAGATTTCGTGAGATATGGCCGGACCCCCCCCCCCTCTGGTGAGATCTGGTCCGTGAGAACCCCCCCATTTTTTTTAGGTCACACCCTTAAAAATCCGTTTTTTCGACGAAATTCCTCCCTAAAATCGCCTTTCGCGCAATTTGTAGACCTCTATTTGTTTAGCTCTACTATGTGAAAAAAATTTCAAAACCTCACGTGAGATTTCCGTAGACCCCCCCCCCCCCCTGGGTGAGATTTGGTGAGATTTCGCCGGACCCCCCCCTCCCCCATTTGACCTCACGTAATTTATGGATGCCCCCTAACAGTGTAAAATTTTCTCAGGATATGATTAAATTTGAATCCAGAAATTCATCGTGAAACCGCCTAGTCATTTCTCATACTATTCCAAACGAGCTCAAGCTTTAAAACACTTTTATGAGACGAATGAATCTGAATATTTGCTCTCATGGCATCAATACTTGTTTCAAACGGCGCAATTGAAAGGATAATTTGGTTAGAGAGCTCGAATAATCACTCTAGCATGTAAAAGCAAAGATACAAATTAAGTTATATAAAAAAGCTATCATAAAACCCATGTAATCCAACACCAAATATAATTTTAATAAAAATAAATACTGTATACTTATTAACAGAATAAGTAAATGCTAAAAATTCAACTTGAAAATACATTGTTTTCATAATATTTTGACACTTGTCTATGTCAACAGGTCTGATTATTAATATAACGTTTATTAATAAGATTTTTTTATCTGCTTAACGTCTCTCTAACAGCGAGGTCTTTAAAGACGGGAAAGGATGGGGGGCAAGGAATGGGAAGAATTCGGCCATGGCCTTTTGAAGGAAGCATCCCGGCATTTGCCTGGAGTGATTTGGGAAACCATGGAAAACCCAAATCTGGATGCCCGGACGGGGATTCGAACCGTCACGCCGTCCTCCCGAATGCGAGGCCAGAACGCTAGCCGTTACACCACCATGCTCGGTTTAGTAATAAGATTCATAAGCTCGTATCATATGATAAATAAATACCTGTAGAAATTACTCCTGTCATCTATAAATTATAAAAATAAAGTGAATTATATAAAAATCTATTTTAGGAGGGTTGTCCCGTTTGTAGCCCCGAATCCCGATTTTTTTATTAATATTATTTTTATTTTTTTTACCTTTTGTCCCGATTTTTAACAACCTGGACCTGGCAAAACTAGATGTAACACCAGAAAAAACCAACTTATCAAGCGGAGTATCCTACGCATCTGTACGCCCGACGACACATAAGAAAGAAGCATTTGACATAGCTAGTTCCGGACACCAAGAAGTAAACTATTAAAGGCTATCGTTATGGCGCCCACATATGTATGATATTCACTGCATTGTTTGATTGCCTTCTAAATAGTAAATTCAATGTACCTATCATTTTACATTAATTGGATATAAAATCGTCTTCCCGACCAGTTTACCTATGCTTATAAATTTTAACGAGAGCTGAAACATGAAGAGTTATTCCCTATAATAAATCTAGTCCTGACCAAGGAAGCAATCATATTTTCATTACAGAATATATATTGCATATGTATGTGTAACCTTTCCACCGTCGGTTAAGGGGATCAGGATTTCAAATTCTTAATTTGCTAGTGAGAAGATCCTGCAGGCTTTCATATATACTAGATGACCTGTGCGAAAATTCCGCGAATAAAATGCGATGAATAGTGAATTTGAATATGATCTAACCAAAGCTGAGTCATTATTCTTCATACTCCTACTTCATATATCGATTTTGGTTACAAATCCAGGAAGATAAATGGTTCTACACACAAAAAACGAATTGTAGAAAAATTAACATTTCTTAAAATGTAATGATACCACGGCGGAGAACTTAGTCTTTAATATGATACCTCATTTATCTATATCGGTTAGATATTAAAGGAGATAAATCGCTCGTGACACAAAAACGCATTGCAAAAAAATTGATACTTTTGCCCTTTAAGGTTCGAATTACGAAAAAAGACTTTCTTAAAATATAGTGTTACCACGACGGAGACCTTAGTCTTTAATATGATATCTCATTTATCTATATCTGTTGGATACCAAGGGAGATAAATAGCTCGTGACACAAAAATGCGTTGTAGAACCATTTATACTTTTTCCCTTTAAGGGTTGAATTCCAAAAAATTCTTTCTTAAAATATGAGGTCACCAAAGCTGAGACATTATTCCTCATAATCTTAGTTGATTTATCGATTTTTGATAGATATCCAGGGAGATATGTGGCTCAAGACACAAAAAACGCATTTTAGGAAAATTGACATTTTTGCCCTTTAATGGTTGAATTACTAAAAATTACTTTCTCAAAATATAATGTTACCACGGCGGAGACATCATTCTTTAATATGATACCTCATTTATCTATGTCGGTTAAATATTAAGGGAGATAAATCGCTCGTGACACAAAAATGCGTTATAGAAAAATTTATACTTTTTCCCTTTAAGAGTTGAATTCCAAAAACATTCTTTCCTAAAATAGGATGTCACAAAGCTGAGACATTACTCCTTATAATCCTACTTCATTTATCGATTTTGGTTTTTATCCAGGGAGATAAATGACTCGAGATACAAAAAACGCATTTTAGAAAAATTGATATTTCTGCCCTTAAAGGGTCGAATTACGAAAAATTCCTTTACTAAAATATAATGTTACCACGGCGGAGATCTTAGTCTTTAATTTGATACCTCATTTATCTATATCGGTTAGATATTGAGGGAGATAAATCAGTCGTGACACAAAAACGAATTGCAAAAATATTAATACTTTTGCCCTTTAAGGGTCAAATTCCGAAAAATTTCTGTCTTAATTTATGACGTCACTAAAGCGGAGCTCTTAATCTTTAAAATGATATTTCATAAAACGATTTCGGATAGGTATCCAGGGAGATAAATGACTCGTAACACAGAAAACAGCATTTTAGAAATATTGACATTTTTGCCCTTTAAGGGTCGAATTCCGAAAACTTCATTTCTTAAAATATGATGTGACCAAAGTGAAGACCATAAGATTTAAAATGACACCTCATTCATTGATTTCGGTTAAGTATGAAGGAAGATACAGGCTTGTGACAAAAAAATACCTTATAGTAATAATATATATGATTATTATTCTCTTTATTGTTTGTGCACGTTTCTTCGCTTATTGTCGTTGTGAACCACTCTCTCTTAAGGCAGAGCCGGGTAAAATGTCTACCTGATGACCACTGAAAATAATATTTTGCCTTAGACAGTGAATGGAATTAGAAAATTCAACCAATATTTAGTGAGAAACGCTTTAAAATTGTTAAAGCTTCCAATACGAAAAGTCAACTCATAAAAATGGTGAGATATGAACACAAAATACTAAAATTTGTATTATTACGGTACGATTGTTTCATTATCTGTTAACTTTAATAGATCTAAAGAATAGTTTTCCGAGTTTTTATAGTGATTTACAGATCATTTAATTACGTATCGTGTTTTAAGCATTAGTTAATATGGCATTATGTAATAATAAAGTTAACATTAAATCTTAAATTTGTTATGGAAACGGTAAAACTTTAAATTCATTAGTTTAATTAATTTAACAGTGTGTTAATATTATTATTTTAGTATACAACGCTACACTAATGTTACGATAATCAACGTGCATGCGCTGAATATTGTACGTTTGTAATATTATCCTTATTGGATCACCTTCAATGCACTCATGAATTTTGTTTAAATTTAAACATAATGCCTCTACGCTATTAAATAATTTCTGTACATATCTGCGCTTTTCAGCTAACAGCGCAATAACAAAAGCTAACTGTTGGAACTTTTTGCATTGCAGCATTTCAGCGTGAGGGTAATTAACATAAAGCGTTGTTTCCTAGCGAGCTCTGTGATTAATATGCTACCTTCCACAACAAAGTCTTCATGAGCTGAAATATATTGACCATGAAGAGAAAGATTATAAATTAGAAAGAGTCCAATGGGTTCAAGAGATGGAATGAGGGAAAGGCGCCGCAATAATTGTACTAGATGCCAAACATAAGAATAATGAAAAGTTCTGATGTAGCTTTCAAAGGCATAAATAATCATAATATAAAATAATAAACAGTAATCAACAAGTGAAGAAATCTACGGGCGTGATTCCCCTAAGAAGAAGCCCCCAAGAAAAGCAGATGCTAAGAAACAGATAGGAAGTGGAACGAATGCAGCAATATGGGTAAAAGTAAAAACCCCAGGAAGAAAAACATATGAAGTATATCTTGGTTCATAGCTGGCTGATATGTAAAACAGAACAACGCGCAAGACAATTTCCTGCGGATAGCCCCCCCCCCCACCCCTTTCGTTTCTCCCGACACAATGCTGCCAATTATTTCTTATTATTTCCTGACCAACAGGAAGTTATCTGCATTCTTTCGTTTCTTCCATGAAAATGCTTGGATTCATTGCAACATCAACTGAAAACTTGTATTATTTCATCTGCGACATGTTATTAACTTCTGACTAATGTCTGAAGTAGTGCTGGAGGAATTGACACCATGCATCCTGCATGGCTGTCCATAAATTCGTAAGAGTACGAGGGGGTGGACATCTCTTCTGAACGGCACGTTGCAGGGCATCCCAGATATGCTCAGTAATGTTCATGTCTGGGGAGTTAGGTGGCCAGCGAAGGTGTTTAAACTCAGAAGAGTGTTCCTGGAGCTATTCTGTAGCAGTTATGGACTCGTGGGGTGTTGCATTGTCCTGCTGCAATTGCCCACGTCCGTCGGAAAGCAGAATGAAATGAATGGATGCAGGTGATCAGCCAGGATGCGTACGTACGTGTCACCTGTCAGAGTCATATCTAGACGTATCACGGGTCCCATGTCACTCCAACTGCACACGCCCCACACCATTACAGAGCCTCCACCAGCTTGAACAGTCCCCTGCTGATATGCAGGGTCTATGAATTCATGAGGTTGTCTCCATACCCGTACACGTCCATCCGCTCGATACAATGGCAACGAGACTCGTCAGACCAGGTAACATGTTTCTAATAATCAACAGTCCAATGACGGTGTTGACACGCCCAGGAGACGAGTAAAGCTTTGTGTCGTGCACTCAGCAAGGGTACACGCGAAAGCCCATATCGATGATGTTTCGTTGAATGGTTCGCACGCTGACACTTACTGATGGCCCAGCATTGAAATCCGCAGAAATTTGTGGAAGGGTTGCACTTCAGTCACGTTGAACGATTTTGTTCAGTAGTGGTTGGTCCCGTTCATGCAGGATCTTTTTCCGGCCGCAGCGATGTTGAAAATTTGATGTTTTACCGGATTCTCAATAGTCACGGTGCACTCGTGAAATGATCGTACAGGAAAATGCCCACCTCATCGCTACCTCGGAGATTCTGTGTCCCATCTCTCGTGCGCCGAATATAATACCACGTTCAAATTCACTTAAATCGTGATAACCTGCCATTGTAGCAGGAGTAGTCGATCTAACGCCTGCGCCCGACACCTGTTGTCTCATATAGGCGTTGCCGACCGCAGCGCCGTACTCTGAGTGTTTACATATCTCTGCGTTTGCATGCGCATGCCTATACCAGTTTCTTTAGCTCTTCAGTGCACTATATCGTAGCCTAGTAGGAAAGAGCAAGAAATGAGGGTGTCAGAAAGGAGGCGGGAATTGAGAGGCTGAATGAAAGGATCGAGAAGGATAAATTAAGATGGTTTGGGCATGTAAACTGGCTGGAAGAGGGTAGGCTGTCAAGACAGATGACTGAAGCTCGAAATGAAGGAAAAGGGCAAGACGTAGACGCGGAGCAAAATGGCTGGTTTTAGTGTACAAATAATGAGCCTGAACCGGAATAGAATTGTAGAGGAAAAGTGGTGAACAAAGAGAGGAAAAGGGAAAGGTGACATACATTGACACAACTGAAGATGGATAAGAGGTAATGATTATATAGATATAATCATAATTCTTCCTCATCTTTTTTAATAGAATCTAAGATGATTTGATAGTGACACCAAGTTATTTACGTGGAACATTTACGCCATGCTTTCTGTATATGCTTGCAACTGGCATGATAAGGGATAAAGATACTTCCTCTTACTTAGAATTTTAGTAAATACTCCCAGATTTGGCTACGGCGAGCATGGACCCTCGTTTGTATAACTTCACCAATATTGATCAAACCTTTAAAACGATCGTGGTGGGTGAACGGTTAACGTTCTGGCCTCGCATTCGGGAGGACGCGGGTTCGAATCCCCGTCCGGGCATACAGATTTGGGTTTTCCATGGTTTCCCCAAATCACTCCAGGTAAATGCCGGGATGCTTCCTTCAAAAAGGCCATGGCCGAATTCCTTCCCGTTCCTTGTCCCTAGTCCCTTCCCGCCTCTAATAATCTTAGCCGTCGAAGAGGCGTAAAACAATAAGTAAAAAAAAAAGTTGAAACGATAGTTGTGTGTCGTATCGGTCAACTTTCAGAATTGACTAGGCACATCGCCATAACAAACATTTTCTTTTATTTGCTTTAAGCTTTACGGCTCTTCGACGTCGAGGTCATTAGAGTCAGAAAGAATTAGGGACAAGGAACAATAAGGAATTAGGCAATGGCGTTCGGAAGGAATCGTACCGGCATGTACCTAGTGTAATTTGAGGAAAATGAAATCTGTAAAGACGGATCGGAGATCGAACTCCCGGCTTTCGGAATTGCAGGCCCGAGCGTTCTTTTTACCCACCAAGCTCGATCATATCTTCTTCCATAGGTATCTACAATGTTGTAGGAATTTCTGGCTTCACGCAAGGAGGATATCTTTCGTACTACGAAAAAGAGAGATAATATTGAAGATAAGTAGAGGGGGAGAGGATGAGGAGAGGGAGCAGTGGTGGGGGAAGGAGATTACCTGACAGCGAGTATGGTGAGTAATTAAAGGATTTGAATTTGGATCCAAGTTCGGTTTTCGTCAGGCCACCCAAATTTTCGTTTCCCCTGGTATACCGAAATCACTCTATGCAAATACCGGGATGGTTTCTTAACTGATTGATTCCAATCCCACGTCAGCAACCATCATCTTACTTATGTCCTCGCTTTCAACGAGTCATAAGCCCCTATTTATTTAGAAAGAAAGATAGGGAAGCTGAGGGATTAGTAAAAACATGTGATTGTACACAGAGTGTGAATTGTATGATCGAAATGCGAAGTTTCAGTTCTCTTTCCGACGTGCTACAAATACATTAAAATATAGGTACAAGCCGAAAGTCAGCGACGCAATCAATTGGCGGGAAAAGAGTCTACTGGAACATCTGTAGGTCGCCTACTATGCAGCGTGGGTTTCAAATAAAAAAAATCAATTCTTATCAAATTTCAGGTGGCGGTTTCAATTGTCCATTCATATTTCTTGTTCCCTCTTACTTCTACTATTAAACTATACTGTAGAGTTGGTCACATTTTTGATCTCCTAATCAAGTAATGTTGCGCGTTGTAAAACTCAAGCTGCCATAAAAACGAGGTGGGGTTGACGGAGGTACAGATACACATTTCATTCGCTGACAGAGGCACTAGAATGTATGTATGTCTTTCGTGGGGTCGGCATCAACTGATTGAGCAGATCGGGATATTCATGTTTGAGGAAAAATACTCGACTCTATCTATAATTTGACCCCTGTTACTCAGTCGCTGAGAGGACTGGATTAGGATTAACTTCAATGATACTAAACTCAACCCTTGTTTCATATAAGCTGCTCTTTTACGATTATGATGCAGTCTTCCAATTCAACACATGAAGAGCTAATCTCGGCGTACACAGAAACACATCCTCTAATTTTTTTGCATATAGTTTCTAATTTTTGCCTTCCTTTCTTTTTAAATGCTTTACCGTTCAACAAATGAACTAATTTCGCATGTCACAAAGTATGACCAACCAACTCTATCCAATATTTATAAAATTCTATCGGGAACTTCGACCACTTAAATTTCAGTACCATTCCATATCGCCAAATTTCAAATGCTACAGTTTTCATGTCACAAGCATACAACTTTAGAAAGTTCAAAGTGACACAATTATCACTTGACATCTGATAAAAATTCTTTTTGAAGAAGGTTTTTTTTGTTATTGTTGCTCAACTTTTCGATACCACCATTGCTTCGGCCATTGTTTTCAATTTACCGTCTATTACTTTATTTTTATTGAACTTGTTCTCTTAATGTTCGGTTTATTTTTATTGTTATTATTTCTGCAACATTTTAAGACCTTTATTTTTTATACCAACTAATTTCTCTCTCTCTTCATTACTATCTGCAAATCGGTCAATGCAAGTCTTTTTCAAAGTGACACAATTATCACTTGACATCTGATAAAAATTCTTTTTGAAGAAGGTTTTTTTTGTTATTGTTGCTCAACTTTTCGATACCACCATTGCTTCGGCCATTGTTTTCAATTTACCGTCTATTACTTTATTTTTATTGCACTTGTTCTCTTAATGTTCGGTTTATTTTTATTGTTATTATTTCTGCAACATTTTAAGACCTTTATTTTTTATACCAACTAATTTCTCTCTCTCTTCATTACTATCTGCAAATCGGTCAATGCAAGTCTTTTTCTTGTAAACATTATCACGAATGTAATAATTAGATCTCGTTTTTACACGCTTTATATTAGCTTGACTTGTATGTATGTATTATGTATGAATGTAACGGAATTTTACAAATCCATTTTGACCCACTTCCAGACGTCCGAGCTGTTTGAAATTTGGCACACATATTAAGAACCGGTGCAATACAATAATTTGATAGCTATATCCTGCTATTCTAATTACTTTGACAGTAACAACAGAAAAATGGTTGAATGTCGTGTAATTTTGCAATTTAATTTTAACCCAATTCCAGATGTCCAAATTGTTTGAAATTCTGCTCATGTATTGATAACTGATTTCAATACAATAATTTCATAGCTATGTCTTAAAATTCTGATTACATTGGCAGTAAAAATATAAAAATTTTGAACACGTTTCAAGAACCGTTGACAATACAGTAGTCTCTTAGCAACGTCCTGCTATTCTCGTTACTCTGACTACACGTATCCTATACTTGATGGGATTACTGAGTTAGGCAAATGCAGCCGCGACATTAGTGCACAGGTGCGATTCGAGAAATCTTCGTCATTTGGCGACCACACCCTTCGGAGATTTCCCGCTCAATATAGCCATCATCATCATCATCATCATCGTTCTCCAGTTTCCCGGGTGTGATTTACGAGCCTTGGTTGCTGTAGACCATATATGGGCAACCTCCGGCCCCCGGGCCGGATCCGGCCCTCCACAAGCTTCAATCCGGCCCGCGAGAGGTTCAGAAATTTCAGATACAGAACATACCTTTCCGAAGAAAAATATCCAAAGCTGAGAGTTTTCGCACGAAAAATAATTTGCACATTCGGAAGCACGTATAAATGTGAGCAGTTTTTTTCAATCATGAAAATTAATAAAAATAAGCATCGTACTCGGTTTAGAGCATGGTTGGCCAACCCGCGGCCGCCTTGAAGATTTTTTCGCCCCGCGTGATTCATCACACTTTTTCAAATTATATTTAGTTTATAATTGGAAATGTAGTGAAAACCAATGTATTTAAAAAAATACATTATTTGTGCATCAATATATTTCAAAATTAACTGTCGAAATTATGAGAAAAAGATTTCTTTGATTTAAAAATTATGTTATTGCGAATATATGACAGATATTGCCTGTTTTTATTTATGAGTTTACAGTGATCAGTTGGCGGAATAATTATGTGGTATTCTACGAACTCGTAATACGCGCGCATCTCGGAACATCTAATACACAATATATAATTTTATATGCGGCCCGCGGAGTTATGACGCATTTCCAAAGTGGCCCGCAAGATCATTTGGGTTGGCCATCCCTGCTGTAGACGATCGTCTTCCGCTGTCTCCTATCCAGAAAGGTTTCTCTGTCTGCAGTCGCTTAACTTGATGTTGAATAGTAAGTATTCGAAATATTACTTCGTACTATTATAGAAAAGTAGCCTTCCTCGTTTACCCTGCTGTTGGATCTCTTGTTGAATTGACCATTTAATTGTATTTTACTCGTGGCAATAATAATTAAAAATGAAACTGCAACTCAAAGAAAAAGAGAGATTAGCGAAGAAAAGCCAACAGTAAGAAACATACTTTTTAAACTATCTGAACTAAAAAGTTAAAAATAAAATTGTAGTTTAAAAAACTAAAATCATGCTTTCGTAGTAATGTGAATTAAAAGGTTAAAAATAATATTTAAATATAAACATTTTGTTTAACAGTGGTAGGACGTCCCAAAATTCAGGATAAATTAATTTTTTTTAATAAGCTTAAAGTATAAAGTCACTGATTACAAAATTAACTTTAATGTTAAAAAAGCGTGGGGTGCGCTCTACATAATTTTTGACAATGACTCTGTCTTTACAAACAGCCAACGGCAAAAAAATATAAGACAACTGAAATAGCACCCCATTAAAGTTAATTTTGTAATCAGTGACTTTATACTTTAAGCTTAATCAAAAAAAATTAATTTATTCTGAATTGTGGGACGTCCTATCACTGTTAAACAAAATGTTTATATTTAAATATTATTTTTAACCTTTTAGTTCACATTACTACGAAAGCGTGATTTTAGTTTTTTAAACTACAATTTTATTTAGGCAAAAACCTGTTTTGTTCCTGAATGAAATACATGAAAATAACATTACATATATACTATTTATGACCATTTGTGCCCATTATTTGTGGTTTTATAGTGCCTGAAAATTCCTAAATTGTCGTTAGGGCCTAGGTATTTTTCTTTTAAATCATAAAAACACAAATAGTTTCTTATGTCGCGTTTACACTCTCGCGCGAGCTTCCACGAGGAGAGGCGAGACAGCACGAAGTGCGCTCGCGTAGTCTCGCCTCGCGTCGTTGCTCGCGAGTGCCGCTCGCCTCGGTGGCGGTTTTTTGGCGCGAGCACATTGTTTACAGCAGAGCTAGTCCATCTTTTTTACTTACCTAGTAGTAAAATTTTCTAACCTCCCATCGGCGGTTGGTTGCGCCGAGGCCACGCGGATATGTATATAAGGAAGAGCGGCACCCGAACCATCTCAGTATCTGTGGGTCAGCCGACCATTACAGATGTCTCTACACCTGAAGAAGACGGCAGAGCCAGCCGTCGAAATATTGTGTTTCCACAACACTATCCGGCGGTACACCCGTGAAGACTACATTGCAGTATTTTATAAACATCACCAAAATTTTGATAGCCTGTTTTGAAATTTTTAGAACTGAAAGATTTTTGTAGCCTAAAAATCCAAAGTCTAGTAATAACACAAATTATGATTTGATTTCTACACTGGTCTTTGTAACGCGACTAAATGATGATGCTTTATGCGTTGTGTCAAATATAAATGATAGTAGCCAGGAGAACAAAATGGTTTCCTAACGTTTTGTCTTCGTCGTACATCTAACCCTCGGCAGAGCTAATACGTTGAAATTATTTTGGATATGATAATGTATAAGGCATATATCGGCAATGAGGCCTTAATGGATACTAGTAGAAGAAATTAGGAGTATTATGTGGAAGGAAAATGTGTGACCATGATAAAAAAAAATCCAGTTGTTATTAATTTCTTTGAGAGATTTACGCTGCATCCAATCTCTACTCCGTACTCACGACATTTCGACCAAGGCGTCCGGTTTACTTCAGGGGTTAAGCCACCTGCTGAGTGAACAGTAGCGTAGCTAGGTTAACATGGACCCCGGTGCGATTTTTTTTTTTTTTTTTTAGCTCTGCTAAGTCTTGTGAGGTTTGCTGGCAAGGGCTCCCTGAGCTGAGCTTGTGGGCCCCCATGCACGGCACCGCCTAACCCTCCGATAGCTACGCCACTGGGTGTGAACTGGTGGTTCAAGATCTCATTTCCCTTGCCCTGCGCCTCACCTCATCGTCATCCCCTCCGGTTGCCTACCTATCCGAGCTGACCGCTGATGCGGTTTACATACGGACGTCTGCGCCTGGGCTATAATGTCGGCTCTCTTTCCTGCGCACGTAGGGGTAAGTACAGTGGAGAGGGGATGAAGCTCAGTGACCTTGAACCGCCATCTCAAAATGAACGGACTAGAGATAATGACGTCATTTCTCACAGTGGAGAGACTAGAGATTCACTACACATCTGTCTCTAGTAGGCTCTAGTGGCTTGACCGGTGGCCTCGGTCGGAAGAAAGGAGTACAGATTTGAAGCAGTTTAAATGTCTCGAAGCAATCGGTAATATAATGAAGGCTGCGAAAACTTCTACATCTTTTATAATTAACCTCAAACAATTAAAGAATGTAAAGAAAAGATTCCTCTTATCTAAAGGTAAGTGTGTACGGAAACTGCCAACAGGACCTTTGCCTTGATTTCATTTACTATTTGTACAAATTCCTCTTTCAATGTTCTCATCTTATATATATATATAAATAGACGTGTTTTTTCCTATTTTTCACTTTTCAGCCACCACTACCTTGCACAGATCACTGATGTTTGTTGGTGGAAGTAGCATGGAGTTTCCTGTCATGCACAACGTTCGCCGAATGCCGATAGCTGTGGGGATGTGGGAGATATAATGATTAAAGTTGGTCAGTGCAGGCCGTTTTCATATTTCGACCAAAAATTCGTATCTCCGTATACTTCTCTTTCCTGCCACAACTACATAACATAGACCTTTGGTATTTGTGTGTGGTAGTAGAATCGTCTTTCCTGTCGTGCACTATGGTTGTTAGATGTCGGTAGCTATGGGGGTGTGGGAGATATGGGGGTTGAAAGTGGTCGACCTGTGGCAATTTCATACTTCTGCCAAAGACAAAAGTGTCATGGTGTATCACTTTTCAGCGAAAACTATAGATCACAGATAACTGGTGTTTGTGTGTAGTAGTAGCACAGAGTCACCTTTCGATCACAACAGCGGCCGATTTTCAGAAACTGTGGTACTGTGGTAGATATGGTGGTTGTAAGTGGCCGACCAAGGATATTTTCGTATTTCGACTGTCTCCGCATATGTCACTTTTCTGCCACAACTACATAGCATAGAGCATTGGTGTTTGTGTTTGGTAGTAGAATCGTATCTCATGTAGTGCACTATGGTTGTTAGATGTCGGTAGCTATGGGGGTGTGGGAGATATGGGGGTTGAAAGTGATCGACCTGTGGCAATTTCATACTTCTGCCAAAGACAAAAGTGTCATGGTGTATCACTTTTCAGCGAAAACTATAGATCACAGATAACTGGCGTTTGTGTGTAGTAGTAGCACAGAGTCACCTTTCGATCACAACAGCGGCCGAATTTCAGAAACTGTGTTACTGTGGTAGATATGGTGGTTGTAAGTGGCCGACCAAGGATATTTTCGAATTTCGACTGTCTCCGCATATGTCACTTTTCTGCCACAACTACATAGCATAGAACATTGGTGTTTGTGTATGGTAGTAGAATTGTATCTCATGTAGTGCACTATGGTTGTTAGATGTCGGTAGCTATGGGGGTGTGGGAGATATGGGGGTTGAAAGTGATCGACCTGTGGCAATTTCATACTTCTGCCAAAGACAAAAGTGTCATGGTGTATCACTTTTCAGCGAAAACTATAGATCGCAGATAACTGGTGTTTGTGTGTAGTAGTAGCACAGAGTCACCTTTCGATCACAACAGCGGCCGATTTTCAGAAACTGTGGTACTGTGGTAGATATGGTGGTTGTAAGTGGCCGACCAAGGATATTTTCGTATTTCGACTTTCTCCGCATATGTCTCTTTTCTGCCACAACTACATAGCATAGAGCATTGGTGTTTGTGTTTGGTAGTAGAATCGTATCTCATGTAGTGCACTATGGTTGTTAGATGTCGGTAGCTATGGGGGTGTGGGAGATATGGGGGTTGAAAGTGATCGACCTGTGGCAATTTCATACTTCTGCCAAAGACAAAAGTGTCATGGTGTATCACTTTTCAGCGAAAACTATAGATCACAGATAACTGGTGTTTGTGTGTAGTAATAGCACAGAGTCACCTTTCGATCACAACAGCGGCCGAATTTCAGAAACTGTGTTGCTGTGGTAGATATGGTGGTTGTAAGTGGCCGACCAAGGATATTTTCGAATTTCGACTGTCTCCGCATATGTCACTTTTCTGCCACAACTACATAGCATAGAACTTTATTGTTTGTGTATGGTAGTAGAATTGTATCTCATGTAGTGCACTATGGTTGTTAGATGTCGGTAGCTATGGGGGTGTGGGAGATATGGGGGTTGAAAGTGATCGACCTGTGGCAATTTCATACTTCTGCCAAAGACAAAAGTGTCATGGTGTATCACGTTTCAGCGAAAACTATAGATCACAGATAACTGGTGTTTGTGTGTAGTAGTAGCACAGAGTCACCTTTCGATCACAACAGCGGCCGATTTTCAGAAACTGTGGTACTGTGGTAGATATGGTGGTTGTAAGTGGCCGACCAAGGATATTTTCGTATTTCGAAAAGGCATGTGTCTCCGCAGATTTCACTTTTCTGCCACGACTACATAGCATAGAGCATTGGTGTTTATGTGTGGTAGTAGAATCGTGTCTGTTGTCGTGCACTAGGGTTGTTAGATGTCTGTAGCTATAGGGGTGTGGAAGATATGGGGGATGAAAATGGTCGACCTGCGGCAATTTCATATTTCTGCCAAAGACGCATGTGTCACGGTGTATCACTTTTAAGTGAAAACTATCAATCGCAGATCACTGGCGTTTGTTTGTGGTAGTAACACAGAGTCTCCCATCGATCACAACGTTGGCCGAAATTCGGTAACTGTGGGAGTGTGTGAGATATGGTGTTTGAAATTGGTCGATCATGAATATTTTCGTATTTCATCCAAAGACTTGTGTGTATCCGTAAATTTTACTTTGATGCCGGAACTACATAGCGCAGAAGACTGGTATTTGTGTGTGGTAATAGTATCGAGTCTCCCATCGTGCACTATGGTGGTTAGATGTCTATAGCTGTCAATATGAATTCTTTACAATCACGAACGAAGTCGTGGGTTCCAGCTAGTAATAATATACAATTCTTTCTCGATACGCTCCATCTTGTCGGCTAATAGCGTAATGTCATCAACTAACCACAGCATACATTCTTTTTCTTGGACCTTTGTCTCACGTTCAAATCTTTTTCATTTCCTTGATTGCGTACCCTACAAACAAGTATCAATGGAGATAGACTGCCCCGCATGAGAATTTTTTAACCTGGCTGCTACTACCGCCTTAATTGTTTCAGTATTCCAAGGGCGGACAAATTCTGTTCTGGAAACACATGCCTCGCAAAGCGAGCAGCCACAAGCAAAAATAAAAATGTTGTTCTAGTAACATTTAACCCAGTAATAATTTCCATTCGTGCCTCTTACTTACGAAACTTCTTTGTAGCACAAAGAAACCGCTTGAAATTTTTCCAAAACGTTGTTTACCTTGTCTGTAAACAACGGTGTAGCCAAATAGAGCAGTCATGATTGTTCCGAGTCTTTGACAGTTCCCTCAAGTGGGACAGGAAACCATTTTTAATCATTCTTCGTTTATGACTGCTCTGACATACAGAGATTGAGTGAAAAAATCCTCAGTTAGAATTCAATTATCGCGTTCGTGGGGTACTTACGCTAGAATTAATTACCAATTTCAGACTGGTTTGACGCTTCCTATAGGTGTTCTTAGTTTTGGAGATAATCACAGTAACTGGTTAAATTAGTTTTAAAAAATTGAGAAAAGATAATGAGATAAATTAAGATGAATTTGCTCAAAAGAGAAATCTTACGAAAACTCTTCTTGTTTCAGAATCAAGATATGAAACCGCATCCAAATGATTATTTTATGTTAAATTTAGTATCCAGTTTATATAAAATATTAAAAATCTGCTATCATAAAACGATGTATATGTTAAATCAACAATATTTTTAAATTGTTATGAATTCGAGTAGTGGTAAGTCTATTTCAATGGTTTAGGGTCTTGCGGAAGCAATTTTGACTTCTAACAAATCTTTGTGAACTGAATCAGACCATAGTTTTTAACAAAGTTCGTCTGCTGTGAAATGGCTTCATAATAAGAATTTTATTTTTTCGATCGTGTTTCTACTCCCTTTATTTCCATCCCTTTGCTCGATAGCTATCTAAATAAATAAGCAGAACTGAAAATGCCTGCTAGTTTTTGGAAGTCAAGGTCCGTGATTTAGTTTTGTCAGGTAATAGCAAATGACATTAACCTGAATAATCATTTAAATTTAACCTTTGAACAACAGCGTGGTTGACTGGTGTCTTCAATCCTCTTAAGAACTTGGCCTTGGGTAGGATGGCGAGGGGGTTCACACCCCTTGATACCTTTCGACAAGTCGGACCACCAGTTTACTTCGTTTGTTTTATAGTAATGTTATTTAAATGTGTTATTTAACATCAATGTTTATTGGTTAACACCTATCCCCCATTGTTACCTTTCATAATGTTTTGACATCGTCCTTCCAGTTTCCCCAATCTTTAGCCCTTTAATTTGACTTATATATCATGTCTGTACACTGTATTATGAAACTTTAACCATGTAATGTTTGTAACGCTTCTATAAATTGATAATAGTAAAATCAACTCCTGGATATTACGGCGATATATTATTTTGAGGTAAACTTGGACAAATTAATAAAAATAATAATGTGTTAAAATAAACAGAAGTCGATTCCTGCAAGACCCACTGTCGATAAAAATTCCACGAATGCCAATCGAACTACATTATCACTTAAAAGCAGCAGGGTCGCATTTAGGCTTTGTTGGCCCTTAGGCTTGCGGGCCCCCTTGTAGGCAATGGCCTAGGCGGGGTCCCGTATTCCCGTCCGACAGGGAGCTACCGCCTTATGGACGACCTTTCTTGGGGGGGGGGGGGGATTGTGGTGCAGGTCCCTAGGCTACAACCTAGGTAGCCTAGGCTTAAATGCGACCCTGAAAACCCGTATTTTTTAATTTCTCTTAAATCTTTACTTGTTATTCAAATTTTGACAAAAATTAGTATTTTATACATCAAATTAACAATTATAACTTAACTAAATCTGAAATCCTTTTAATTGATTGCATAAAGGAATCAAACAGACGCCTTAGAACAAAATATCTGGTATAAGTAGTAGTCCGATATTTTAGAGACAAAATATTTGAATAGTTTATGATTATCACTTAACTGATAGGTTTTCTAAATATGCTTTTTAAAAAAATAAAATAAAAAATGCTAACGCTCATTAATGCCCTATTATGGAGGGGATGATAAGAGGATCTTACTGCGCTTACTGCGATTTCTTTCTTCATTATAATTTAGTCTGGGTACTATCTGACTAACGTTAACAAGGCACATCAAATGACTGATTTGATCATAATCGACAGAATCTATATAGTGTTTTGTTTAGAGCACTGCTCTTTACTTTTATGCACTTTACACTTTTGCGAGCAAGTAAAATAATATGCTATGCTCTTCTGTGTCGTCAGAGACATCCTAAACTGACGCAGAAAACGTATTACTCGAATAAGCAATCGCAGTAGTGCTGTGGTAAGCATAACATTCTGTAAATGGCTAAACTGCAGATGATTACATTTACGCATAGTTCTGTAATTCTCGGATGCTTCGTGAGCGGTAGAAATTTCCATTACTGTCACAGGATAACCGGGTAAAGAATCTGTCAGATACTAATTTACCCGACGGTATTCAGGATACAGAGGCTAATAAACAGATAAAAAATGGATTCCTATTCGCATATAGAACATGTAAGGTTTTCTTTTATTCACTACAGAAAATATTTGAAATTCCTTGCGAATATTGTTCGAGGTATAACCACTCCCCGAGTATAAATGGAAGGATCACGTGAAAAGTCTAATTTTTATGGTTCTCTCTCTCTCTATATATATATATACTTCAACACAAAATGCTAGTATCACTTTATGATATTTCTCTTACATAATGCTTCAGAAAATACTTTGCAGACATTATGTAGATTAAGCACATTTAAGCCCTCGGTATCAGTAACACGTGAGAATAACTATAGCATTTAACAACATTCAACAGCCAATCGTTAATGGAATTTTTTTTAATATCACTCCGCTTTGCCTCCTGGTGTATTCCTTCTCCCCACCCCATATTCTCTAAATAGGGCAGCGTTGCAGAGCAGGAATCTATCAAGCTACTGCGCACGCGCAGACTGCAGCTGTAATAATAATCGTACCCCCTGATAGCAGTGAACATGCACACGACTATGAAACTAATCAAACGGTAAATAAGAAGGAAAAAGATATTTTTTTTTTATGTTACGCAAAAGGCTCTAGTGATTTAGCTGTGTGATATGCTGTCGATACGGACGGTAAAAGGGAACGTATGAACAAGACATGGGAGAGAAGCAATTACTGTACTGAAAAAATAAGTTTACGATATTCACAGTTAATTCTAACACTTAATTTTTATCAATTTTTCTAGAATGTTTCAAAATTAGAAAATTTAGGTACAATACTAGAGTTCAAGAAATGCTAACTGATTGCAAAAAATTGTCTGAAGTATAAATAAGAAATCAAAATTGTATAAAGGTGGACATGGTTATTTTCTTACCATCTGAGTGAATCTTTGATCGTTACTGCATACTTACTACATATGGTATATTATCCTATTATAATAATTAGTATCTTACACAACCAAATTCTTAAAATCCTCGAATAATTCCTTTTTAATGCATATTTTAAACTTTAAATAAATAGGCCTACTGTAAATCTGGAAGGCAGAACAATTGTAGTTGCAGTTCTTTACGCTGCAATTGGGTTCGCGTCACGAGAGAGGGTTTAATTGATTTATATGATTATGCATTTGAATTTAATTTTTTTCCCCTCTGTTTCAGCAGTAATACACATAACGCCCTTTATTCTGGATGGAGGAATGGTGTTACAGATGAATGGAAACCGTACTTTAATACTACTCGAGACGTAAAAATACTTTTAAGTTAATTCAGCATTCAAATACCTGCAAACGAATAATCGTCAAAAGAAAGCGGAAAAGCTTACGATTATTAATTAGAGGAAATTGACAAATGGCCATTATCATGCATTACTTTTAATCTTAATTAAAAGGGAGGCAAAAGCCGGGGGGGGGGGGGGGGACCCTGGCGCAGCGAGAATAAAATTCGAAAGTGGAATTTGTAGCGCTAAGCAAATGAGGCATAACGCGACAGCTACAAATTAGACACTTGTTTTCAATCAAAACATCGGCAAGTTTCGTCGCTACGAAGCGTACACTGTTGGTATACGGAATGCTACGATATTTTAAAAATAATTTAAGATTAATTTTCTACACCAATATCCTCAACAATACTACCAAGATTAGCAGTTAATATTTACTGTCGCAAAAGGGAAGAAAATAAAAAGTACTCGTATTTCACGATAAAAAATTCATATAAACAAAATATTCAAGCGAGCGAATAAATACGCTGAACCATGAGAACGTTGTTTGGTTGTAACTGAAATCGATTTCGACGAACAAATGGGCGATAAAATCACTTAAGAAGGCGACGTAATATTTTCGATTCATTCCATTAAATACAGTGCTTTGGGTGGCTCAGAACAATTCTCGCGATGCGGTAGAACACTTGTACAGCAGGGCAAATAATTTATACAATGAGTTTTAATATTAAGTAAAAAACGTTTTTAATTACTATCGCAGAGCGCATTAATGAGTTTTGAGTTCGTGCGTATTCTACAGTACGGCATCACGCTGCCAGATTACTTAAGCCAAGGCATACAACGGTAATGTATCTGCCTCGTTTCAAGGTCTTCCCGTAGCTAGTAATAAAGGCGGTGCATCTATTATATATTTAATGCGTACGTGCAAACATTAATAAAAATTACAGCAACGTAGGCACAGAGATACATCAAATCGTTGTTTACAAAATTATAACAGTAAACTCTAATTAATAGCATTTAGTATAATTTAATTAAAAAATTAACTCCCGTTGAAATAACATTTGCTTCATTACACGGGGATTACTTTTTTTTTTAAATTTAAAAATCTACTAAAATTTGGGGAAAAAATCTACTTACCTCTCCGTGATCGTCGCTTCTCCCTTCTGGTGTGTTTTCAGGAAGAAAATACAAACGTAAACTAGCCAGCACTTGCTCACTATTTTTGTCCATCCACAATAATTGTAATTCTCCAATACTCATTAAGTCTGAATCACTCCATAATTTCACAAAGAAAAAATCACTAAGTGATAAAATCCTGCACTTTCCATTTTTGCTGTATTTAAACGCTTTATAGAAAGTATAAGGGCCGTGTTGTCCGCATGGGGCACCAATTAACTGAAATTAAAAACGTGCCAAGCATTAAAATCAATTTCTGCCGCCCTACCATTCAAATTCATAGAAGCACTTCCCATAGACCCATTCATGACTGAATGGTTTAGCACTTGTCAATATATACAATAAACCCACCTTTAAAATGATTTAATTTCCTCAAAAATATTACTAGGCTTTCAAGTTTACGTTAAAACTTCGAGGAAATAATTTACATACCTGTATACTTATTGTTATCCATTATAAAATCGTAAGAAATCACTGAGCTCACACACAGCACGCCACTCGCACATCAGTCTACTTTGTATTTACTCTAATTATGTGACGTCACCGATACTGTGTTTCCTACCCATGATGCTCTAATACAGGAAAGAAAATAATGGCGGATTATTGTCCATATGTTGTGGGAGTGTAATTTCAGCCAAATAAACATTAAAGGTTGTTTATTTTCTATGTTTGAAACAGCATGTTCAATGCTGACAACGTTTTTTATGACTCAAAGAGAAGCATATTGATGAATATCAATCGCAGACGTGTTTTTAGAGCGAAATGAGCTGCAGAAAATGAAGAAACGATTCAAGATTTTAGGAAAACATAGAATCAATTAAAAGTTGTGAAAATTCTTTCTTAAAGTGAACTGTGATGATTAAATACTATGGTGTACTTCATTTAATTTCGAAAAATGTGACACAGCTTATGTTTTCCGTCATAAAAGTCAGTGAGTTATTTAGGTTAGGTTAAAGTAACCAATACTTTTCATAAGGTGTAAAAAAATTGTTTTAGTGGGTTTTATATATTTGATATCTTAACTACTGTAGTTGATAATTAGGCTAGATTTAATTGGTTAAATTTAGCACAAACTATGAAACTTTGATTCATGACCTATGTATGATTTTTGTGTCAATTTCAACAGTTAATTAAATGTTTAAATGGGTTATCTGCTAGAAAAGTAGTTTAATGCTGAAATAAGATTATTATTAATTTAAATGAGTACTAGTAATTCTTAAAAGGAAAGAAGCAAATAGTTAGGGTTTCAAATGCAGTAGTGAAATTGGCAGATGTGAAAACAGGGTAGTGTTTGGGGACCACTGCTGTTTGTTATTCTAATTAATGTTTGTGATGACAGTTTACAGTAAGCAATAACTTGTTTGCAGATGAGGTAATGTGTATAGTTGGCAAACTTCAAATCAAACCAATGTATTTGTTTTACATCACCAGTTCAGAATTTGACAGTATTTGGCAAACAGGTAGTCTTTTTTTATATACAAGTAAAAGTAACAAATTTTATCAAGGTATGTCCATCAATTTGGTAGTATGACTGAGTATTTTTTTAATTTTTTTAAAAAGAAAACTAGCTAAAATCACATGAATGATTGCATTCAAACCTGCAATTTCTGATTTCTAAATTGACCCACAGAAATGGGAGGGGTGTCATGTTCTGTAATTTTTCATGCCCTTTTCAGAAAGATCCAAGAAATTTGGAGTATTCATAAGAATTCTTCTCAGTATCGAAATGTTTAGTAATCCAACAAGTGAACCTCAAAAATTATTGAAAAAATTTACTGATTGCAATAATGTATTTGTAAGATTTGAAGGTGGGATAACAATGGATTCATACCGTATTAAAATTACCAAAAAAAATTTTAAAAAAATCACAAAGTACACCATATGTAGTATAAATAAAGGTGAAACTACTAGCACATTTAATGGAACAATTACAGGTTAGGTACTCACACTCTTGAAGTTTAATTTGTTTTCTTGATGTTTGTTAGTAAATATGGGTATGGGATACAGAGACCTTTAAAAACTAAATTACACTTACCTATTCTTGGTAAGTGCAGTTTTTGAAGGCCTGTTTTGTTGGTTTTATTTTTTCAATTTTAATTACGTATATTATTCATGTTTGAGCCATAGGATTGACCCTATTAAAGACATGATGGATAGAAATAGCAGCAAAATACCCCCCCCCCCCCAACTAGAAATGGATGAAAAATGGTGGCCTTGATGAATGGAAGAACATATCTTTATTATCCCATACATTTTGGAATTACTGGAGATCGCGATTCCGCCAGGAGTTGTCATCATAATACTGCAGTGGTCAAACGCAAGACTCCAATATAAATTCTTCCCTAAATACATTTAATGGTTTCATACTGGTCCAGGCTGTATTACAACCTAATTTGTGCTTGAAAATAATGGTCCAGGCTGTATTACAATGGAATTACTGCTTGATAATAATATGTCTTGCGACTGACTACATCAGTATTCCAACGATATTACTATATGTTGTTGTAGCGGAATCGCGATCTCCAGTAGACCCCACATTTTTATCCAAAACATATGCTAACCAGCAATTATCATAGACAGCAGTAGTGTACCCACTAACGTTTTTATGAGAATTTTCTTACCACTTCTGCTGCTCAAAAAATTATAATAAACTTAACAAAAACTCATCATAATGCAACACATAACCAGCACTGGAGCTAGTAGGAGACTAAAACAAGAGCACTGCATGAATCGTCTGAGTTAAAAAGCTCCTGTAATAATGAGGAAGGATCTTATGTAAAAAGATGGTTTGTGGCATCCAAGTTCTGTCCCAAGATTACCAGTTATTATCTTGTTATGATTTAAAATTAAATGTATTTAAAATTTATTTAATTTAAAGGATGCCAATTCTTTGCCATTTTTTTACCAAATACATCTTTTTTGTAAACATCTTTTTAAGTTATAAAACAATTACTGTCCCACTTTGTGATAATTCCAAAAACTGCTCTAATAGTTTCATAATTATTGATTACCAAACAGCTTATTTTGTTTTTGTAATTTTAATAAGACATGAAGCCATTGTTATACCACCTTAAAATTTTACAAATACATTACAAACGATATAAACTGCAATCAGCATTTTTTTCAAAACTTTTGAAGATACTCATTTTGGAATATTGAAAATCAAAATTATGTTATTGATAAGTAATCTTTTATTAATACTCCGTGTTGTGTGATTTTTTTTTTAAACAGCAAGAAAAATGCTGCAAAATGATATCTCTTTCTTCTCTCTGCATCAAATAGGACATATGCAATTACAATTTTTCATTTAGTACATAATTCATAAGATTTTGGATATTTTTAAAAACTTTAAATAGCTAAATTTAATCAAAATCTGGGATTTTAAGCAAAATGTTTCGCTTTAACTGTGCTGATTTGACATGAAATTACAGGATAAGAATGTGAAAGGAATATGAACAGTTACAAGGGAATTTGGGTCAGCTGTTTATCTGGATTGGTCAAAACGGAATGATGATAAATGCCAAAAAGTACCTAGTACCCACGAAAAAGAAATAAAGATTTTTTTAGGTTGATGGAGAAATTGTTTGTTGATGAAGTTACTACAGAACACAATTAGTAATTTATAGAACAAAGGTGTTACAATACAATACATTGTTTTGATAGTCACTGGGTGAGGAGTGTGCTGGGATTGTATAAGGCGCATATTAATGATAAGTCCCTTTGGGTATTGATTGTAGAATTAGGAGTATTTGGGAAGTAAGAAACAACCATGACCACAAACTAGTGGTTGCTTTCAAGATTAATTGATTTTTTTTTAGTCTAAGAGAATAAGGAATTGCAGTAAAGTACTTAGCCAAATACTGAATAATTTTCCTTAGAGAATGGAAGTATTTAAAATAAAAATTTGTGAAATTCTAAAGTTAGGCACATGTTCCTTTGTAATTGAATTAACCTAAACCATTAGTTTTAAAATGAGTATACAGTTATATGTATAACAAACAATAGTTTTGATGTTACTTAGTCCTCTGTATTTCATTCAACTATTAATTCATTCAGACCTTTTATTTATTTCACTTCTGCATTAGAAAATCATTTAGGATGGGAGAGTAATCTGGTTTCTCAGTGATTAAGATGTCTGGAGATCGGAAGGACCTCAATCCGAATCCCAGTCTTGGTTTTTCACAGGTTCTTAACCTTACCCTGACCTCTGGCACAGCTTGCTGTGTAACTCAAAGTTCTCCAAAATGCTTCTGTTCAGAGTCTACCTTAGCTGTAGGTCCCCTACATCCTGTAGGATTACCGGGTTAGATGTGACAAATCGAAAACTCTGACATATATGGCCAAATCCTTCTAGGTGATATCCCGGCCAACGAAGCCACATGCATTTATATTTAGGGTGGTTAATCTCAACTTATCTAATTCTTAATTCCTACAGTTATGTATATTATTTTATGCACTGATCTTTAACAAGTGCAGAAGGTATTTAATTACACAGTGCGCCAAGAATTATATTCAGAACAAACCCTGCACACATTGTACTGAAGGCTGTTTAGTAATCTAGGAATAATTGAGTACTTCGACAATATATATATATATTTATCTTGTATTAATAAAAGACGAACTTTTCAATCTTAGTTTCACATCCCAGAGGTTCTTCCTCAGCAGGGATACATGGAACAGGATTGACAAATAAATTAGGGCTGACATCCATTTTATTGTGCAATTAGTCTTGGAATATGAAAAGCAAAGAGCACTGAGAAAACACTATAATAGAGGAAAGATAACATTTTTTTTATGAGCTGTGTAAAAACATAATAATCTCTGGAACTTAACATTAATAATTATGATAGAGCCTAAGTTCTGGTGCAAATTTATCTACATATCTGCGTATGATTTAATCACAATTTTACTCAAAATGTTTTCATGGTTTGAAGTAAATTGCTTATCACCTTCATTGATACCTTACTCCAGTTTCTGATTCCACCAATGAAAATTTTCCCCCTCCCTTATGCCTGAAATCAAGGCCATGGGTCTCTCTTCCCTACTACGTACTACCCTTAATTCATCCAGGCCTCATTCCCATGTTATGCAATACACACAACCACCATCTTCCTTACCTACTTCCTTTCTCCTAATGATTCCTAGTCCAGCACCCTTTGAGTTTATTCTTTAGTTATTTTAGTTCCTATTCTGGTTCAGATTTCATTGATAGCAATAGACTTGGAACTGCTTTCATCAAATTTAAGTAACAATATCAGCAATACGGCACTCATGAAAACAATGTACATTAAAAACAAATACTAAAATTGCACTTGTGCCATATGCTGTTACAGAGGCTGCCTGTTGTCTTTCTGGAACAGGCTGCATTTTGACCTAAGCTCAGTTACTTCAATTTTGTTGCTTCTAGATCTAAACTTTTATTGCACTTGCAAGAATACATTCACTATATCACACTCTGAAGAAGTACCCTTCTATGTTCAAAATTGGTTAGTAATACTGGAAATTATTTGCTTGAATTAACATTGGAATTTATGTTTAATATTTATCAGTGTATAATCATTAGTTGGTTTAAGAATGTAATTATCCTACTAGTCCACTTCTTTCAAGCTTCGTCACATGGGAGCAAAGCAAACACTTCTAATCTATCTAGCATATCCATTTTTACTTTCAGAATTAGAAACTTCCTCAAATTTAACTGTCAAAAAATGTTGCCAATTTATTCACAATCCTAGTAATTAATGTTTATTTGACTGTGGTAACTGATGAGATTTCAATGTGAGACTGGTTTTGGAAACTTTTATTATTATGTGTTGGTAGAAACATTATTTCGTATGGTAGTAACCTGCAGCTGTTTTGAGCGAGACAATATACATATGTTAAAGTGACTGTGAAAATGCTGCTAGGCAATGAAAATGAAGAAGACTTGAATCTGTTGTGAATGTTCGGTTTACCTTCTTATGTATTCTCCCCACTGTCCTTCCCACAATAACCTGCATTACCCTCAGTAGACAACCTAACTTAAAAATATACTTGCACATAAACATCAACCCTCTAATGCTCCTAAACAATCAAATCTCTCCTTCCTTGTAATATGCCTCATTGAAAAATGTGCAGTTTGCATCTGTGCACCACAAATTAAAGTAATCCCACCATTGGTGAAACCTACCACATCACAGGCCATACCATCTGTTCCATGCCCCATCTCATATACCAGTTCATCTGCCTCAATTGCCAGAGTTGTTACATCAGCCTAACAACAAACAAGTTATCAATCCACAGACAAACAGTTTGCTCTGAAATTCTGTATCACCCTGTTTCTGCCCATTCCAGCTCCCACAATTCGCTTCACTGTAACAACGTTCATATAACCATTAGAGTACTTCCTAAAACTACATCGCCATCTGAACTCTGGAGGTGGGAATTGGCCTATTAGCACATCTGTGTACTATATGCCCCTCTCTTTCACCCTCCCTAGGTCCTCAATCTCAGATAATACTTACCATCGTCACCCTGATATACCTATCAATTGCAAATATGTGGCAGGCTCGGATGTGACCACATCTTTCCCCCTGCCATATGTCTCGCCTCCTACATGAGGAAGACTAAAAAGTCGAAATATTGTGTAATTCTTTTGTTTTTGTGTTTTTACTTGTCTCTCCCTCCTGCCTTCATCTGTGGTAAGTGACGGGTAACTGTTTATTTTCCCTATCCTATCTTATTTGCAAATATATTTGCTTTATACATATAGATTTTTTTTAAAAAAATTCTCCTTTTTTAGATGTTCCCTTTTTTAATTGTAAGTTCTTTAATTTTTTCCCACTGTTCACATTTCCATTGATTTTTTTTTTGCTCCCCCACCACCTCCCGCCCGATTGTAACTGTAAAAACCACCATTCATGTGGCTACGATGACTGCAGGTGCCTGTGTGAGCTCAGTTATACATTTCGGGTCTTCATGAGACCAAAATATTGGGTTTTTTGTTCAATTTTTTTTTTTTTTGTCATTGCTGCCCATATGTATGTATTTTAAACATTTGGATAGAACAACCACCACTGCCTGATAGTGGCTACCGCTCACTATTGTTGAGGAAGGGTTATAATCCCGAAAATTTCAATGCTCTTTGTATGTACATGTATTTACTTATTTTGACACTGCAGCAATCTTCAACTTTGCAAGCAGTTGTTATTCTCCTATCCAAATGTTTAGTGTACTTACTTTATAGTGCCTTTGTTTCCTAACAATCTATCAGAGTCCTGCCAAATAGCAGCAGCTCCTCTAAACTCAGAACGTGGGAGCTAGCCTGCCAATACAAACAGGACACATGGCTACCTCCTGGTATAAATTTAAGATAATACCCAGTTATAACGTTCCCTTCCCAATCCTCTCCTTGCCTCCATCTCTACTACTTAAATTGAACCATCACAAACCATTGGTGATGATTAACTTAATAGAGTCTTTGGTTTAAAATTAATTTTATTTTTTAAATTCTATGTTCACTTTTTTGATTACTCCAATTTATGCTGTTAAGATTTTTTTATACTATTCTGCTCTTTTTGCAATGCTCGGGTACCAGCTCCAAATCACTACCCCTCTGTTTGAACTTACTCCCACCACATTCCTGGCTAACAGCCACTCTGTGAGGCAGTCTCCTCACACACCCTCCATAATATTGTCTTGTTGATAAAGGGATAAGACCCCAAAATTACTGTGTCATTTGTGTTCTTATCTTTTTTATGTGTTCACATCACACAACCACTTGGTTCACATCCCTATCATAAAAGTATATAATAATAATACAGAGCAGGAAAGTATTAATGTAATGAAACTAATGAGGGGTAGGGAAATAAGTTCCAACATTTGCCACAGATTATGGGGAATGGCAAACACAAAAAATACAAACTTAAGTAACTAATATTTCGGTGGTTTGCCTTATTCTTGGAAGAAGGTGAGACACTTGGCAGAGGCAGACCAAGCAGATGTCAGTGTATGCAGATCCACCAAAACTCTCACCTCCTTGCAAGAATAAGGTTAACCACCAAACTATTACTTGCTTGCGTTTGTCTCTTTTGTGTTCATTTTTCCCAGCTGCCTTCATCTGTGCTAAGTGCTGGGTCTTATTTCCCTATTCTTCCTTAGTTTATATATTTATAATGCAGGGCTACCATTGTCCATGCCAGTTCAGTCAACTCTGACAGCTTTCACTGTAAAACAGGTCTTCAGATTGTTGAGTTTTTTCTGATGCTACAACCCTTCAGAAATTCATAGATCAAAACTAGTCTGCCAGCATATACTTTGCACCAAGCATCCACCTGGTCCCAACCAGCAAATCTATGACTTCTTTTCTTATAAGTATAAAATTAATTGTATATACTGTTTTGGCTACCTGATCGATATTTTTGTGTTGATTTTTATCAATTTTTTATATTTTATTTTGACTGTCAATTACAGATAATATTTTCTGCCAATTATTGGTGGTCAACTTCCCTCCACTATTGCCATCTAAACCCGGTTCATCTTATGTTCAGTCATGTGACGTGTCTTGGTGCATAGACCTTTAAGTGTGCCATATATATCCTCTTCTAGTCATGATTAAGATTTATACCGTAATATTGGAAAGTGTGTTCATTAAGGCCCTCCTGTCTTTATCTGTGGTGAATGATGGGAATGTTTTCCTTATCCTTTATAATATACATAGATTACAAGGAAACAAAAGAATCTGGATAGCAAAATAAAAATAAGGATAAAGGAATAAAACAATGCTAAACATAGATACCAGCCAGATGGAGTTGTCACATGAAAAAGACATGAACATGAGTGAAACATTGTAATTTTAGGGCATATGCCTAGTAACTACAATGTGCTTCCATCACCTATATACATTACCTACCAAAACGTAATTGGCCACAAATCCACAATGTTTGCTCGGTTGTATTCACCCCACTAGAATCTTGTAGGGCCATCTTTTTTGGCTATAACTGCAGCCAACATGTTTGGCATGCTCTCTACAAGTGTTTGCAGGACATCCACTGGAATTTGTTTTCATTCTTTTTGCAACCAATCCACAAGTTGGGAGATGGATTTTGACCTGGTGATTCAATTCGTCTCAGAGATATTTTCTAGAGTTGAGATCAGGGCTCTTGACAGGCCAGTCCAATAAGCGAAAAATTGTTGTCGGCGCACCACTGCATAGTAGCCCTACAAATCTCCTCAACATGGTTGGTAGGCCATACAGTACTATAGGTCTATCAGCAGCACGATTAAAGATACACTGATTACATTTCCTTCATGGAGAGTGAGTTCATCAAGGCAACCACTTCTCCCCACTACAACAGCTCATATGGCAACATATTGCAGTTCCTTGTAATGGGCAGAGATTCAAGCATCCTGTGACAACACGCGCAGAGGCGCTGATCCGGAAGAGGACCGCAACTTTAAATCTCGTATCGTGCAACTTTGAATTTTGTATCCTGTATTTTGTAAAAGTATCTTGGGGGGGGGGGGGGGCGGGAACATGCCACCTGGCATTGTCATCCTGTCTTGTCCATTCTGTAAAAATGCATTACATTATTCACAATGTTACGATAGGCCTCTGTGCTTGTGCTACTACAAACACCAGTGTCCCTATGCCAAGGCCGTGAAACAGGCCACACGCCATCACTCCACCACTGCTGAAATTCCTATTTGACACTATACACTCCAACAGAAGCCGTTCCCTGGGTAGGTGCCACACCCATTGGACTAGAACAGGGGTCCCCAAACCTTTTATCCCGTCGATCCCTTCATAGAATATTTATCGACCCCAAGATTAACTATTTAATAAAAGCAATAAATAATTTTTGGGATTTCTGATGTTAAGCAATAAGGAGACATGCATAACAATCCAACGAATGAATTTATAGTTCCCATATCTTATAAAATGCACCCAATAACATTAACAGAAAAGGAGATATTTGTAACTGTTATTATAATCTTAAAAGTTAATATCAAAATTATGGACAGATGGAAATTTGCCTATAGTTCTTAAACCATACGTATCATAAAACTTAATATACACAATTATCTCTGAAAATTTAACATTAATTATATTGGATGAAAAAAACATCTTACTGTCATTTTAGTAATACTATTTAATACCTTAAAAATATGTTAACATACCTTTTTGTTAAAATAGTTGATATTAGTGGGATAGATGTATCTGAAGAGCAGCAACAAGATTATTGATATTTGGTTAAAAACTGGTAAGTTTTAGTAGCAAATCACCAGATTTGATCTGTTACTTTGTTTTGTTGAAACTGCATTTGCTTGGCTAAAATGACCTTCAGCCAATGAAATAAGAAAGTTTTGGCTTCTGCTCTGAGCTTTTGGTACTAAGTAACAATATTGTTATTGCTCCAAACTTCTCTAAGGTTTTTATTTTTAAACAACACTTTAGCTTTGAGATCTACACATATTTCTATCAGTTCATCTTCTAATCAGTATTTTGAATTTTTATTGGAATATTCCCATTTTTCTCCCTATTCTGTTTAATTGATTCTCTTTAGTATTGACCCCCATGTATTAATCGACCCATAGGGGTCAATATCAATCACTTTAGGGATCCCTGGACTAGAGTAATGTAAACTTTAACTCATTGCTCCACAGAATTAACTTCCACTGCTCCGGTGTCCAGTTGCAATGGTCCAATCTTCATCTGAGTTGCTAAGCTTTATTGCGTGTCTTGATGTGGGACTTATGTGAAATAACCAAGCCAGTGGATATATGTACACAATGTTCCAAGGAAACCGATATTCCTGTTAATGCATGAAAAAACTGTTAGATCATACCATATTTTTTTTAACAATATCATGTTTCAGGGTTCTGTGATGTTGGTTGGTCAAAATTGGAGGTCTCCCAACGTGCAGCATTGGCACAATGCCCATCAGTCTTCTACTTAAGTAGCACAAATGCAACTGTTGATTTGGGCCTGTACATTCCAATCATGCCATTACCGAAGTCCAATAGCTCTATAATTCATGCCATTTCCTTGTAAATGCTCTTCATTGGTCTGCAACATAGGGCGGCCACACAAGTCGACTGACATACTGAATTACCTTTCATCACTGGTGGCCAATACCTTTTTTGGTAGGTAGTTTATATAAATATGGAAAGCAAAAATAAAGTAGACCCATTATTCACCAAAATAGAAATAATAAGAGCAGGAGTGACATAAAATACAATATTTTGGCCTATAGATGTATGTAAAAGAAATTTGTAGAAACAATGGAGCTAAAAGAAATACCATGAAGCAATATTAATGTAGGAAGGAAAATATAAATAAATCCATCACTTGCAAAGGTTGAAGGACTGAGGTCTGCAATGTCAAAAAATACCACAAAAACACAATATTTTATTCTTTTTCCTAACTCATCAAATGTATAAGACCAATGCCCAAAATATTGTGTTTGTATAGTGTTGCTTTTTTTTTTTTTTGTCATCTTATCTTTCCTTTGGTAAATGATGGGTTTACTTTATGTTTCCATTCTGTATTAATATTGCCTCATTATTAGATAGGGAAATGAAGCACACCTTACCTTAGATGAAGGTTGGGTGGCACACGAGAGACATGGTAATTCCTTCACCAGCATGAAGAACGTTGCAGAGGCTGATGTCACTAAGTATAGACATTAATTTGTACCGCTGTTAAGTGCCTATTGTTTCTGAACAGTTCACATGACCATTTTGATTGTCAAGTTTTGTTCCAATTGCAGTTTTTATTAACATTACCATGTATCAATTCAAGTTTTTCCTGCACTTTTCTAGAAAATTTCCCCAAGATTTGTTTTGGAAGCTATTTTTGTGTGCCTTGAATTAAAAAAAAAAAATTTGGGGGGGGGGGGTTCCATATCATTTTTGAAGTCATTTTGAACAGTCCCAAACCTCTGCCTCTTTTATTTTCATCAAAGTTTAGCATTTACTCGTCATCTGCTTAGATCTTACCTTTCCATTGGATTTTTTTAAAAGCATTTTTTGCCCTGTTTAAAACCTCTTCCTACTGATTTATTTTCATAATTTTCTTCATCTTTTTTTTCTCTTTTACCTCCACCCACAAGTTCACATTGTCCTACATGCTTTTTGGCATAAACAGTTCTGCTAGAATACTCTGGCCTGACAAGCTGGCACTCCAGGCACTTCTTATCCGTCCATAAAATATTGCTGCTTTCATCCCTGCATATCATTCCACACCTTATAAGATCTTGCAACAGTCTAGAGTCCACAAACAGGCATTTCAAAACCACCTACATAAGTTGTCCACATTATACAAGTCCCAACTCATAACAGGTCAGTCATTTCCCTATCATTTATCTGGTCACCAACAATTTGTAGCACCTCTCATTTCCTCAATCATTCGTTGCCCAATTCCTGAGTATACCTGTAACCCCCCCCCCAATTCAGTGCTTTATAACCTAAAATCTCATACAAAATCCAAACTAGCTGTTATGAATCTACTCCACTATCAGAACTCCAACTTTGGTATTCTCCAAAGGTCTCACTTTTTCACCTAAACCAACATTTGATCATACATAATCCGTGACTCTGTCATTCTAATAGACACTCAGATCAGTAACTAGACCTTCGGGATGACCCGAAGCCCAATCTCCAGAAATTTTAGCCACAATCAATACCTGATCAACTAACCTTTCCTCGGAACCACCCTTTGTGAAAGTTTCAAGATTTTTTATTTGCTAGCTTGGCTTCATGCAGTATTCTGAGACTCCTGCCTAGTACCATCAGTCTTGACCCAGGCGAAACCTGCGCATTCAACCAATCAAACTCTGATCAGTGCTCCTGGCAGAAAACAGCTGTGACTACCTGCTAATTACCTGCATCAGATGTCAGATAAGAACAACTCCTTCCCGCTTAGCTATGACCCGTACACCTATCGTCTAAAAGAGGATTCCACAATCATCTTCCATAAAGTACTTTAAGATCTACCACAGTCTACCTCCTTTATCACTCCCAAAAATCTGCACACCTCTACCCTAAAGCTGCACGAACCTGGTATGCACGTCGTTATTGTTTATGGTTCTCCAACTGAAAACATTTCTGCCTTAGTGGACCAACATCTCTTCCTTCTGGCTCTTTCCCGGTGACAACTGATGTTACATCATTGTACACCAACATTCCTTACTGCCATGGACTTAGTGACATCATACATTTCTAGATCAGCACTCTCGCAGCAGCCTTCCCCGCACATCTTAGCCCCCCCCCTACCCTGGCCCAACTGCTAATTAACAATAACTCTCTCTCTTTTGAAGGCAAAACCTACCATCAGATTTGTTGCACTGCCATGGGTACCTGTATTACCCCCTCTCATACAATCATCTTCCTAGTCTGCCTGGAACGGTCATTTTTTAGATGAAGTCCACTGGAGACTCCTCGTGTGGCTTAGATTCATAGATGACATTTTTATGAGATAGCGTCACAAATCTAATTGTACATTTTGCCTTCAAAGGAGAAATAGTTACTGTTCAGTATCAGAGTGCTGTTTAAAAGATGCATGAAAAATTAATAATGAATTCAGATTTAACAACAGCATTATAGTGCTTAACCAACAGTGTCACGAGGTTTCCTGTACCTAGCTTGGATCAAGTGCATTTGTGCTTCACATAAGTTCAATGTTTGAGATTTTCCTTTATGTTTAAATATTTGTCTAGAGTCTAGTCAGCAGTCTCTCAACTGGTTTGATGCAATCCTCCATCCCTTCCCACTAACCTATTCATCTCAACAACATACACCCTACGTCAGCAGTTATCTTCTAATCTATGTCTTTCTCTATAGTTCTTACCTTCAACTGTTCGATCCACCAAGAAATTAACCAATACCGTATGTCTGTCATTCACAAAATTCTTGCCAAAACACATTCATTTCGCATTTTACCTGTGCACTTTATTTTCAGCATCCTTATATAACACTGTATTTCATATGGTTCAATTTTACAGATTTCTGGCATTCCTAAAGTGCTGTGCTCTCCTTCACAAGTTCGAAGTTTTGTGAAAATGAAATGATAATTCCCTTTTAACTACAAATTCAGCACTTTTACCTCCAAATTTTGATTAGTATGAAGAGTGGCAAATTTAAATGCAAGAAGCATTAGGTTAGGGTCACATCTATGGCAACATAATGAAACTGCATCAATTCATAAAAACTGTTTATATGAAAGCTTGACGCCACATTATCAAACTAATTTAAAGATGACATACAAACCCTTATATGTTTCATTAGAACTTCACATTATAGTCTGTGGTTTCCATACTTCAACAAAAATATTAATATATTTTTAAAAAATCAATTTTTACAGTGGGTGCAAGCTAGAATTAAAGCAACTGTAAGGAATGGGAGTATAGAAGCCATGTGTGTGTGTGTGTTGCAGTATTGAGAGCTATGAATACATTGCAATAAAATACTGTCATCGAAATGAGTGTGACGTTACTTTTGACATGTGTAGTTTCTTTAAATCATTACAGATATGAATAGAAAGTTAATGAACTTTTTAGGAAACCACAAAAAATGACAGTAGAGGCCTGTGGCACAGCATATTTCTAGTGCAGTCAATATAAAGTGCCCCAGAGGTTCCAGGAACATGTCGTTCAGCGTCCAATACTACAATTTCACATTCAAGGCAAATGTCTTACAATAAGAAAATGGGCAGAGACTGCACTGCTCAGGATTTTACACTTCTCTGTAGAAAGACCAAAAAACTGAGCTTAGATACAGAAAATATAAAGATAGTAGATGTTTTCTGATGGAAAGAGCAGATATTGTTGCAGCATGGGCCTCATTTTGAACAAATCCTTTGCGTCATATCAATCTACCTATCTGCAATGAATTTTATTTGGCAGAATGCCAATTGAAATGATGTCACCGAGCATGGTGGGTGAGTGCTTAAAGCTCTGGCCTTGCATTTGGGAGGATGTTGGTCCCGGCATCCAGATTTGGGGTTTCCATGGTTTCACCAAATCACACCAGGCAAATGCCGGGATGTTTCCTTCAAAAGGCTATGGCCGAATTCCTTCCCATTCCTCGTAACCAGTCCCATCCCACCTATAATGACCATGACTTCAATGGAGTGTAAAGCTATAAGTAAAAAAAAAAAAACCCTCACAGTTAATATAGGAAAAAAACCTCTCAATTAATACTCTATCATATTGGGGACTCATTGATTCATACAAGAGCCTGATTTAGTGTTCCATTCTAAAAATACCGGTGATTATCATTAAAAAATAAATAGTGAAGTGTTGAGGAAATGGTTTCCAGACATGTGTCACTACTTTAAAAATGAAGATGATTGGAAGCAGAAGCTTTTATTTGCGGAGATCCTGTAAATATTTTTGCTGCAGATCTTTATTAAGTTGAGAAACTGTAGGTGGTAAACACATTATTTATTTTTTTACTATACCTGAATCACCCTTGGCAAGTATTAAAAGTTTGCATTTTTATTAAATAAAACTGCGCGAGACAAAATGTTGTTCTACCTACGTTATAGTTAATATGCGAGGACATCTGTCCATGTTTAAAGTTGTCAGCCAGCAGTCTCTCACCCACTGAAAAATTAAGAGACTACATACACAATGCAGGCATGACTTGTGGCTGAGTGTCAGGAATTATATCTACATCTAAAAGTGTAACATTAAATTGAATTGCCCAGTTTCAAAATTGAAGTTATATTATGTTCGTTTTATTTGCCAAGGTCTTGAATAACTTTCTGCTTTTCCAATTCCTTATCCAGTCTGCATTTGACAATCTTTACCAAAGAGGGGCAAAGGCAATGGAATGTGAGTTTAAAAGATGGGAGTTGAGATATATGATTCACATATGCTAATGGATTACATTTCTAAGTGGGTTTCACTATCTACTACTGTGAATTCATACAAATATTGAAAATAATAATAATAATAATAAAAAAAAAACTTAAGAGCAACCATCAGTAAGTAAATTTAAAATCTGATGAAAACGGTGTTTTTATTGGCCAAGTTGTGCTTGATAATTCTATTAAAATTAGTTCCTCCATAACGTTTAAAAAAAATTCTTTTTTCCTGGGCATCTTTCTTTTGTGTTGAAACAAACTGACAAAAGATCGATCAGTGACAGTATAAATGCTAAAATATATTGCTAAATGATGCATAAAAAATAATAATATGTAGTTTCCAATTGCTGAAATGTCACTGAAGTAATGACATGTATTTAACTTTTTATGTGGAAACAAAATTTGCCATAGTTATTTTACTTACAGCCAGATTTAGTTACCATTAAAGTGCTGCTTCAGTACCAGAAACTTTGAATTGTTTATAAGTTTAACAAACCAACCAAATTTAAAGATAACTGTTATCCATGTATACAATACTGTCATTAGTTCCAGTCCTAGTTAATCTTTAATCCTGTTTGTAACTTTTAATATTTGCTATTATTATATATAGTTTTAATATTTCTATAATATGAATGTATTTATGAAAGTGATTTTCTATAGTAAAAGGGCTTAAATTATGGATCTTAAAATATATATATATATATATATATTTTTGTATGAGTGAATCTAAATTTGACACAAATTGTTTCGCATGTGGTTTAATTCAAATAAACATTATAGACAAACACAACTACACAAATAATTCAAAAAAATGTGTCATGGGAACACAGAAAATGAAAATCGAATGAAAGCTATAAACTAAAATTTTGCACTAATACAGTGTTTCTTCAAACACTATCATTTACTGGTAAAGAAAACAATGAGATAGTGCCAGATAACGTTCTTGTGATAATACAGCAAATTAAACTGAATACCTTTACCGAAACCTAATTTTATGTTAAACTGACTTAATACACAGAATAATTACTTCTGTATCAATTGGGTGGTATACCCACAAATTAAAAGAAATAAAGGTTCGTTTGTAAAACTTATCATCCTGATAAAAAAATATTGTTTCCAGCTGAAAAAAAAAGGAAGTTGCTAAGGATATAGCTTTCAAATTCCCATGTATAGCTGTAAAAATTCAGGTGAACTTTTCTGAGACTTCAATTCAAACAGATTATTCTGTATGACTCACTGTAGCTGGTCTATGGTGTATTAACTCCGGTTACAGTGATAACTGCAGTGTATAGATTTTTCAAGGCTCTTACCCGCGAATGCAAACTGATGACCTACAACACACACACACTCTCAACAGAAAGCATTTTACGGGCTATGGTACTGGTTCCCATTTCAACTGGACTTGCCTGCGAATTTTGATTGCAAGCAATTTTAAGTTTTACACATGTCGTAGTATTACTCAAGAATGTACCATGTTATCAATGAACATTACCCCTTTTCCACAATAACTTGTAAAGGCACTGAATGGAGAATAATATAATGAATAAAATGTAACAGAAAGGCAAAATCCATAATAAGTACAATATTTTTGCTACGATTTCATTTAGGTTAGAATTCAAATAAGTATAAATGAAATATTAAGGCTATATGCTAAAACCAATTACTAAAAACTTAAACCCAATTTTGCAGGTGATAATTCTTGGAAAATTCATCCCATATGATTTGAAAAATAGTAGCATTTAATGTACGAGTTATTATTCAGTAACATAAATAATTGATTTTTTATTCTTTAATCACAGTAACACAAACAGTGAATGGCAAGCACCATGCAGTCTTAGTTTATTATCACACAAAACTGGCCATTGTTTAACTGAATAATTTCAAAAAGGAAACTGTAATATATAACAGGTGTAGCTGTGTGACGATATTTAATACACATGTATTTTTTTAATAATAATAATTTTATATAAAAACAAAGTTGAAGCATCTTTGCATGTATGCCGTATAAGCACGTTCAACACATCTTCTATCTGATATCACTAAAAGCACACTGTATATACAACACAGTTAGCTACAAAAGTACTTGGGCTTTCTAAAATATATAAAAAGATTATATCATAAATAAATATATTTACAATATACACACATATATAAAAGAAAAAAATACTATCTATATGCATCAGATATCCTTTGTACATTTCTATCAAGGTCAGTGTTGCGCATTCCACTAACACAAGTAAGCCGCACGATCCCACACTGATAACCACCAGCCAACCAGAAGAAACTTCCAAAATTTGGATTCCAGCTCACCTATAAAAATATAATAAGTCATTATTAATACTCTAACCTAACAGGGTTAGCTAATAATATAAACAATTCTATCATATGTTTCTACTTGGATCTCAGTTAGCAAAACAAGCTTATCTATACTACACAGACGGAAAAAAAAAATCCCAACACCAAGAAAAAATTATTGTAGAGTAATGAAATTTGGACAATGCATTTGTCAAGTTAACATGTTTAATTGATTAAATTTTCAAGATCACAGGTTAATTTAAGCTCAAGAAAATGCATTTCAAATGTGAAATACTGTTAAATTAATAGCCGGTGTAACCTCCAGAATTTTGAATGCAAGCCTGCAAACGTGAATGCATTGTGTCATACAGGTTTCGAATGTCACTTTGTGGTATGGAGTTCCATGCTTGTTGTACTTGTGCTGTCAATACTGGGACGGTCAGTGCTGGCTGTGGATGATGCTGGAGTTGTCGTCCAATGATATCCCATACGTGTTCAATTGGAGACAGATCTGGTGATCTCGCAGGCCAAGGTAACATGTCGACACTCTGTAGAGCACGTTGCGAGACAACAGCGGTATGAGGGCGAGCGTTATCCTGTTGAAAAACTCCCCCTTGAATGCTGTTCATGAATGGCAGCACTACAGGTTGAATTACCAGACTGACGTACAAATTTGCAGTCAGTGTGTTTGGTATAACCACAAGAGTGCTCCTGCTGTCATAGGAAATTGCTCCCCAGACCATGACTCCAGGTGTAGGTCCAGTGTGTCTAGGCCGCAGACAGTTTGGTTGCAGGCGTTCCCCTGGCCTCCTTCTGACCAACACTGGAGATCTGTTGTGTTTTCTGATGAAAGCAGGTTCTGCCTTGGTGCCAGTGATGGCCGAGTGTTGGTCAGAAGGAGGCCAGGGGAACGCCTGCAACCAAACTGTCTGCGGCCTAGACACACTGGACCTACACCTGGAGTCATGGTCTGGGGAGCAATTTCCTATGACAGCAGGAGCACTCTTGTGGTTATACCAAACACACTGACTGCAAATTTGTACGTCAGTCTGGTAATTCAACCTGTAGTGCTGCCATTCATGAACAGCATTCAAGGGGGAGTTTTTCAACAGGATAACGCTCGCCCTCATACCGCTGTTGTCTCGCAACGTGCTCTACAGAGTGTCGACATGTTACCTTGGCCTGCGAGATCACCAGATCTGTCTCCAATTGAACACGTATGGGATATCATTGGACGACAACTCCAGCATCATCCACAGCCAGCACTGACCGTCCCAGTATTGACAGCACAAGTACAACAAGCATGGAACTCCATACCACAAAGTGACATTCGAAACCTGTATGACACAATGCATTCACGTTTGCAGGCTTGCATTCAAAATTCTGGAGGTTACACCGGCTATTAATTTAACAGTATTTCACATTTGAAATGCATTTTCTTGAGCTTAAATTAACCTGTGATCTTGAAAATTTAATCAATTAAACATGTTAACTTGACAAATGCATTGTCCAAATTTCATTACTCTACAATAATTTTTTCTTGGTGTTGGGATTTTTTTTTCCGTCTGTGTATATTCAGTTAAGAGATGTGGATCAAGGTCACTCTGCTAAATCCCCACTCCACTGCCACAGCCCCTACAAGCGAAAGGAAAACAGCTCCGTGCATGCCCATACATGCATTTCATGTGATGTTATCTTTAGTAAAATTGAGCATTTTAATTATCTGTCACGAGTGAAATTAGTGAATCGTGTGTCACAGAAATTGCGTATTTACCAACTTCAGTTTCGTATGTTAACAAAGATACAAATTGTTTATATGATACCATTAATTTTATTTTTAAAAGTTGCACAAGATATTTCAAAAATTAAATCCAACTTTAGAAGTGTTTCCCAGAGAAGTTAATTTTCGAAACACGTAGTATAAATTTTGAAATGAAAGTGATAGTGACTGGATTATTTCTTTGAGTTATAAACTACACTATCCATTAGGAGAGCACACCCTTCTTCCAGACTCTTAAGCAAGTTAGAAAACCATTCTCTGAACACTTCACTACTGATTTCTTAGTGATAGTTGCCAGAACTTTTAGATTGAAACCAGCTCCTTCAATGAATCCATCAGTTGTTGACTCAGCAAGACAAATGATTAATCGAGAGCCTTTTCCTGCAGCCACCATTTGGTATAGAGTGTTGCCAAATAAACTTCCTTGTGTTGATTTTGTTTTAGCCACGTCTCGTCAAGGTAGGTGAGAGGTGGAAGAGGATGTTATTTCCTTAAATTATGCATTTTTCTGAAAAATGAGGTCCGTGCTGCAACAATGTCTGTCCTTTTAGTTAGAAATCGTCTACCATTGTTATATTTTGTGTATCTGAAGTAGAGTGTTTTTAGTAATTTATGCAGAGAAGTGACGCCTCCAGTGTAGATAATCTTCTCTTTCAGCATCTCCCTCAATTTTCTTATGGTAGGATTTTTGCCCCCATCATAAACTTCTATTACAGAACGTTGAATAATATCTTTCCGGAATTCATCCATCTCTATGACTGGTTTTTCTTGGTGAATGTTTTTCTTTGGATAAAAAAAGGATGGCCCTGGAATACTCAGTTTGGCTTCGCTACATACACACTGCACTGTTCGTAATGATACGCCACTGCTGTCATTTTTGCGGTTCCCTAAAAAGTATATTAACTTTCTCTTCAGAGTTTTCTGGTGTCTTAAAAAAATTTACACATAAAAAATAACTGTTTTGGAGTGTTGCCTAATATAAAATCTGACACCATTTCACTTACAGTGTTTTTTTTTTAAATGATGTATTGGTATAAATACGACAATACTGTGACATGTGACAATGCCTCCTGCCTGCCTGTAGGCAGCGGTCTGAATGGAGGGGAAGGCAACGGGAGGGGGTGGTGAGGTGAGGCGCGGGGATTATGACCTTGACCCGCCAGTTAAGAGTGAATAAGGTATAATTGTTTGAAATTTTTGATTCTCAAATATCTCATCAGAATGTTTTTTGATGAATAAAAATAATCCATCATTCTCAGCATCTCTGTGTTTTCACTATCCTTCTATCATCTTTGTTTATTTTATTTTAAATTGAATCATTTCATTATTCAGAGTACTGATTTCACTTACTCTTAACTAATATTGATTTTGAAATAATTTTAACAAAAAATAAATGTGAAGAAGAAGACTACAGATTTTAATAAAGATGAAATAGCAATGAAGGTGCATGTAGATTCCCCTACATTTTTACCAGACATATGATGGAATTTGTATGTTAAATAAATATACATTTAAAATTAATCACCTTAGGTAAATATATTATTTTGATAAGAAGGCAAGAACAATAATGTATCAACTAGAGGTGAAGAGCTATCACAGCATGGATGCTGTAATAGATTTTTTTCTTCTGTGTACTGGTGAAAATATTCTTTAGCAAAATCATTTGAAAAATTTTAAAAATGGAAAAATATATAAAATAAAGGCTTTTAAGTTTTAAATGAAAGATATTTCAGTAACAGTAAAATGAAGAGAAATAATATTTTAACTTTCAGGAGATGATTTTTTTTTTTAAATAAATAATTTCATTTCTCCAACTCTTTACTTTGATTTAATGAACCACTACTGTTTGATCACTACAATAAAACTACAATCAACACCATTGGATCAATATCACCATCATATTCTTCTAGGAAGCCAGTCAAGACATTTTCAATGATATGCCTATTTATTTCTATATTGTTAACTTTTTTCTCTCTCAATATTTTGCCATATTGCTCCTTTATTCTGGACCAATCATCACATTCTATGATGCTGAAGTAGTCTTCTTCCCTGCACATTCTCATCCAGATAATGCCTTAGTATTCAAGACTCCTGTATTCGTTTCCTATATGCAAATCAATTTGACCTTGCATTGCTCAGTATTTCTTCCATCTTTATTTATGACTTTGCTCCTTCTCTCTCTCTCTCTCTTTTGCAAAGCGTTTCTCAGGAACTTTATTCTACAGGCTTGAATTTTCTTTTATTTCTCTTTTCTTTACTACACAATACATATGCACTGTAAAATGTCAGCTTAGCTCTTGAAGGTACCAACTTATCCAAAATCATGCCATTACTCTGTTCTAACTACAGACTGTGTATTGTTGGAAAGCTAGGCTCCTCCTGTCACAAACCAGCACAAGGTGAGGGATGACATTCTCAGCTGATAATATGGTTTCTTTCTATGTAAGCTTTATGGGTGTTAGTCGGTCATAAAAACACAATGTTTTGACAGTAGAGCCAGCTGTCAAAATGATTTTATGACGCCCTCCAGCTGAACACCTGTGAAGCTTACATTGAATCAATACGCCAGGAAAGTCTCCACCCACGCATCAGTTTCTTTCTAGGTTTAGAGTGAAGTCCCTGATAGCAACATTAGAAGAGAAGGAAATTGAATAAATGCAGATGGTAGAGGTAATAGTATAACAATTTTTGAAAAGAACCACTGAAGAGGGTTCGTTAAAGGTTAAGGAAGTAAACCCCAAAATAAAATCTCTGCCTTTGTTAGGCTTAGCAAAAGAACGAAGTAAACCTTAACAGTTTTCAGATTATCTTTTAAGTATTTCCTAAAATTAAGGCAATTATTACCATTCATGTAACCCTATAAGTAAAGATTCAGAAAACCACATTGACTTTTTTCTTCCCTTTCTTCCTGTTCCATGGTGGCAGAGCATATCTCAAGAATTCTCATCAGAAAATTTTGTTTAATAAGAGTATCATAATATCAGTATGCTTTAAGGTGTTGGGCTCTATATTGCCCTCAACTGGAACAGTCTGATGTGAACACATGATGAAGTTAGGACCAACCGGTGTTCCCCCACACAACACCAATAAAATTTCACCACCATCAATCTCCAGCTCCAGTCTCCCGGGTATTGGTGTTCTGTATTTGAAGGTTATTTCGACAGCATAGATCAATCAGGTCTTCTCCCTCCGAGTTTCTGTTACCGTATCACCTTTTCCACACCAACCCTATTCTATCCTATCCTACCAGGGCATTCAAGTCGCCTAATACTAAGATGTTCTCTTTACCCTGCTGTTCCAGAAATCTCTGCTTTTCCTCAGATGTACTTGCTGTTTGAGGTGCATATACCTGCAGAAGTGTTATTACTGTACCATTTGAAGGTATCTCTGCTTTGATGTAATATACTGACATCTGCAATATCTTCTACTTTCTTACTCAGTAGAATACCAACGCCATTTTGTGACTTTCCATTTTCCAGGCCAGAACAGGGTGTATCCTTGCCTCAAGATTTTTTCCTCTGTTCTTTTCAACTTTGTTTCACTTAAACCCATCACATCCAGTTGTCTTTTTTCCCATCACGTCAAGCAGCTCTTGGCATTTTCGAGTTGAGACTACATTTAATGTACCTATTCTCATTTTTTGCATACTGTTTCTCGTTTTAGGCTTTCTGACACCCTTCCATAGCCTAGCATCGGGCTCTGTACCGTCTCCCCCATACCGAAGTCCACCTTCTCCACGTTCCATCCACTGAGGTCTTCAATTAATCTGATAAAATTTGTAGGCAATGATTATATAGTTGAGAGCAGTTAGAATTATAATTATCTTTAAGGTTAACCACTCTTTTATTTGATATTGTTGCCTGATACCATCAATTTTGTCAGTTAGTTCTTGGGAAGGTAGAATCCTTTAAGTACCTAGGGGTAACAGTACAAAGCAACATGAAATGTAATCAGTACATACAGAGATCATAGGAAACGATAATTCTAAACTGTGATTCATAGGTCAAATTTTGAAGAACTGTAATGTACATGTAAATGGAATAGCATGTAAACCTGGTGTACATCCTAATCTGAGCATTGTTGGCCAATATGGGACTTGTATTGCAAGATAGTGATGAATAGTAGTGATAAGTGCAGAGAAGAGCCATGCAATTTGTGACTGCTTGTCACAGAATTGATATCGAGATTGGGGATGGATTTTATGGACATAGAACACCATAGTTTCCATATAAATTTAATGAGTAACACATGAACCAGTTTTATCATTTACACATTTAGTGAAATACTTCTCCCACCAATGTACTCGAGTTATCATGACTGGAAAAATAAGATCTTGGAACTAAGGTGCCTTACTGATGCCTGTATGAATTTTTTCCTCACCCATACTATTATGAATTGGAATGCTTAGTAGAGAGATTAAGATTAGTTTGGTGCAAAGCACCCTCTTTCATCCACAGTTTTCTGTGAACAGCAGAATATAGCTGTAAATACTTCCTTTTTCATTTAATCTCAGTGCAACTTTATACACATTTGATTTTGCTTGTTCCTAATACATTCCTAGTTTGTCCAGTCATCAACATTCTACAGCTCATGTCTGCTGCTTGAATCTTAGTGACCTAGGTATTGTTACTACATGTTAAAATTGCAACTGCCATTGTTTTGTAAGTTTCTATTTTAATGGTTTTACTTTTAGTAATTTATTGTTTTGCTAATAGTCCCACATACTTATTAAAAAAAAAACTTTGCTTATATACCTCTTTCTGAACTTATTTTTATATCCACATTTTTCAAGGGTAGTGTGAACTTGGTTCATCAGACTTCTTGTTAGTAATATCAGGTAGACTGGATACTATTTACGGGGGGGGGGGGGGGACCACTTTAGATTTTGGTAAATTATACATTTTTCTTTTATGAATGTTTTCAGTTTTTCCCCAACTTTGTAGAAGTCATCATCTTTACTTTGCAACACAGTCATGCTATCTGCTCAAACCTGTAAGCTAATGGTTTGTAAGTGACAATGGAAGAGAGGTGTAATACCTCTAACAGAAAGGAAGGAACAATCACTTACTAAAAACGATAGCAAAAACACACAAAAACCACAGAAACATGAAAATTTAGGTTTAAACGCTTTAGCAGCAAACCGATTTTATGTGCACTGGATGTGAATAGTCAACTCATTGCTTAATTGTAGTTGAATGGATGAAAAGGGTGAATTTATATTATGTGGGGGAGGGGGTGGGAGAGTGTGAGTTGAAATTCTAAGAGAGGGATGAAATACAGGTTTAATTATAGGTTAATCTGCGAAGGAGGTTCAGGCTGCAAGGATAATGTTATAAATCAACTGGATGTTATCAATACAAGATTTATGTGAAATAGAGGAAAGTGTAGATTGGTTCTTTAACAGGGTGTGAAGCTACAGATCAACTGCAATGCAATCTTTATGAATGTCCCACAGGATGATGTCGTGAAAATACAATATTTTGATAGATCCCTCTGCTGCCTTCATCAATTGTCATATGGCTTGACCTTGGTGGTTGTAAGCCTGCTGTTTCTGTCTCAACTGTGGAACAGTAACAGCAGGCTTTCTCGCTAGTGAATGATGACATTTCACCGATGTCAATGCCATTGGCTCTACCCCAGTAGATGAAAATGATAAGACACTGTATTGAATCATTTTCCACAGTGCTTCCAGCTCAGAAATTAACCATTATTTAGAATTTTTACCAGGACTGATCAATATCAAAGTGACTTTCAAAATAGGTGCAGGGTACCTTAATTTTTTTTATTAGTCGGTATGAATGCTGCGACATGCTAAATGATATATGAAGGGAATAGGGCAGCAGCAAAAAACAATATTTTGGGCTATAGTCTTATCCTAGATAAAAATGTGATTGAGCTTAAATCATCCTTCCTATAGTCCAGACCTGTCATCTGCGACTATCATTTGTTCAAACCCCTCAAAAAAGATTAAAGTGGAAACATTTTAGCAACAAAAAGGCATGAGACTTGATGCACAGTGACCTATGTACAAGTGCACCAAATTCTTATGAAAAAGTAAAAAAAAAAAATGGCTCAAATACAAAAGAGAACAAAGAGAAAGAAAAAAAGTTAAGGTCGATACAGGAAGGATAACAATAGAAAGTGGATTATTTGAGGGGGAAGGCTAAAGAGGGAGGGAGAAATAATATGAGGACCACCCAATTTGAAACCTGATTGGTGCCTGGTAATCAGTATGAATTGTAAGCTACCTGCCACTACCTAATATTAACTAAACTGCTAACAGGTAACAGTAATTGCTCACACATTGTGAACTTTGCTTGACCCAAACAACCACAACTAATTCACAGACAGTGACCATCAATGTTCATGTTGGTTAAGTGGTAACATTCCTCCAATAACTCATCCAAGATGTGCTACTCCCAACCAGTACATTCTGATAGTCCCTCCCAGACCAACCAAAGTCCTTTGTAGGCCTCGAATCAATCTCCAATATTGTACAATATGATTATAACTTTTTACTTCCTCATAAACCCTTTATACCTCAACCAACTCCTGGTTTACAAAAGAGAACAAATGTCCTCATCTAGTAAAATATTCCACCAGTTACCTCCTTCACAAGACTATGCTGTAGGACTTGCACTTGATACGCTGCTTCTAACCCCTCTGCAAACCTACCAATTAACTTCCAACAGCTTTATGCACAGTTCATTCATTCTATGAATCAATTATTTATCACAATGAATGGCCAGTGAAAATCAGTATTCACTTATATCTTCCACTGTTGGATTGTAATCAAACATAACAGCAATAATCTCATTTCTTCTTTACTGTTTGCGCTGTATTCCCCATTAGTAGTAATTATTATGGGCACTGGAAATGTCAGTGGCTTAATATTACTCAATTAGGAACCAAGCTCTCGAGATCAACATATAACTTAATTTTCTCACTCATTTCTTCAAATCTCCTCTTCCACCCTTTCTTGAACCATCTCCTTTTATAATGTTACCTTCTCTGCCTCAGCTGATGTTTATTTTATGATACTTTATTTTTATATTTAGATTCTCTTGATATTACCTTTATTTCTTGATCCTTTAGTTGAATTCCTGCATTTATCTTCACAATGGATCCTGTCAATAGATGTTAATACCTCTCTGACTCCCAATCAGAATACATCATATTCTGCTAATGTGAATTTTATTTAGAAAATTTCACTATTATGTGTTTAATTTTTTTTTTTTTTTGCACCATCTTGCTTTCATAACTTTCAATAGTACTTAGAATGGTCTGGTGGCTCAGTGGTTTAAGGTATTTGACTGGAGTGCAATAGGTTCCTAGTTCGAATCCCTGTATTGGGAGAATTTTCGTAGGCCAATAATCCAACCTTCACCTCTGGCTCAGCTTGCTGTGCAATGTAAAGTATGCCACAATGCTTTTGTGGTTCGGATTCTGTGTTAATCTGTAGGCATCCTTTATTCGTTATGATTTACGGTTTAGTATAGATAGCCACGGCAAAGATGCACGCTTAGCAAATCTAAATTGTTAATTGGTGGCTGAATCCTTTTAAGGTATTCCAACCGATAATGCCATATGCAGTATGATGATGTGAGGGTCACTATCAATTTTTAGAGACGGAATTCACCATTGCAAAAATTATGCACGAGTATTAGAGATCTTTGTGGTCTTAAAAGTATATACTGTAGTTGTATTATAAAATTGCCGTACAAATTATACCTACCCTATTAACTGAACCCACAGGATACATTTCAAGAGGTACAGATCTCATTCTATCTGACTGACGCATCCATAGCCTTGATTCCTCTGGCATTTCAGAGAATTTGTCCTGAAATAAAGTTAAAATCAGCTGAAATTATGAGCACATCAACATGGATAAGCAACTCAATTTTAACACTTGTTAATTAGAAGGAAAATGCTTTTAGGCAGTAAAAATAAGGATGGATGGAGAGAGTAAACTCAACACTTACCATAGATTTATTTTTTTATTTCCCTCTTTATCATATTTTCATTACTTTTCTATGTTCCCAGTAGTTATTGATTCAGTTTTCCTCCCTACTCCTCTCACATTGTCCATCATTGCTTTCCATTCACCCTGGCAAATGTTAGTTGTTCACATCTGTTTCCCCTTTATTTTCACTTGTTATGTTTAACATAATAAAACAAAATACCACTTAATTTCTCTGTTTCTAGACGTGGTTTTGTTGTTTCTGAGTTACATGTATGGATATTTTCAATAATGTTTTCAAGATTTTACCACATCTGTGCAACATGGCACTGGTGAGTATATTTTTCTTCTGAGGAAAGGAACTGAACTCATATTACATTGCTTCTAAATGCTTGTGGATCTCAGAAGAGGGACTGCAGTATTAAGCTCCTAAATTAGTTTATATGCATGATAGATATGACCAGAGAGGCATTAAAGGAAAGGGAAGACTGGAACTTAACTGTCTCATTATACCTATTTAATTTTCAGTTGTATTAATTATAAGCATATTATAAACCACTAGTGCTATTCATAACGGTTTTTGTATTAACCTATCTGCCTTGCAGTCACTTTTCTGAAACCAAATTCTGTAAAGTATCTTCTAATCTAATCTCTCATAAAAAAATCTTCAGGTGAATAGTATCCCACAATCTAAAATCTTGTCCCATAATGGTATTCTTAAAGGTGAACTGAAGCAAACCACAATCTTTATTTTTAACTAATAATGTTAAATAAAGATTAAGCATGTAACAGTTTTGAAGTAAATACTAGTATTAATACTGTCCAATTGACAGTTTTTAGCTGCAGACAGTAACACACTATATTCAATTAGCCATTGTGATAATGACTGTAGCAATAAACTTAGAAAATACATTAATGCGAGTAGTATTATGAACTGGATGGTGTAAATTATCAAAATGACACAGGAAATAAAAATGTAGTGTTAGGTGAGAAAAATGGAATAAAGAGTTGCTAATTGTGAATAAACACGTCAATTTAAATAGCACTGAGTAAGATAGTGAAGCTGCAATTACTGAACTCGAGAAGGAAGGTAATTTAAGAGGTATGATTCTTAATATTGAATTCGATATACACATTTTTACCAGTAACAAATATTAACCGTGTCACTGCTCAACCAAAGAGCATTTTTAATTTTTGAACAGACTAAAGTTAATAGTTCTAAAATCAGCAAACACAGTAGCCCTAAAGCTGAATCTTTACCTATTTAGTATAGGAAACTAAAACCAATTTTGAATTGGATGCTAATGCAGATTAAATACATCACGATTAATAAAGTTGAAGAAAGACCTCTAATGTGTTTCAGAATTACAATGAAGAGTCAGAGGATAGATATTTACAACAACCCGGAAGGAGGAATAGAAACCACAAATTTCCTTGAATGAGAGAATTGAAGAGGTCATGTGTGTAAAGAATTAAATAGGAAGAAGAAGGATGACAATATCAAGGCTATTGGTAGTAGGAATGTGGTATGCATTGATAGCTGATGAACATAATTATAGATTGAAATTTTATAGAACTACACAACATAATTTGTTGAAAGAAGTAATACATACTGCTGGAAAATCACAAAGGACAATCCCATATTTCTTTTTGATATCACTGTATGTCCTTGGGAAGAGTGCAGACGTTGCAGTTTTGCGACATTCAAATTCTATTTCAGAGCCTTGGAACGATGCAGTTTTGTCACGTTCAAATTCTATTTCGGAGCCTTGGAATGACACTGGGGAATTTACCCTTGAGGATGTTACAGTCTCATAATCTTCACATTTTATGTCACTTTCACAATTTGCGAAATAGAACTGTTACAACTAACATCTTCAGAACAATTATCATTTTTTATCTGGGCCCTCATTTCAATGGAGACATCACTTGAACGATTATTCACAAGATTATCTCTAACAGTTTCCTGCTCCACATTTGAGACAGTACTCTCTACTTTGCTGGAATGTTCAGTTTTATCACCTAACCTTTTTGTTTTGCCTAATGTAACATTGATGACAGAAAATGTTTTCTGGTCACACAGCTGGTCACCATTTTTCTCAAAAGCTTTGTCCGTTTCTGCCATTCCACAAGATGCAGACCCTGTGTCCATATTAACAGCTCTCTGTTCATAAGCATTAGCCTTTTTTGAGGCAAGAGTATCTTCATAAGGTACTGGAACACTTGCAGTCACATCTTTCTCTGGCACCTGAGAAATTGTTCTACCGTTGTCAGACCGAACATTTGCATCATTTGGAAACAAAGGAGATACTGGTGCTCCCTGTGTATCACATTGTTGTAGATCAGTCTTGTATGCAACATCCTTGTTTTTTTCCACTTGGTCATCCATCTCTACAAGTTCAATATAGCTCAGCATCTAAAAAATAAGAAAAATAAATTATAAATAAGAAAATGTTACCATGAAACCACAAATAAAAACAAAACAATGGTTCTTTGTCTGTTTTATAAGTTTGTGGTCTGTTTAACCATCACCTGTGATAAGTAATGCTTTAACTATTTTTCTTTTTCTTATTAATGTACATCACCACTTTTTCTAAGATCAAAGCCAGAGATTTATACATCTGCCAAACTATGAGAGAATTCAGGAATGTTTTTGGGGAAAAAAGTGACTGATTCATAAATAGATTAAAGAGTAATTGAATCAGAGACAACTGGTGTTACACGAATGTGGTGCAGTAGATGACACCGTGAACAGAGATGAAATGAAGTAAGCACAGATACAACAATATAAGAAGTGATGCTCTTGTTATCAGTTTTGTTATCAGTTATAGTCAGCTGCAGTATGGATACGGCAACCCAAATCTGGATGGCCGAATGGGGATTCAAAACAGTGTCTTCCCAAATGTGAGGCCAGGGCGTTACTGCTCACCCACCATGCTCAGTTTAAGTTTTGCTTTGCTACTGTTCTTAGTTTGGAAGTTATTTTATTACAAATTTCACTGATTTTGAAACTCACCAATAATAATCAAAACTCAAAATACTTTCCATACTCACAGAAAGCTGAAATTTTGAACATAGATAAGATTTTACTCCCAAATCGTAAGAAAAATGTACATTCGGTGAATTTCTGTGTATCAGTCCCTTGTGTGAAATTACTTTCTACCCTAATATCTTTATATGCCACAGATAATCATTATAAATTCAATTTACTAAATTTAACTAGTGTTTTAAATTTTGCTTTGTTCTTCTCTATGCTTTTAGAATTCAGTTTAATTTAGTTATAAATGGACTACTATCATAATTTCACATTACTTTCAGTGGTCCTAGAAAAAGGTAATTTACCTTTAAGGACATTTCTTTAAAATAAAATATTGGTGATTTTCCCTGTATTTACTCTATAGCAAAACCAAACGTGAAATATTTCGGCAAACATTTTAACTTTCTTTGATCTGGATGACACCATACAACTCAAATTCTTGTTATGCGTAGAAATCAGCAAGTGTAACAAACATTAAATGTTGCTTTTTTTCCTACAAAGATGGAAGTTGGAAGTACATAGATAACTGAGATGATGGAAATAACTAGGGAACATACCAAGCGGCATCACCTGCCCAGAAAGAATCAGACAAAAGACCTCTGTTTAAAATGTGCATGCAAGGGAAGTATTCAGTCATTGAAATGCAGAAATAATTGGAAATGCAGGTAACAAACAGTTGATAAAATGAAAAAATTAGAATCAGAAAAAAAAGAAGACTCGGAATTAACTACCAACCTACAAAAAAATTCCCACAAAAACAATTCTTTTAAAAATAGGGCCAAGTCTCGTAGTTGTTTACTGATAAAAGTTATAAGATCTTGATTTAAGCCAAGTCTACATTCTATAGATGTATTCACTTCAGTTTCTGCAACAGAATGGTTTCTCTCAGTGTTATCGATCATTGATTGAAAAATAATAAAAAAAATCAGGTAAGTTGGTCATTATGCATGCCATGTTTTAGTAAAATAGATAGTAAAACTTCTAACAATACACATGCCTTAATTACTTTTCTTTATCAGTCTTAAAAATAATCAATATTTTCCTTGCACCTCTTTCAGGTTTTACAAATCTTACAGTACATTATTCACATAATGCCTTTCATCTTTCATTTGAGAAAACATTATGACATGCATAGTTTCCAAATCGCCTTAGTATTATTATTATTTTAAATAAACATTCCATAACACATGACAGGCCTAGCATGCCAGTAGTTTGACAAGGCCGCTTGCTTCAAAAATACAATAAGAGACCTGATCAATGATTGGAAACTGCTCTAAAAGAGACGGGTAGAATCCATACCACAGACAGAAATCATTCTGCTTCTGAAAGTGAAGTTAATACACACTATAGAGTGCAGACTTGGCTCGAAACAAGATCTCATAACTTCTCATTAGCAAAGACAATGTACTTGGTCCCATATTCACAAGAATTATTTTTGTGGAATTCAAATAAGAATAGGCAGGAAACTTCACTTGCCATAGTTGATGCAGGATGATTCATAAACACAAAGCCAAAAATAACAAGTACTTGTGTTTGTACTTGTCTGTGTGCTTCTGTGTTGTCCTGCTCTCACCAATGATAAAGTTATTATTACTTCTTCCTGTATATTTTATTTCTGTTAATTGCTGATTCAGTACCTTTTGTTTCCAACTAATTTCTATCATAGCCTAAAGGAACATCTTTATTTAATACCTGGTAAACTGCCCCACAGAAAGAAACATGTGAAGAAAATTTGCTATAGGTAGTTTCAGTATGTTTGCTATCAAATCAATAGGTGTCTTCAAAGATATCTAATTCCATCTGACTAGAGTTTTTTAAGTACAGCTGACAATTTTAAAACATGAAAGGATTAGACAACCTTCCCTCTCCTCCTCTGGAACCACAAGAAAATATACACAAATCTGCTGGCTCATACTATTAAACTGCTGGTAACAATCTAGCTGCTAAAGATAGGACATTTTGTCATCAGAACTGCAGAGTCAATACTTCCACCAGTAGTCCATTAATATAATTTTTATACAAGAATACTTGCTATTCGCTTGTTCTTCATGGCTTTCTCAGTATCCACTCCAACCAGTAACTGATGTGTAAAAATTACACTTAGTTCTCCAGCTAATGTTCCTTGGGCAAGTGAATTAGTCCAGTCACCAGATGAGATGGACTAAAACATAAAAAAAATATGGTAAGTTACATAATGATATCAGATCTTTCAGAATACAATTTTAGCCAAGATGCCAGATTTTATAATAGAACTGATTGAACGGATGTACCCAGTCTTCTATACTTACCCAAGCTACAGAATTTTGGGCCATCAATGGGTAAACATTGAAGCCAAAACTACGTGGTGGAGTCAGAGTAGCATTTGTATGACCTCTCCTGCAGGACAGAATCAATGAATTATAGATGGCTTCTTTGAAACACCTTTCGTCCAGACTTAAGATCATTGAAACAAAAGAGACTTACGAAAATACGTCGTCATAAGCAACAACAACAGATGGCCAGTGAAAAAGCCATAGTCCATCTGTCGCCATTCCTCTAAATGTTGTTGTGATGGGGCTAGTAGTATCACGGATGTCCCAAATTTTGTGAAGTCTGTCATGTGATGCAGTCATTATGTAATGATGATCATGTGGATTTATTCCAATTCCTGTAAAATTTTATATTGAAACCACACAGTTAAACTTTTACCCCTGACTGGATTTTAATGAACATTTGCTCTAATTTATGATAATAGTGACAGTGAAAATACAGAGGGATAGGAAAAGTAAACCCATCACTCACAATAGATAAAGGCAGGGAGGCCAAGATGAACACAGATATTAATTTTAATTAAAGCTTCAGTCATGTGGTGAACCTCAACCTGTGCACATCATCTGATCCTCTTGCCACTTGTCTCATTTCTACACATGATTAAGATTTATACAAAAATATTATAAACTGTATTCATGTTTAAGTATTCATTGTGGCTCTCCTGCCTTCATCTGTAATAAATGATAGTTACTCACTCTATTTGCTCAAATTTAGTTTTATTGTTAATTTACCTTCATAAAAAAAGGCCTTGAACACCAGGTTGGTAGGACATGAGTGTGGAATGGATATAAAGCAAGCACAGAAGTAATTTTCTTTACACAATTACTATTCATTTACTTTGAAGTGGACACACAAAATATTATTCAAGTGTTGTACAAATTATTTTTCACTTTTCTTGTAAGATTGGCAAATTTCTATTGATAATTGCTACAACACAGAACATTTTTACACTCCAGACAATTTTGTCGAATGTAAATTGTCCAGAAAGTAAATTGCATTTTTAAATAAATAAATTTAAAAAAAATCAAATAAGTAAAAGAAATTTTATTATATACATTTGAAACGGACAATCTTAATCTATTTTTTAACACAGTCGACATTTAAATTGAGGCACTTATCATAACTATGTACAAGGCTTTAAATTCAGTATGTGTAGAAATCTGATGCCTTAGATTTCAACCACTGGTTTACACTAGCATGAAGTTCTGTATCATTGTCAAAGTGCTGTGTAGTGAGTAAGGTCTTCATCTCTGGAAGGAGGTGGTAATCATTTGGTGCCAGATCCGGACTGTACAGTGGGAGATCAAACACCTCCCATCCAAGAGCTGTTGGGTATGATTGGCCATGTCGAGTTGCACTGTCATGATAAAACAACACTTTTGAGATCAGCTTTCACTGATGCTTGTTTTTTATCACTCACCTTAGTTTTTTTAAATGTTTTACAATACGTTTCACAGTTACTTGTTGCACCACATTCAAGAAAATCAACCAGAAGCACTCTATCAGAGTCCCAACACACAGTTGGCATAATCTTTCTGGCTAATAATGTTTGAAAACATTTTACTGGTTTTCTGGGAGAACTCATGTGCCCGCATTGGGTGGAGCTGACATGCTTTACCCATCTCCCATTATGACACGATCAAAAAGTGCGTTATCATCCTTGTTGTAGGCTTACATGAAATTTAGTGATGCAGCAAGACACTGTTTTTTGTCAAGAATTTTGGCACCCATCTTGTACAAAAATTGTGATAAAACAAAGCTTCTCTGATATAATTTCATGCAGTAACCTTCATGAAATTTGGGATAAATGCGGCGAATTTCATCAATTATATCATTGATTTTCTCTTATATCATTTGATCTTCTTCAGCCACAACGTTAGTTTGACCATTGAAGTTGTCATCATGAACATTTTTGCAGCCATTTTTAAACTCAATGCACCACTGCCTCACTCCACCTTCACTCATTATTCCACCACCGGACACCTCACAGAGTTGCCGATGAATTTCAATTGGTTTAAGGTTTATTGCCACTAAAAGTCTAATCACTGAACACACCTCACAATTCGCAGGATTTTCTATTGAAGCACGCATTTCAATAAAGTAGAAAAATCAAAATCCACAAGCTGTGACAGCTTGATGCATACTGAGCTTAGAAACGTTTCAGTGGATCTATCCCGACGTATCTGTATGTTAGACAGAGATGTATGTTACTTTCTGGATAGCATAGTATTAACAACTGCAGGATGACAAAGTTTTCACTGATGCTGATGTATTTACAAAGTAAAGTTTTTCCCTTCTTATTTTGGTCAGATAGACAGCTAGACAGGAGAACATTATGAAGGGAGGGTAGTGTAGCAGTATCCTACACCACCTTCCCTTCATAATGTTCTTGTGTTGACGAAGGGCCAAGGGCCGAATTATTCATTGTTTTTCCTGTTCTTATGCTTTTTTTATGTGTTTACCCCACGAAACTATCATCTAAGGTACTTGGTGATTCATTTCACTATCCTTTTTTTGTAAATCCATTCACTACTCAGCTCCTATTATTTCCCGATTACTATATATATAAAACTAAGGAAGGATAGGGAAATTGACCCAACACTTACCACAGATGAAGGCAGCCGGGAATGACTAATACAAAAAAAAAAAAAAAAAAAAAAAAAAAAAAAAAAAAAAAAAAAAAAAAACCCACACACAAGAGAAGCACAATATTTCGGCCAGCCTTGTATGTGCAGAAGTGAGACACCAGGCAGAGTCAGATGTGTACACAGAGACCACCGTCTGATGAATGGCGTCTCCGGCGCATATGGTAGTGTAGGGAGAGGAGAGGGGGGGGGGGGAGAAGCACAAATATTGGATCGATAATCAATACTTTTGATGGTATATTATTATTGAAAGTGTTAGATCAACATAATAACTGGGTGAGGATAAATATATAAAAACCAATTTTGAAAAACTATAAGTGAAAAACAAAATATCAGAAATATAAGAAATGTTAACAGTATAGATAATAAGTGCCGGGTCTGGTGGAAATCATTGGAGATTGAGGTCAGGAGGATGTCTGTTGTCAAGGATATTCTGATAGGCTAGTTCCCATCTACGTAGTTCAGAGGAGGTTGTGTTGTCAGGGAAAACTCTGATCACCCTAACTGAGAAACAGATGTTCAAATTATTCAGTTTGTGGGAACTGGCATGTTTTGCAAGTGGATGGGCCTAATTCCTAATCTCAGTTAACTTCTAGTCTACAAATACAGTCTTCCTCTTCCTAACAGTCAACCCCAAGGCTCTTTCCCATGTAACAGACCACGCTGCAAGATGTGACATACACCATGCTTCCACCACTTTCATCAACCCGGTCACAGGGGAAAGCTTCCCTATCATAGGACAAGCCACCTGTGAAACCACGCATGTAATATACCAGTTAACATGCAACCACTGCCTGGCTTCATATATAGGTTTGACCACACATGCACTCTCCATAAGAATGAATGGCCATCGTCAGACGGTGTTTACACAGAACCCAAAGCACCCAGCTGCTGCCCATGCCATAACCCACAACTTGAATAATTTCAACTCTTGTTACACAGTCCATGCTATCAGAGTTCTCCCTAATAGCAGCAGTTTCTCTGAACTCAGAAGGTGGGAACTTGCCTACCAGTATAAACTTGGCACAAGGCAACCACCTGGTCTCAACTTAAGATAATACCCAGTCATTATTATTAGTAGTACATATGTTTAACCTTTTTTATTCCTCTCCTTTCCATTACCTATATTGAACCACCACTAACCTGAGGTGATGTTTACTTCATAAATATTATTATTATTATTTTTTATTTGTATAATATTTTATATAATTTTTTCAACATATATTTAGTTCTAATTATATTTTGATCTTCCCACCAACCAGAAATTAGTTTGGATATTTATTTTTGCTCGGGTATGAGCTCTGATTCACTGCCCCTCTACTTTTCCGATGTTTGAATTTACCCCCACCATTTTCTCGACCAGCGGTCTTTCTTTGAGGCAATCTCCAGCTGCACCCACCTCTCATAATGTTCTCTCGTTGACGAAGGATTTTTTCCCCGAAAATTTCTTTATTATTTGTGTTTGTGTCTTTTCTGTGTGTTCGCGCCCCACATCCATCATTTCCCTATCCTAATTTGATTCTTTTCCGCTACTTAGCGTCTTTTTTTCATTGTTATTATATATATATATATATTGAACATTTGGATAGGAGAAATACCACCGCTTACCATATACGAGGATTCCTGTGGCGTTGATACACGAAAAAGACACGTACACACATAGAGTAATAACTTTCGAGCCTGTGGCCCTTCTTCAGCAGTAGTGAGATGGCTGCATGTTGGAGGCTGGCAGCCCCTCCATAACACATAAACAAATTTTTGAGTAATGCTCCTCATCTTGAAATATTAGTGCAAAATATTGGTTTTTGAGTTGTTACCCTCCTTACTTAACTTTGGGTAGTGCTGGGTAAAGTTTATCTTTCCTTTCCATATAAAGTATAAACACAGTAACTGTAGCTAGCAGTAAACTTCAATAAGTCTGGTATAAATAGAAAATACAAAGTCTACAGCCAACAGGGAAACTGTTCCAGTAAAATTGTTGCAGTGCCCCCTCCCCCCCAATAAAAGACCCATTTCCAGTAATATGACAAATATTAAAATTACACCAAAGTTGGAAGCATGAGAGTTGTGAAACCAAAATAAAAGAGGATAAACACACTCATATATTTCAAGTAACTCCTATTGTTTGTTTTGAGAAATAAACATCAGCTGATACACAAACTATAGAAAAAATAATAAATTAAATATTCCCATATGAATTAAAAGAATATAAATGGGGATACAAGGTATATAAAAGAATTTATAACAAATATGTAATAGAAAATCAGATCGTATAAAGCAATCCATAATACAAAGGAAATTTATGGTACACTAGTTTTTAATGATACTCACCAGCTATGGCTCCAAAATGTGCCTGGAATGTATTGTATGGGAAAATAATTTTTCGTTTTTTATCCATTTTGTACAGTAGTTTAGATGACGTATCAATGTCCCACATGGCAACCATTCCATTAGTAAAGCTTCCAGCAATTATTCTGAAAGGCAATTACAGTATCGTAATTCATGATTCAATATAATATCAAATATCCTTGATAAAGTCAATAATTGTTAAAAAATTACAATACTAAAACTATTAAAGCTACCTACATATTTTTAAAATTCATTTTAAATTGAAATCTATGTTTATTATTACTTGAATATTTGAAATATATTTAAAATTTGTTTTTGTTGGGATTGTCCTATAATATAAATGTTGCATGGCATTTTCTACTTGATGGAACTTGTAAACATTTTCATCCCATTCTAAAGACAATTCACACCTCAGACAATCAAACTGACATAAAAACTGAACGTTATGCCCAACTCAAGTGAATGTTAAGCTTCTTCCCGTTAGCATCCTCGGACATATGGTGCCCCTCCACTTTATTTGTTATACACTTGAAGAGTTTAGTATTGACCAAATAGGTGGTATATTAGTAAAAAAATAAATAAATGAACTTAAAAGCATTAAAATATAAGTAATTTAAGAAACTGGATAAATGTAAAATTATATAACAATTTGATTTTAACTGCAGTAGCAATCTGTTCACAAAAGTAACAACAGCAAATTTGTAATACATAACAGTAAGAAAATACAGTTTCTTACTGACTGTTTGTTATGGAATACAATGAAAAATAATTCTGAGAATACAAATTTTAAGACGTATATTTAAGAAAAAAAAAAAATATTACTTTTAAAAGATATTAAAAATCTACAATTACAAAGACAATCCAAAAAATGTCCCCGGCTCTGGGGTGGGGAGAAACTGTTTGTGTGGCTGTTAACCACACTCTTATGATTAGTGATTCCTCCACTTCCACACAAGCATGTGTGCATCTCACTGGGATCCACAGTCTGGGCTTGGCAGCCATTGAGAATGGAGCTTCCATTGACACTACTGCAAAGTGTGAAGTTGGTCTAGTTATTCGGTTTTTGAACACAAAGGGTGTTGAACCAATTCAAATTCATAGCCAATTGATGAAAGTGTATGGAGAAATGTGCATGTATGTCAAAAACAACCGCAAGGGGGTCAGAGTATTTTTGACTGTCATACTGAAATTCGTGAAAAACAAAGAAGCAGAAGACGGTCAATTTCTGATGAGACAGTCGTAAAGATTAAGCAGACCTTGTGCGAAGATCGGTGGGTCACTTTGGATGATCTCTGCATTTTGGTTCCTGAACTTTCCCAAAGCACTATCTATAGGATTTTAACAGAAAATATACTGCACTGAAAGGCAAGTGCAAGATGGGTACCACAAATGCTGAAAGAAGAACACAAATAGCAACTAGTTAATACTTCTCGGGAGTTTATTCGCTGTTATGCAGACAAAAAGACAAGACAAGATTGTCATGGGTGACAAAAACTGGGAATCACATTTTATACCTGAAACCTAACAACAGTTACGTGAGTGACAGAAACCCTCTTTGTCTAAGCCGCGAAAATTCAAATACACACAGGTTGCTGGTAAAGTCATGATGATTGTGTTTTGGGATCAGAAGGGGTTATTCATGCCTACTCAGGCCACGATAAATGCCGACTGTTAAATGATGTAAAAACTCAAGACGGGCAATTCAAAACAGAAGAAGAATGCTGAGCAAGGTTGCAAGCTTTCTCCAGAATGCTTACCCACATGTCGCTCATCAAAACCGTTGCTCTTCTGCAAAATTTTGGTTTGAAAATCATCATCCACCCACCATATAGTCCGGACTTGACATCCAGAGACTGCTACCTTTTCACTAAGCTGAAAAAATGTTTGGCTAGAAAGTGATTCAACACCAATGAAGAGGTGAAAGAGGAAGTTCAACTCTTCCTCAAAGACATGGCAGTGAGCTGGTATTATATGGGCACATGAAAACTGTCATTGCATCTACAAAAATGCATCAAATGAAATGGCGATTATGTAGAAAATAGATAATTGTTCAACATTTAAAATGATGTATTTAGTATAGAAAATAAATTGATTTCGCATCTCTGAAAAGCTTTTGAAGACTTTACTTTGTATTGGCCTCATAGAATTAGGTAGTATAAACGGTCATCTTCATGTGGAACTTACTATTATTTTGATTATACACGAGTTATAATTCCTTAATTCAGTTTCAGTAAAATACAGAAATCATGAGAAAATTAAATTAATGCAGCTATATTTATTGCCAGGGAGAAAATAAAAGTACAATAAACCCATTTCCATGGTAGTGTGTTTAAAATATGGAAGCCAACCAAAATTCTACTAATGGCTGGTTTATTGTGAAATGCTGAGCATATATCAATTTTTCAACCTTTTTTTTATTTGGTGAAAGGAGGACTTTTCAATTGCAAGAGAAAACTGATAAGAATCACACCAGTTTGTAAATATCCTCCAATAATAAATCAGAGGAGCTTCTATTTTGAAACTACCATCAACTTTCTTAATTCTTTTAGTCATTTGAAGATGATTTGACTATTTTGACAGTTGCTGCAATATGTTTTTAGGAACAAAGAGAATTTCCAATACAACATTTATGGATTTTCATAATACGTGGGAAGACAACTTGAATTAATTTTTATTTTCATAATTTGAACATATTTACTTTCACAGAACTGTGCTTATATTTAAAGCAACATTCCATCTACTACCTCCTGGATGAGTCGTTCATAGTATTGATGGGAGGTGTGGATGTGATGCCATCTGTCTGTAAAACGTGTAATTTGTGGTATATGTGATAAGTGTTTTTTTTTTTTTTGGTGGAACAAGTAGTTACAAGATGGAGATTGGGGATCATCCCAACAATCATCTAAGTAATTCTGAAAAACTGCCTGAAAATTGCATTTAGAGTGGCTGGTATGAAGGACCCAGGATTTGAATGTAGGCCCATTGTACCTGCCTGATATAGTAACTTAACACGTGTGGACACATTGGTGATTTATATTTTTACATTACTGTTAATATTTCTTCACATAAAAATAATAAGTAGGTTCAGTCAAGCATTTTAATATGAAAAAATTCATAACCAGAAATAAAATCAGTTGGATTACAAGAAAAAGGATATTAAAAGCATTTGTTTAAAGTGTTGCTCTGTGCAAGTGTGAAACAAGAATGCCAATGACTTAATAGGTAAAACCTACTCCTGTTTGAAAAAGTGTGAATAAGAGATACGAACAAAAAAATAGTAAATAAGGAAGCCTAACAAAAAGCAGTGAAAAATATTGACACCTGAAGCAGTATAACAAATACAATACTGAGATTACAGCAACAATCAGACATGATACCTTGCTTAATACATAATGAAAGGAATGACAGAAGTGAAGAGATATTGAGGAAGACCTCACTCCAAGTACGTACAACAAATAATGGGAAATATCGATTGTAATAGCTAAATGAGTCAGTGTGACAAAGTGCAACCACACTGGATTACGGAGGTACAACGGGCCCATGATCAAATCCCGCACCCCGCATGCCAGCCATCATGACTGTACTTTTTAGGAAGTTCTCTGCAATCATTTAGGAGAATGCTGGGTTTGTTCAATCCTTGCTTCAAACTACACATTTCACAAACAAAAATACACATATCACATAGAGCACAAGTTACACATTTCACAGACATATGGGAAAACATTCACATCCCCCATTAAAATTATGACAGGCCTAGCTAGCCAGTAACAATAGACCCTTGTATTGAAAATAAGCACAACCTCTGGAAGAGAATGTGCCAAATAACCGGTAAAAGTGGAATCTTTCTAAAGATAATGAATGATGATTATGAACTGTAATAGCTATGAGAAAAACAGAAGTCAGAACTGCCGAGAGTGTCATTGGAAATCAATCCACAGATTTAACACCCAAGAAGATTACTTCAGAACTTTTGACAAAAAAGATCTATCAGTTTCAAGGACCTACAAACTTCTGACAAAATTATGTCAGGAGATAGAACGGGCAGTGAAGGAGGCTGGAAGGAACTGATGACAATCCAAGCTTTCGTTCTTGATTAAAGAAGTTCCCTACAGCAGCAAAAGTTCTATCATAATAACCTCAGTAGTACCACTCATATATTAAATAGTACTCAATAGTACAAGTACAATGTTAATAATGTTATAATTTCCAACATAAAAAAAAACAACAAAAGCGGTTACATTTAAGCAGGAACTAACCAAGAAATGATACACAATACAGTTATAACATGAATTACAGTTCACGTTCAAAGTAAAGAATCATCACTCTTGATATAAACTTATTAGCTATTCTGACTTCAACTTGAGATCTTTCTGCAGCTGCTTGCAAACTCTGAAAGACCTTTTTTAAAAAAATTATGTCATTGTTCCCTCTCCCACCTTTCAGTAATATTATGAATGCTCCTTGGTTCAGATTGCACATTTAACTGTAGATACATCATGGTAGAGATGAAAAATTCAGCAAATTGCTACTATGCCTCTGGGTCATTAGGAACACAGTAATATACTTTTAGTTTAATTTTATTCATATCAGCTTTAGCTGTGTCTATATAGAAAGGAGTCCTTTGCCACAAAAGGTGGATCAAATCGGAAATTCCATTGTGGTGGTCACAGTGGGAGGGGGGAAGGAGCCAACAACTGTCCGCCTTCTGGAGACTGATGAAAATGGCGAGTCAAATAAAATGCAGACACTTGCATGAATGTTTCCTGAAACACTGCAGAAAAGTTTAAACCATATTATTAATTACTTTCTGAAGAAGAAAATATAGATCTTATTGTTTTATGGCAATCTTAATAAACTTATTTTTCACATTTATTCATCTTGACAAATATCTGACACAGTTACCATTAATGTATTTTGTATGTTTTGAGATGAGTTTAACATATACTCAGCTGTATGACATAGAAATATTACAATAATTGAGCTATTTTACTAAAGCCATTTAGCTAAAGCATTATTTTTATAAGAAAAACCTAAGGTTAGAAGAAAAGTTTATCAAAGTACAAGGTGATTAACACATCAGACATTGTGAGTGACCATATCCTGACGGCTGGTCAAGACGTGTCAGGCTTGGTATGCACAGAATGCCTTGGAGGGGCAATCCCGTTAGGCAAGTGGTAGGTTGGGATCGCTGGCAAAGGGTGAGAGGCGCTTGTCACAGAATGATGTTCTCAGGCGTAGATCAAGTATAGAGCATATTTGTGCTAATAATGTTCTATTAATGAAATAACGAATGATAACTGTCATTACTCTGTGGTCATTTCACTGGCTTTTCATGGATGAACTCGTATTTGAAATACTGAATGCAAGAAATAACATCTTTAGTTGATCCTGTCAACTGTAGAGCTGGACAAGCAGAGTCTTGTTCGTACTGAGGGCCTTACGAAGGAAATTGTTTCCTTCAACTCATCGGTGTGACTTTGGAGAGGATGCAATTTCGGTGTTACCATTGCAATATGAATGAAGCAAAAAAATTAATTTCCAAACTGAGCTGTAGATCATTGTGGTTACTCTGGTGATTATCATGGTATAGAAAGTGGAGGGAAAGCTGATAAGAGGGAGAGAGAATTACACAATAAGTTGTTGTACAGTGCATTTGATGGACATACACATTAAGTGAAATATGCTTTCACCATGACAAGTTTCCTCTCAGACACAAGTGTGCTAAGATTACTCTGATATTCAAACCAACCATATTCTGGCAATTGTCAAAGTATAAAACAGAGTTTGTAACACCAATTTCGTGTTTTTCACTTGTTCATCTCGCCTTCCTGCCTTCATCAGTGGTTAGGGACAGGTTATTTTTACCTATCCTATCTTATTTTCAGTGCCTAACAGCAGTTTGTTTCCATTATCCAACTGCCAGATGTATAATACAAATCTAAGAAAGACAGGCAACAACTCACATTCTCATGACAGTTGAAAGGAACGATTAAAATTAGAAATTTGTCACCTGAAATATAAGTAGTCCATTTTCATCGTCTCAGAAACTTCCCATGGCAAAGCATGCACACACAATTTTTAAAATTATATCCATACCACTTTTTCTTCTGTATAATTTTCTTTTAACACCTTACTGCTTTCAAATATTTTCCTTAACAATCAAAATTCCGGTTGAAAGACTTCCAATATCAACTGATGGGATATTATCTTTATTCCAAATCCAGACCAAATGCGGTTTCAAAATTGGCCGACTGCAGTCTTACTACCAAAAAATTGTTTTCTCGGTGTTTTGTATGTGATATAGTTCCTTACTGCCTTGTGGTTAGCAACTGGAGAATTAATGGCGCCATCTTTCTCTACTTAATTTACAGTACACATAAAAATTCAGGAATTCTACATACCTGTGGTGCTTTCCTTTGAACCAAGAAATACGTAGACATTGCCAGTCTGAATCACACAGTTTGAAGTTGTCAGCATCATCTAAAACCAGTGATGCCACGGGCTTGGTTTCGAAAACAGGATATCTGGAATTGAGAGGGAAAAAAAGCTTATACTCTTCTGTCCCAAATGAGAAGGCTGAAAACCTGAAGTAAAGACTTAATTAAAGTAAGACAAAACAGAGAGTACATATGAAACATTATATAACAAGAAATATTTCGGTGTATCAATAATTGAAATACCAAATCTATATAACAAATGGAAGATATGTTGTAAAGTGGCTGGCAGACTCTAGAAAACCACTATCCCAGGCATATATCAAGGCAAGGCAGACAAGAATATCACTGGTAATTATACAGACTTCTTATAGTTTTAGCTCAGAATTTTTTCCAGTGTCAAGGTTGTTATAACTTAATTTAATTGTGATGAAGCATACGCTATGATGGTAATTCCCTGTCATCCATTTTTTAAAATTATTTTATATAATTTGAGTGTTAAATTTCTCTCCCACCTATTTTTGCAATACACAAATTTTAAATTCCTTCAGCATTTTTGGTAAATTATTCATCATTTCACTTGGTAATTAGTTCAAATCCCCGACACCCTTATCCGCAAAAGAAAATCTTCCCATTCCCTTATGCATGAAATCGAGTGCTAGTTTGTGGTCATAGTGATCTTTCCCCCTTTCATGCACTATTCTTAATTCTTTGACCAATATCCTTTCAAAGCCTCATCACCAACATATGCCTGTACATTCCCAGCATTCTCTTCACACTCCTCATCCTCCAATGACTCCCAATCCAGTTCCTTTATCTTATCAGATACTGAATAAATCCTGTGATAATTTCCGCAAACAAATCTAGCTGTTCTTCTTTGCATGCATTCCAACTCCTTTATTTGATACCCAAAATGTGGGTGCCAAACTACACCACCATATTCAACCAATTGTCTGACCAAAGATTTATAACCCAATTCCCTAACATCTCTGGCACATTCTCTCATCATCCTCTCCAGCAAGGGTAGGATTTTGTAACCTTTTCCTACCACATGCCAAATATGCTCTGGCCAGTTGAGTTTATTATCAAATGTTATGCCAAGATATTTACAATTAAAGCCTTCTACAAGCAATTCTGACTCTCCCTATATAATAATAAACAGTCTTTTGTTTTTTATCTGTGTACCTAATAAGCTGACTCTTCTTAGCATTTATCTCCATTTCATGCTGACCTAACCATTTAGATATTCTATCCCGGTCACCATGCAACTGTTCACAGTCGTCTGAAGTTTTGATGCTATTATATACCTTTATGTCATCTGCAAACAACGTAAATTCTGACTGTAAACCATGAACATAATCATTCATTAGAATAATGAACAGCAATGGTCCCAATACACTACCCTGTTGCACCCCCATTTTTACTTTCACCTGTTTTGATAATGTATTTCCTACTCTAACACTTTTCTTTCTAGTTTTTAATAATTTCTCTACTCAGCAAATAGCTTTATAATCCAATCAAATAGTTTTCAGTTTATTTAAAACCATTTTATGGCTCACTCTATCGAATGGCTTAGAAAGATCTAGTGCTACAGTATCAACATGACCTGTCCAATTCATCTAAAATATCTTGCACAGAGCCCATCATCTAAGATTTACATGAATATTCTTGCCAAATCGTGTTGTTGGTCTGCAAACCAGTTTCTTTTCTCACAGACATTTCTGAGATTGTTGCATATCAATCTCTCCATCATTTTGCCCATCGCTGATTTCAGCCTAAAAGGCCTATAATTTTCAAAGCTCCCTTTTATGAACCGGTACTATTATCGTTCTTTTCCAGTCTTCTGGTAAGCAGCAAGATTCATTTTAAATAAAATTTCAAGGTAAGGTATAATATTGTATCCCACAATCTTTAATACATCTGTAATAACATTATCTACACCAGCCCCCTAGGTTTTTTTAGCTTTCCGAGTTCCTTTATAATGTCTTGCGAATTTATTTCAAATTTTGTAGTTTCCTCATTTATACTTATAGGGAGACTCTCCTCTGATTTATTCCCTCCCATCACAGTAAGATAGTCCTTAGTGGTCTCATTAAATCATTCACTCAATTCTAGAATCCTCAGTGACTTCAACTCCATTCTTAACTACAATTGTCCAATTCCACTCAGTTTTCTAACACAACCTTGTAAATTTCTAGCTACATTGTTCAGTGGCCTCCCTGCACCAATAATAATCTTCATAAATCCATCCTTAGCTTTTATCTTTGCTCTGTTGCTTGTTTAGTTGTTTTAAGTATTCCCTACTGCCTTCCTGTCTCTCCTTCTCATTAGCCTCTTTAACCTTCTCACCTTCCTATTGTACAATTTATATTCTGCTCCTCTTTTATGATATCTTTAAGCTCTTCCCACTTCACTTCAACTGTACATGTGCTGAACCTTTCCCTAAAATATCTCTGTGCCTTTTTACAGTTATACCTATTATGGCCACTGGTTTACTGAATCCTCTAATATCCATCAGTACTGTGATCACAAGGGTTTGGTTCTTTAGGAAAAGTCATATTTTTTTCCTTCCTTCTTTTTGAGCTGTAATGCTTAATTAAACACTGACTGAACATTTCTGGTTGTATTTTTATGTATTAATGTATAAATGCATATTCAGGCCATTTTACTAGTTTTGGTCATATTACAATAATATTTATGGTCATATTTTGAGGGCAAATCGGATAATCTGTAATAATACCAGGTAGTACCGGTACATAAGGGAGGGGTGAGAAATAGAGTTGAGAATTACAGGCCAATCAGTTTGACATCAGTGGTAGGTAAATTAATGGAAAGAATGATATGCAACCACATCAGAAATATATGTGAGGAACGTAATTGGTTTTCAAGCAGGCAACATGGTTTCAGGCAATGATATTCATGCGAATCTCAGTTGGTGGGATATATGCAAGATATTTCAGATGAAATGGACAAGGGAGGCCAAATTGATAGTGTAGCACTAGATCTGTCTAAGGCGTTTGACAGAGTACGCCATAAAATGGTAGTAAATAAGGTAAAAACCATTGGAGTGGATAAGAAAGTCATTTGCTGGGTAGAAGAATTTTTAAAAGGTAGAAAACAGAAAGTTAGAGTAGGAAATGTAGTATCAAAAGAAGTGGAAGTAAAAATGGGTGTGCCACAGGGCAGCGTATTGGGACCATTGCTATTCATTATTCTAATGAATAATTGTCTTGATTGTTTACTATCTGAAATTAGATTGTTTGCAGATGACATAATGCTGTATAAAAGAATCAAAACGATAGAGGATTGTAAACAGTTGCAGGGTGATCTGGACAGGATATCTAGTTGGGTTGGTAAACATGGAATGAAGATAAATGCAAAGAAGAGTCAGCTTATTAGATACACAAATAAAAAACAAAAGGTTAATTATGAATATAAGGTGGGGAAAGAATTGCTTGCTGAAGACTTGAAATGCAAATATCTTGGAATTACTTTTGATAACAAACTTAACTGGGCAGGACACATAGGACAGGTGGTAGGAAAAGGTTTCAAAGTTCTGCATTTGTTGGAGAGAGTGATGAGGGGATGTACGAGAGAAGTAAAGGAATTGGGTTACAAAACTTTGGTCAGACCATTGCTCGAATATGGCAGTGTAGTATGGGACCCTCATTTTACGTATCAAATACAGGAGTTGGAGAGGGTGCAAAGAAGGGCTGCTAGATTTGTTTCTGGAAATTATCGCAGAATGCAATCAGTGACGGATATGATAAAGGAGCTGGAATGGGATTCATTGCAAGACAGGAGGAGGATGAGGAGGGTCATGGGAGTGTACAGGGCATATACTGGTGATGGGGCATGGAAAGATATTGCAATAGGTATGAAAAGTAGTGCATGGAAGGGAAAAGATGACCATGACCACAAGCTGGCACTCGATTTCAGGCACAAGGGTGTGGGAAGATTCTCTTTTTTAGGTAAGGGTGTCAGGGATTGGAATGAGTTACCAAGAGAAATGATGAATAATTTACCGAAAACTTTGAAGGAATTTAAAGATAAAATTTGTAGAGGGCAAATGTAGGTGGGTGCAGGATAGGGGGAGGATGGGTGTGTAGGGAAATTACCACCGGAGCCTGTGCTCCATTGCAATTAAATTAAATTAAATTCACTAGTAGTTATAGATGAGAAGAAATTAAGATAATTATTCACAGAACTGTATTCCTATCATACATTGGAAAAAAAAAACTAACGGTCATAGAATTGGTAGAATTCACCAGTCAAAAATTGAAGTTATGCATTATTGTCACTCTCTAAACGTTAGTGTCCCGCCAGCCTTTTAATCACGACAATGCAGCAGCAGCATGCTTGTGTTGAGCCGCACCAATCAATGTTTCACTGTCGCCAATACTTTCAAAAATAACCCTCAGTCACTGTTAAATCTGCAGTGGATCTATGCTGAAAATTATTATTATTTTTTTCTGAAAGTGCGATATTACGGAGAGGAGTATTTTTGTACAGACGAAAGAGTTCTTTTCGGTAAATTAAGTGAAATTAAAGTGACTTCAACAAAGGGATTTAAAATTTAATTTCCCAATGGTGCAGTGAGCGCACGGAAGCAAATTACATGAAAGTGACACTACCAGATAAAATAAATGATGTATAGATGAGCATGTTTTAATGTATAGTAAATTTAAACATTTGGTCACATTTTGTAATTTTTAGCTCATATTTACTTTTTTTTAAGGTCATATTTACTTGCATACTTCTCTGTTTTTTTTTCGACATAAAGATCCGAACCCTAGTGATCACTTATACCTTCCGTTACCCAACATCCCACAAAATTTTCATCAGGCTTTATGAAAAAGATATCCAACATGTTTGGTCCCCTTGTCTTCTGCTCTGCCACTTGTGTTAAACCACCTTTCCTCAGTAAGATATTTGCAGATCTCTGTTCCCTTGTTTAATTTATCTTATTTCCTATCCAGTTGAAATCTGGTAAATTTAAATCCCCTCCAATAATGACCATTCTACACTCACCTCTGAAGTGTGAATATGAATTTAGTTCCTCTCCAAGAACCTCATCTTCATCATTCATCCTTCAACTTCTGTAAGCAGCAACACCCTGATTTTTTCTTTTTATCATCCCAAAAATCTATCCCTAGTAACTCATGGTCATGATCTTTGAATGCTAGAGAAATGTATTAATCTTTGCTAACCAGTATGAATACCCATCCACCAATTGCTCTTCTATCTCTGTAGTACACTCTATACCCATCAGGGAAAATTTCCTTGTCTAATATTCCTTCTATTCACCAAAATTCTACCCCTATAATCACTTGTGGTTCATGTATCTCTTTTAAGTTTGCGAATTCTATTACTCTGTTCCTTATACTTCTATACGTCACCAATAAAACTATTGTTTTTTGGCTTTAGATATTTTTAACATTAACATTTATCTTTCCAGTTGTACCCTCATCCATTATTATTTCAACAGCTGCATCTATTTATTTAACATTTGTGTTTCCAAAAACCGAGCGAACGAAAAACCAAGACACGCTGCTATAGCTCCAGACCATATCTACCAAAAGTTTGAAAACAACCTGCAGCTTGCTAGACTAGAGGAAACACAAAATCTCACTATGGCGTTACGCCACCTAACCAGAATAGCACATCCAAATGGCAAAAACATCACATTTCCGCAACCAGAGGCAATTGATCGTATTCAACTTAAGATAAACAATATACCTACTAATTCAGCCCAGTTACTCACTATAGTCAAGCAAGTATTTGACAGACGGAACGAAATCTTTGATCCAGATCAAATTTATCGTCATTTTGTGATGACTCATGGAAGAATAATGCTTGACTCGAGACAGCCGTGGCCACAGTGCAATATCCATACTCGGCATCCATGAGTAGGGGTGCAGAGAGAATTAAGATCGCACAGTTAAACTGCAGGAGAACCAGTCTGGTTTTGCATGAAGTGAGTAAACTGGCTGAGGAAATGCAAATAGATATCCTCTGTCTTCAAGAGCCCCATTCCAGGGAAGGGAAAATCTCACACATGCCAGTGACGTCTCAGATAATCTCGACAGGGAAAAAACCAATGAGTGCCATCATAGTCTTCAATAAGCAAATCACAGTCACAAAAATAACACAATTCTGCGATGAACATACGGTGTGTGTGGAGTTAGGTACGCAATGGGGAAACGTAGTCCTCGTTAACATGTACTTCCAATACAGAGACGATATTGATCCCTATCTTTGCAAGATTAGGGAAATATGTACAGCCATAGGCGACAGCCCTACGGTGATAGTTGCCGATGCAAATGCCAAATCTGCACTCTGGCACAGCGGTCGTACAGACGCACGAGGAGAAAAGTTACTCGAGCTGATTGGAGAATTACAGCTGTATGTCAAAAACGAGCCAAACAATCCATACACGTTCAGTGACCGAGCAGGTGCCAAATCGAACATAGATATAACTTTAGCAAATCGAAGAGCAGGAAACCTAGTAAGCGGGTGGAAGGTGATTGAGAACCAAACCACCAGTGATCACAATCTAATTATGTTCGAACTGGGAAGACTGCGGGACGGTGCGCGCGAAGGCGCCTGTACCAATATTCAACGGCTATATGACATCAGCAAAGCCAACTGGCCAAGGTTGAGGAGTTGCTTTATTCCCCCCCAAGTCGAAGATAAAGATTTTGATGTGGACAAGGCTGCGGAAGAAACAATTCGAGCAATCCAGGACGCAATGAGAACTGCAATTCCACTAAAGAAAACAACGGGAGTAAAAGACAAACCATGGACAGAAAGATTGCAGAAACTACGAATCACAATGAGGAAGGCAAGAAAAGCATATCAACGTTGCCTCATTACAGAAGAGAGACAGACTCTTCTAGATAGATATAGGAACAAAAAGCAAGAGTTCAAGGATCTGTTGCTGAAGACAAAACAAAAAAGCTGGGAAGCCTTCGTCAGACAAAATATGAGATCAGGCCCATGGGGCATCCCCTACAAGATTGCCGCTGGCAAAATTAGGCCACCTACAACCTTGTCTACAGTAAGAAAACTGGATGGATCTATGACCACCAACTGGATGGAAACTGCACGGGAGCTTACTTGACGTGCTACTTCCAGATGATAGTACAGGAAAACGAGACAGATTCGGCAAAGTGAACTGCGTCAAAAAATGTGGGATCCCTACGAGAGTGAACATCAAAAATGCGTCATATCAGATGAAGAGATAGTAGAGGCAATATTTTCCCTTCCAAAAAGAAAAGCACCTGGACCTGATGGGATACCAGCAGAGGTCCTCCAGGAGCTGGTCGTCCAACTGGTTCCAACCTTAAATAAACTTTTTAACGAATGCCTGGTACAGGGAAAAATACCAAATGCATGGAAAACGAGTGACGTGATTATCATAGCGAAAGGTGGAGGCAAAGACCCACAACTTCCAAAATCCTATCGTCCAATCTGCTTACTCAATGTTCTAGGGAAAGTACAAGAAAAGATACTTTGCAAGAAACTAAAGGAACATAGATTAAAACATGGGATGAACCCAAATCAGTATGGGTTCAGAGCAGGCAAGTCAACAGAGGACGCCATCAACCGCTTAATGGAAATAGCTCAAAACTCTTCCAAAAATTATGTGGTGGGAGTATTTGTGGATATCGCCGGCGCATTCGACAATCTCTGGTGGCCCGCGCTGTTCGAACGCTTAAGAAACATCAACTGTCCAAAAAACCTATATACCAGTTTTAGAGATTATTGTAGAAATAGATATGCCAAATTGCGGTGCCCCAACAAGTACATAGAGAAAAGACTGACGAAAGGTTGCCCGCAGGGATCAGTGTGTGGACCAATTTTCTGGGACATTGGTTTGGAACCGGTCATGGAAATATTGCAACAAATGTCAGAACTGCTGGGTGTGGTGGCATTCGCCGATGATCTCGCACTTCTGATAGACGCGGACACCAGGCAGGAACTCGAAACAAAATGCAAAGCAGTATTGGATTGCCTGAGTAAGTGGTGTGCAGCAGTTAAGTTAAACCTAGCCCCACAAAAGACGACCTACATGCTCCTAAAAGGAACACTCAAACGAAATCCGGTAATTAGGATCCAGGGAAAAACAATAAAGAGAAAAGCAGTAGTCCGCTACCTTGGTGTAAACCTGGAGGAACAACTGAAATTTGCGTCTCACATGGAGGAAGTATGTGGAAGAGCAGCACTGGTAATGCACAAATTGATAAGCATTGGCGAACGACGGTTTAATCTGCCTCCGCTCGTCATAAGAAGATATCACGATGCAATACTGACCTCCATTACTGGATACGCTGCAAGCACGTGGGCCAAGCACCTAAGAAAGGTCAAACCAAAGGAGCTGCTTCGCCGTACGCAGCGAGGAATTCTGCTCCGACTAACTGGGGCCTACAGAACAACGGCCACAGATGCCCTAACGGTTATACTCGGTATCTGGCCCCTGGACCTGGAAGTAAGGAAGCGAGGAGCGCTATACTGGATTAAAAAAGGAAGGTATGACCAAGCTGCTGAAATAATTGGAAGGCCTGTTGAAACCAAAAAAGATATTTGGGATGCGCTGATGGATGAATGGCAGCAAACATGGACTAACAGCAACACGGGCAGAAGGACCTTCGACATGCTTCCTTGCGTGAAAGAGAGAATGAACATGACTCACCTACAACCATCTCCAGGGCTCATACACTACATATCTGGCCATGGTCCATACAACAGTTTCTTAGAACAGAGAGGCCTCAAAGAAACAAACAGGTGCGACTGTGGTGAAGTAAGTACTCCCGAGCACGTGGTTTGGGAGTGCAAACAAACTGAAGAATCAAGAGCATATCTCCAAATACAACTTCAGAACAGAAGAATATACGATATACTGCGTGATACCGAGCTCTGGCACTTGCTGGATGAAGCTGCTAATCTAGCGTCGCAGCGCGAGAAGGCGAGATTTGTTGAATTGAAACAGGCAGAGCGTAGGGGACGCCGCGAGCAACCGGCATCAGAAGCAGAAAGAAGGACAGGAGAGGAAGAAACTCAAGAGTAAAGAACAACCCAAATTTGACTACAAGCACTGCCCATGACTAAGGCGGTGCCTGCACCAGGAAGACGGCAAAGACTCAATTCATCGTAGTGCCTCTGGAAGCCAGAGGCACCTTCTCCAGGGCTCAGGGGGTGGCCTGCTCTGATTCCAGGAGGAAACTCCTGATGGGGGAGCAGGTGGCTCCAGGGACAAACCGGAGAAGAACGAGACCACTACCTGGAACGTGAAGCTGGCTGACGACACTTTGTGGTCAGCATGTCAGCAGTCGCCCCGCTGCATCAGCAGAGACAGCTAGCGGCCTAGATGTCGACGCAGGCCAGCAGTGGTAAAAGAAGAACGTATACAAATAGACAGTTTATTAATTAGAAGTATGAAAATACAAAGACAATTGCTGATTTTGGTGTGAATTAGTAAGATGGTAGATTAATTAGTAGATTAGTTGGTAGATTAAGTGGTATATTAATTATTAGAATAATTAGTAGATTTACTATTAGAATACTTAAATCCATTAAATCCTTAAAAATAATTATCCAGATATATTATTAACAAAAAATAAAGTAAATTGTTTTAAGAATAAAACTGTAGAAACTAAGGGCCTACTTTAGGTAACAAGGTAGTAGGCTATGTAAAATCAGGAAATAAAATAATAAAAAAAATAAAAATTTGTGTTTCTTCCCATTGTGCATCCACAATCAGTATCCCTTTGATCAGTTATTGTTATCCCTTCACTAGCAGCCCCTAATCTAAAAAAGGTACAGTCCTGATCCCATAATAACTGGAAGTGAGCTCCCTTATAGCTGTAGCTAACAACTCAGTACTCCTTTCCACCTTCTGTTTAGGTGTAGACCATGACTAGTGAAACCCCACCTACAAATGGTGTTGACAGGCACAACCCTCAAAACTGAACTAGTGCATTTTCCAAGTAATATCTCCGTTTCCACATTTACCTGCCTCATAACATGGTTCAGCTGTGGCTGATCATGGTGACGTAGAAAAGTTAGCAGACAATAGGCTTCTACCTCAACAAAGTTTATGCAGTCTCAGAATTATATGGTTTTGTCTGAACTTTTACAGATCTCAGATGCACAAAATAATTTTTTAAAAAAATCATAGTGATGTATTATTTGGTTCAGGTAAGGCCAAAATACTGAATAGCCTATTTTCCATGACTTTAACAAAAGGGCAATACTAAATATTTTACACCAGCAGCGGAAAGTGTTCACTATACCTCACAGCAAGCGTAAGTCACATAATAGTGTCCGTTATACCAGTCACTACAAATCTCAAAAGAACCTATATCTTTTTCCAAGATTCAGCCGAATCACAAATAGAAACCAAACATTCTCAGTCTTTCCCAGTCATAGCAATTTTCCACATTCTTGGCATCTACTTTCACTATCAATTTATGTAAAATTAAATATCTTCTGCCTTTGACATCTCTCATTTATAAGCAGTTTTTTGTGAAGTGTATTATTTAATCAAAATTTTTGATTGAACTGGAGACGGATGAAGATGATGATATTGATTTCTAAGGGTTCTGAGATATCTGCATAGAAATTTATTTTCGACACTGGATTTGCTAGGGTTTATTTAATAACTGACAGCTTCTATTTTGAGGGAGAATTCTTTGAATTTGTCAAAAGTGTTTGCATACCATTTATCCTTCATTATTTTTATTATCATTGTAATTCACTACCATTTTCCATGATAATAATCTCATTGGTATTCATAGATCATAGTCACAAGTTACCGGCCTTAGGTTTCTGGGAAGATATGAAATAATATCTGAGGATTTAGGCTGCTTCCCATACAGGAAGAATAAGTGACCAAGATGTTTTCTGTGGTAGTAAATTAAATTAATATTCAGAATTTGGAGGTGGGCATATGATGGATATCTACCAGGTGTGGCCTGGGAAGGAAATAAAATTAATAGCACAAGAGATAATAGAATCAAAGGATACAGCAATTAGGATATCTTCCTAATTAACAAACAAAAAACTTTGCGGGGCCTCAGGTTACACAGAGAAGAAGTAATCATGATGCAGTTTTGATGGATGTAAGAGGGTTTTCTAAACCAGTGGCAAAAACTGAATGTGGTAATAAGTACAGTTATAAAAAGAAATGGAGAGGTATTTCAGGGGAAGCTACAGTATGTGCAATAAGGTCATCAGTACACTGGAGAGCAAAATGGAACATTTCAAAGAGATAATGAGTGGATAAAATGTTTTCTAAAACAAAACAAAAATTAAGAAAAGCATGGAACCAACATACTACAATAAAGATGTGAGAAGGCTCAAGGGATTGGTGTGAAGAGAAAAAAATAGTGTTAGAAAACAGCAAGGCAAAAGGAAACACCTGAAACAACTGAACAAGGAATTAATACTAGCATTTGAGCAAGATAACAATGAGTTTATGAAGAATGTTAAAGCCGGAGAGGGACTTCTGAATGACGAATTTAGGAAATTCTATGCCTATGTTCAAAAACTGAAGTAAAGAGGAGGTATTCAGACTGTTATGAATAAGGATGGGGAAGAAGTTGCTAAGGATATGAAAAAGGCAGAGATATTAACTGCTTTAATGTGACAATTAGGGACCATTATTGAGGATCTGATCAGCCACAATGGCTGCATGCATTAAAGGGCTGCTACACTGGATTGGGGAGGTACAACAGGCTTAGATTCAAATCCCAGGAGCCACATAGTGACCATCTTGATTGTGGTTTTAAACTTTTCCTCACTCACATAGTAGAATGCTGGGATGATCCCCGAACTCCACCTTATGAACCATACATTTCACAAACAAAATTACATTTATCACACACGGCATAGGTTACACGTTTCAAATACAGATGGTAACACATCCAGTTCCCCCATCAAAACTATGACAGGACTAGAATGCTGGTAGTAGATGGAGCCTTTTTTTAAACTAAGTACTACCTTGAAACAGGTAGTACTTAGGTAGTATGTGTCAGACAGCCTGCAAAATTGGAAAATTTTCAATGATAATAATTCAGGAATTGGAGGGGGAAAGTCAGAGCAAGACCTTTTTCACATAAATATAAATGAACATACCAAGAAATTAGAGATAAATCCTAAGGATACAATGAGGGAATTAGGTAGTCTCAAAAACCTTAAGTTTAGGATAATACTACTACAGATGTATAAAAGATGGATGTATACACAATTGTTCCATTCCTTGAAATATTATTCAGAATGAGTCTGAATTATAGTTCTGTTTCATAAAAAGGCGAGTAGTGATGATAATTACAGGCTGATTAGTTTGTCCTCAATGGTCTTTAGAAAGGATATTCATGTGGGCTATAGGCAAGATATTTTTGATGAAATGGATAAGGATAGTCCAGTACATAGTGTAGCAGTGGATATCGCTAATGAATTTGATAAAGTAAGGCATAACATAATGGAAAATAAGCCAAAAACCATTGTCAATAATATTGTAAAAATCAATGAGATAGACAAAAAAAAAAGTGACTAGCTGGGTGGAGGGATTGTTAAAAGATAGGAAGCAAAGCTTAGGAAAGAGTCCGTGAAAACTGGAAGTCCCAGAGTATAGTGTATTGGACTAATGCTGTTAATTATTCTAATAAAGGTTATTTGCAGATGACAATCTTACATAATAAAATTAAAACTGAAGAGGATTGCAAACAATTATAAGTAATCTGGGCAGGATATCTAGATGGGTAGGTAAACAGAGAAATAAAATAAATACCAAAAAGAGTCAGTGTATTAAATACATGGATAAAAAGTAAAGTGGAGGAAACCCTGCTTGTTGAAGACACAAAGTTTAATTATCTTGGCATCTTTTGATGATGAAATCGATTGGACTGTACAAATTGGTCAGGTTGTAAGATAGCTCTTGTGTTTGGCAAGAATACTTGATAGAAAAGAAGTATTTGCTGATATACTTTTTTATTTTCACAGAGGTCCCTAACTGCCTCTAAGTCCTAACTTTTCAATAAAGTTCGCCCATAAAGTGATAAAGGATGCTTTTGTTTAGTTCTTTTCTCGAATTTAATATACAAGTAACTTCTCTTTACATGCTACAAAGATTTTCAACTTGTCTTGTTTATGGCCGCAACCACACTGCATTTCCATATTCAGAGGGTGGTCGACTGACTGCCCAGCTGATGGCAGTTAACTCCCATATGTCAGTTACGTCCACTGTTCTGACTATTATCTCAGTCAGTTTGGGCTGGGAGTCAACATAAGACAGGAAATAGATGAATATAGAATATATAGGCAATGAAGCCTGTGTGGGGTGATTTCTGCTGAGGATTATGTGTTCCATCATAATTATATTAATGAAATAAAATTATTCTCTTTGTTTTCTCCCACCATCACTTTAACTTTGTCCACAATGGCCAACTTAAACCACATGGCGAGACTCAGAATAAGCACAACTGATCTCTTGCCATGTGTCTCATTAATCATAAATGTGATTAAAAGTTTAGCCCAAATAGTGACGCCTGCTTCAATAGCTGCTATTGCAATAAATCTAAAAAAAAAAAAAAAAAAAAAAACTGAAAATAGATAAAAGCAGATGCAATACTTATAGTAAAATTAAGTTGTGAACTGTAGTAAAACTTGTAAATAATCACTTAGTAACTGTAAATAATCACTTAGTAACTGTTTTTCAATAAATTTATACAACCAATTAAGGTATGATTCAGTCAAAGGAAAAAGACACTGAAAATATTGTTACCTGGAATTCTGCTTTTCCTTGACTTCATCAGGACTGCATACCGAAAATATATGTACCATTCCATCAGAACAAGCAGCAGCTAACAGACCAATACGCTTTAACCGTTTTTCCTTGGGGGATCCATTTCAGTGTCATAGCAACCAGAAGGGCACCATTCCATACACCAGATTGCTCCATAATTGTGAGCAATTGCAAGTGCAATGTAAGGTACAGGTGCTGGTCTAAAAATGTATGATGAAAATAGCTGATATAGTAAGTTGTTTCAAAATGTGTAACAGATATATGTTCAATTTTATTTTCTGTTTTTGGTTAATTGAACAAAATCTTGTATACACACAAACTGATAGTCATAAAATTGAATAATTAGAAGATTTTGATTATTATGTATAGCCATCATTTTTATATAAAAAAATACTTGCTTTATGACTTACTCTGTGAAACAATAATAAACACACCACTTAATGCTATACAAATTTACTAATTTAAAATAACAGAAGATTAGTATGCTGCAACTTTTGTTTTCATGATATGTAATACTTGTAGATCACTCACCTAAAATTTTCAAGAGACTCAAAACACCATATCTGAATAAGTCCTTTACCAATATATGACTTTGAAACAGAGTACTCTTCATCCATGCTTCTGTGACAGCTAACAGCAAGATACTGCCTGCAAGGTGCAGAACTATCACAACAAAAAACCTTCATTGGCACCGTACACCATGCCATAGCCCACACAGGGCCACCAGCAAAGAATGTTACAACACCTGGGAGGAAAAATTTAAATAGATTTGAAACATCAATTTAAAATTTTGCAGAAATTCAGCACAGCAGGAAAAAAAATTAAGGCCAAGTTAAAAAATTAGTATCCCTTAATGATATTTTTAGAAATAACAAACGATTAAGAGTATCCAGCATTGCTTGGGGGCTGGATATGAATGTTCTGTTGTTTTATCCTGTTTGATCAGATTGTCGCAAAAATACTCAGTCACCATCATTTGATAAGCCTAGTACAAAAGCAAGTAAAACACTTTTTTTTTGTTGGAAAAATGACCTTTACTTCTTAACATAGTCCCCATCAAAAGATTTGATCCAGAGAGTTTCCAATTTTTCAATGCCATCAGAAAAGCATTTTGTTTCAAAACCTGCAAAATACTCGTTCATGGCTATGATAACTTCCTCATTCGAAGAGAATTTCTTCCCACTGAAGCAGATTTTGGAACTTGAAAAAGTCACACAGAGCCAAATCTGGAGAATAGGGCAGATCTGGAATCAATTCAAAGCTCAATTCATTTAATTTTGGCATTCCAATGGTCAACATGTGAAACTGTCTTGGTAGAATTACACTTTTCTTGCACCAATGTTGGCCATTTACTTTTCAGCTTTTCTTTCTTATGTTCCAATAATGTTGCATAGTATTCTCCTGTCTTACCCTTTTGGAAGTGATCAATCAGGATAATTCCTTGAGAATGCCAAAAACAGTGGTCATCACCTTTCCAGTCGTCAGAGCACTTTTGCCAGGCATTATACACTGCTTTGTCTGCTCCTTCGACTCAGAAGCATAATGATGAATCCAAATTTGGTGTACAGTCATAAATCAATGCCAAAAATCCTGGGAGATGGCATTATAGTGTGCGTTTGTTATCAAGAATCAGCAATTGCAGCACCTATCATGCACATTACTTTTTCTTATGCAATTTTTCATGCAGGATCTTATGGATTTGTTCTGTAGAGATGCCTACGGCCTCAGTAATCTCGTGCACCTTCATCTGACAATCTTGCATAACCATACCATGAATTTTATCCACGATATCCGGCGAGTTAACCTCAAATGGGGGTCCACTGTGAGCTTCATCTTCAGTGCCGGTTCGTTCACATTTAAATTCTTTTATCCAGAAATAGACAGTCTTCAACCCAGGAGCAGAGTACCCAAGAACATCACCTAACTCGGCTTTGATCTGCGTCATGCTCACTTCTTTAATTAAAAGCATTTTATTACTGTTTTTGTCCATCTTGTAGCAATTGCTAAACTGCTCACTTCAAATGACTACTGCACGTGAACAAAGATTTACTACTGGCTAAAATTTGGCCTGGCAGGATTTAATTTTTTTATTTATTTATAGCTTTACACCTCATTGATGTCGAGGTGATTAGAGCCAGGATAGGACAGGGGACAAGGAATGTGAATGAATTCGGTCATTGCATTTTGAAGGAAGCATCTCGGTATTAGCCTGGAGTGATTTGGGGAAACCATGGCAAGGCCAGAACGTTGACCGTTCACCCACCACGCTCGGTTGTCCATGCAAACAGGGTGCACCATGTGAAGGAGAGGTTGACATTTGGTTGAAAAAGGCTAATATTGTCTCTCCCAAACCCTTACAAGGGAAGCAATTCTGGCTTTGAGATTAATACTTGAAGGGCGGATCAAGAAAAACAAAGATACTTGTATGGCATTTGTTGATTTAGAAAAAGATTTTGATAATGTTAGGTGCAACAAGATGTTCAAAATTTTAAAGAAGTCATGCCTAAAGTATCGAGATAGAAGAATACTTTATAAACTATATTAGACTCAAGTGGCTGTAATAAAAGTAGAGACTCATGAGAGACAAGAATCAGTTAAAAAGGATGTGAGACAAGGTTGTAATCTTACCCCATTAATATTCAGCTTGTATGTAGAGGAAGCAATAAAGAAAGTCAAAGAAAAATTTCCATGTGTCATAAGTGATCAGGGAGAAAAAAATCAGTATGCTATGATTTGCTGATGACATTGTCTTGTTAGCAGAAAGGTCTGAGGATATTGAGAATTTACTGAATGGCATGAACAAAATACTGAAGGAAGATTTTGGACTGAATATAAAGCAAAGCAAGACTAAAGTGATGAAATGTAGCAGAAATGATACCAATACTAGTAGATTAAATATAAAAATAGGATCGAATACAACTGAGAAGTAAGTGAATTTTGTTACTTGGGAAGCAAAATTACAACCGATGGCCGAAGCAGGAAATATCTTAAAAGCAGAATAGCACTAGCAAAAAGAGACTTCATGAAAAAGAGAAATCTTTTAGTTTCAAACATTGATCTAGGAATCAGAAAAAACTTTTTAAAACTCTGCGTGTGGAGCACAACACTTTATGGTAGCGAAACATGGACTTTAGGAATACCAGAACGAAGGAAAATTGAAGCATTTGAAATGTGGTGCTACAGAAGAATGCTGAAAATTAAGTGGAGAGACAAAGTAAGAAATGAACGAGTTTTGGAAATGATAGGTGAAGAAAGAATTTTGTGGAAGAAGGTTACAAAAAGAAGAGACAGGCTGGTAGGTCATATTTTGAGACAAGCTGGATTGGTTAATTTGCTGGTGGAGGGAACAGTCGAAGGTAAGAACTGTAGAGGAAGATAGAGATTAGAATATATGAAGCAGATAATTGATGACATGGGTTGTAAGGGATATGTAGAGATGAAGAGGTTAGCACAAGATAGGAAGGGATGGAGGACTGCATCAAGCCAGTCGAAAGACTGATGACAGCAAAAAATAAATAAATAAAATAAAAAAGATTTTCCCACTAGAAGCTTTACACCTCATCAAGTTCTTGGTGGGAGAGGATTGGAGGCATAGAGCAGGAATTCAGCCAAGGCCTTATGGAAGAACAATCCCATTATTTGCATTGGGAAATTTTGGGAAACCGTGGGAAACTGAAATCTGGATGGCCCAACCAACTCAAACCCTTGTCCTACCAAAATGCCTGGTCTTAAGTCTTAAGTGCACAGCCACTACGTTTGGTGTTAAAAGTTGGCAGCATCTGCAGAATCCAATCACTGTGTACATCTATTGGAGAAGTGAAGAAAGGAGTAAATGTGACATAAGCACTCCAGAAACTATTGAGTACGGAAGGGGTATGTGAGTAAAATAATATTATTTGACAATAGTGACAGTGAAATGATGTCAGGCAATGAAATAATTTTATTTTCAAAGAATAATGTTTGTAAAATGTAAGTGGGAGAGCAAAACTGATGTTTATAGGAGGAATGAAGCACAGCTGAAGGAATTAAAACAAAACAGGGGTACGGAAAAGGGAACAAAATACCTAAAACAAAATAAAAGAAAGAGAATGATTTTATTCTACTACAAATTCACAAAAAAATTAAGCAAAAAGTAAGATACGGCTTAAATTAGATAGAGGAAAATGCGGTCATGGATCTAAGAGAGCGCAAGACAATTCTCCACTTTGCAACTTCTTCATTTGCCAAACACAGACATCTACAACTACACGACCTGTGCAAAAATTTCACTAATAATATACAATGAATAGTGAGGTTGAATGCTTGTAATATAATGAAAAGTAGAACAGCACTTTGTAGCAAATATTTATTTGTTTAGTGTAATAGGTATGCATCAAAACAAATTATGAAAATTTAAAAAACACTGTATGAATGACAAACTGTCACTGACCCTAACAGAATACAACCAACCAGAATAAAATGCACACAGCATATCAACACCTTTGTGATATGTGCTGCTGTGCGAATAAATCGTTTACACTGGAATTGTATAGCAAAACAAAAATGTTTTCGTAACAGAAAAAAAATATCCAAAAAGCTACTATTTGTATAAAAAAACAGTTTATTCACATCTCTGCGCTACTGTTGCTGCAATCTAGGGACTTGGCTCTTAACTGTTTGATACACGTGACCACTTTTAAGCATCAAGGTCCATAAAATTCTTTCTTAATTTATGATTTTACCTAATTGGAGACCTTAATCTCTAAAATGATATGTCATTTATCTATTTCCGTTAGTTATCGAAGGAGATAAATTGTTCTTGATAAAAAAAAAAAAAATCATTATGTAGAAATAATACTGATACTTTTGCCCTTTATAAAAGGAATTTTTTGAAGTTTGACGCTTAAAGTATGGTGTGACCAAAGCGGACAGCTTGGCATTTAAAATGATATCTCATTTATATATTAATGGAGATAAATGGCTCGTGACACTAAAATGCTTTGAAGAACCATTGATACTTTTTCCCTTTAAGGGTTGAATTCCAAAAAAAAATTCTTTCTTAGTATATGATGTCACAAAAGCTGAGACATCAATCTTCATAATCCTGCTTCATTTATCTATTTCTGTTATATATCCAAGAAGATAAATGGCTCGAGACACAAAGAACACATTTTAGAAATATTGATATTTTTGCCCTTTAAGGGTTGAATTACGAAACATACCTTTGTTACAATATAATGTGACCTCGGCGGAGACTTTAATTTTTAATATGATACCTCATCTACCTATATCGGTTAGATATGAAGGGAGATAAATGGCTTGTGACACAAAAATGCATTGTAGGTCCAATGACACCTTTTCCCTTTAAAATTTCAATTCCAAAAAAAAAAAAAAAAAAAAAAAAAAAAAAAAAAAAAAAAAAAAAAAAAAAAAAAAAAATCTTCCTTAATATATGGTGTCACCAAAGCCGAGACATTACTCTTCATAATCCTACTTCATTTATCGATTTCAGTTAGATATCCAGGGAGATAAATGGCTTTAGACACAAAAAAAAAGCATTTTTTTTAAAAAAATTGACATTTTTGCCTTTTAAGGGTAAAATCACGAAAAAATAATTTCTTAAAATATAATTTTACCACAGTGGAGACCACATACAAAGGCTATTTTAGAAGAATATGGGTTCGAAACACCCTCTTTTTATCACCAGGGTTGGAGTAAATCTCCTCCCTGGCTTTTAAAGAGGCCTAGAACGATTTTAGACCTGTCACGGTACAACAAACTGTTTACCGCTGACAACGTATTTGTAAGAGTCTTTACTGATGTTTTAAATTCGCATCATGATTTTACCCTAGTATGTACGGATGGGTCTAAGCAGGCTAACAGTGTAGGTTGTTCAGTAGTGTTCCCTCGAGCGACTTACAAATACAAGCTGGATACCAGGTGCAGCATTTACACTGCCGAATGCTACGCCATTCTAAAGTCGCTCCAGCATATGAAGGTAAGTCGTTACAAGAAATACATCATATGCTGTGATTCCCTCAGCTGCATTCAGGTGTTATTAACCATGTACCCAGCAGATCGTCTAGTCCAGGACGGCCTCCTTTCCGTCCAATCTTCTGGAAAGGAGGTTTTATTCTGCTGGGTACCGGACCATGTGAGAATCAGAGGGAATGAGGCAGCTGTTGAAGCTGCCAAGTTAGCCTGTGACAAGGTCCGAATCGACTTTGATCTGGTCCCAAAGTCAGACCTTCCCTCAGCGGCGAAGAGATTTATCTTTGATATTTGGCAGAGGCAGTGGCTGGAAGTCAAGCACAATAAGCTCCGGCAGGTCAAACTGACAGTTCAGCCGTGGAGCACTCTTTAATATGATACCTCATTTATCTATATCAGTTAGATATGAAGGGAGATAAATGGCTCGTGACACAAAAATGCGTTGTAGAACCATTGATACTTTTGCCCTTTAAGGGTTGAATTTCGAAAAATTCCTGTCTTAATATATGATGTGACCAAAGCTGAGATCTTAATCTTTAAAATGATACTTCATTAAACGATTTCAGATAGGTATCCAGGGAGATAAATGACTCATAAAACAAAAATTAGATATGTTGATATTTTCATCCTTTAAGGGTCTAATTCCAAACAATTCCTTTCTTAAAATATTATGTGACCAAGATGGAGACCTTAAGATTTAATATGACACCCCATTCATTGATTTCAGTTAGGTATGAAGGGAGATAATGGTTTGTGACAAAAAAACCTGTAGAAATAATATATATGATGTAGATTTTGTGGTAGGAGGAATGTGCAAAGAGTATTATAGCATGGTTGGATCTGCAACACTTTTCCTGAACATTTCATTTCATTTTAAAGACACTCACTGTAGTGAAGAAACTATGTAAAGCATCTAGTTTTTCTTCTTATTATTTTTTGTTCACATTTTATAGATCTTAAAGTTTTTAAATTAGTTTTTCTTTTATTAATGTCCTCTGCCATTAATTATTTTGGTGATGTTTCCCTACTTCCAACAATAATATTTCGCCAGAGTTATTGATTCAGTACTTTCTTGCCCCTCAACAGCCCGATCAAAGCTGCCTAGGCCATGCTACCTTGCTCCTACCACTAAGTGGATGGAGGTGTGATCACATCCGACTTTGATATATCTTTCATCTACTAGCAAGAATAAGGTTCAACACCAAAATACTGGAATACATGTGATTGCGTTTTTGGTGTTCATCATTTCTGGTTGCTATCATCTATGGTAATTGATGGATTGAATTTTCCTATCCTACCTTAATTTCACCGAGTTAAAGCATTTTATTAGCAAAATTATTTACACTTACTTATTTCATTGCATTTATTTATCTTTCCATGTCTAGGTTCTTCCGCCATATTATCATAACTTAATCTTTTATAGAAAAGGTTTTCTTTAAGTAATAATTTAGGGCTTCGCAACTCTCAAGGTCATTAGAACCAGAAGAAGATGGGAGTGGAAGGAAAGGTGAGGGTTTGCAAGGAGTGGAATGGAAATTAGCCATGGCCTTGTGATAGAGTCATATTAGCATTTGCTAGGAATGATTTTGGGAAACTATGGAAAACCAAAATCAGGTTGGACAGAGAGGGATTGAGCCAATGTCCTCCCAAATAACTATGTACGTTCTCGCGGCGGCAATGCTTTATAAAAACTTCTCGGGTTTCAAGCCGCATCAAAATTGAGCCGTCTGACGATGTTTCGGAAGCTCTCACTGCTTCCATTGTCAAGCCCCCGCTTAATGTTAAGCAGGGGCTTGACAATGGAAGCAGTGCAAGCTTCCGAAATGTCGTCAGACGGCTCAATTTTGATACGGCTTCAAACCCGAGAAGTCCTCCCAAATGTTAACCACTCATTTACCAGGCTCAGTATTTTTTTTTTTTTTTTTTTTTTTTTTTTTGCATATGGCTTTATGCCTCACTTATGTTGAGGTCTTTGTGGTGGAAAGGACCCAGAAGAAATTTGGCCATCCTGACATGGAGTAATTTCAGGGAACCATGAAAACCAAAATCTGGATGGCCAGACCCATGTCTTCTCAAAATGCCAGTCTCGAGAATTATCATTCCCACACCTAGCTCAGTACTCAGCTTTTCTTTAACTTGATTGTAATATCAACTGAACTTTCCCATTTTGGTCCCTCTCAACTAACTTTCTGCTTGTTTTCCTGAGAACATATCACTTACATATCTAGTTCCATTCCAGTTTATTGTATGTGGGTACTTACTAAGCCTTCCTAACTACTTTTTCCTTGCACGTTTCCTACTTCTGCTTTCAACATCTCTCCAAATACCATTCCTCTATTCCCAACTGGTCTTCCTTTTGGACACTTTGCCAAACCATGTTTCTCCTCTGTCTGACTTGGTAGTTTCTTTAACATTCTCTTCTTGACTGGACTACATTTATTCTGACTCTCTTTCTCATACAATCTATTTGCAGAGATTTCCTACAACTTTAAGTTGGCTTGCACTTTTTGCATGGTGTTCATTCACTGCGTGATAGATTTCCCAACCATCATTTGATCGTGGAACCTCGCTACGAGCACTGACAAGCGCCACTCAATGCAAAGTTGTTATCAGACTGTCAGGCACAACCAACAGACTGAAATTTTTCTCCTAAAAATTAGAGTTTTACCATCCCATGGCCTTCTCTTCCAGTGGAATCCCCAGTGTGCGCAGTGTATGGTGGTAACTAAAGACCAGTATGACTGAGACAAACTGACTAATGCAATATGAAGATAGGACCACCATCTTTTAACACAGTTCGCGGTAGCGACAAAATGGGATCCTACAACTATAAGAGGAAATCCTCACCAACACCACCTACAAAATCACAGCAGCCAACCTACTACAGGGATATTTCCTTGCACTGCTGCAAAGTAGATACAAATGCCAATGAAACAGCACCTATTCCCAACATTCCTCTTCAAATCACTACGAGACTGATTAGCGCCTCAGAAACTGTACCTGCCCCACCAGTACCTCAAATTCAACATGTTAGGGACCCCCCTATTTTTTGCTACCAGACAGCCGGCTACATGGCCTTCATCAAAGAAACAGAAAGGAGGCCAGCTGGTGACCTCCACACAGCCTACTGTGACAAAAGAATGAAATACAAGGTGCCAAATTTGAAAAAAATTAAGTTCATTAAACAGGCTCTGTATATAAGAAATTACCAACACCATACTTATTATGAGGATGCCCTAAAGATACTCAAAGTAGTAATTAGGGGTTTGCCTACTGACTCTCGTGAAGAAATTTACAATGATTTGATCCATAAAAAGCTTCTGGTCCAAAACATGCACCGGATGACCACCGCTATGGTAGAGGATACTAGGAAACTATTGCCATTATTCCTTGTCCAACTGTACCGTTTGCCTGGAGCTACAGAAATTTTCAATGTTCTGCACATTATCCACATTCTATACATTGCGGGAGAAAGCCGAAGCCATTGCCGACACTTTTGAAGGCCAATTCCAAGAAAATCCCATCAGTGATGAGGATAGCAACATCCACAAGGAAAGAGAGGTTAGAAAAGTGATTCATTTTCTGAGGCAAAGAACACGCAGTTCTTTGTCTTGTGTGTCCACAGTGATTTCAATCATTAGGGCACTTTTTAACACTCTACGACACAACAGCATCAAAGCCACTTATCTAAAAAATCTGCCAAGACCAGCCACACATCACTTCACCCAAATCTAAAACTCCTGCCTCAAACTGTACTACTTCTGATCTCCCTGGAAAATCATTATACTTCCCAAACCAAACAAATACCAGATTTTCACTCAAAACCACAGATCTATGTCCCTCCTCAAAATCCTTGGTAAAATCCTCGAACTCATTAATACCTCCCTACATCAATTCCTAAAAGGTGAAAATATTATTATTATGTAATTCGGTCTTAATACACAGCACTGTACTTCCCACCAAGTTGTCTGACTGGTTGAAAAGAAATGCCGGGTGTATTCCATCAGGCACCAACAGCCACTGTAATGCTTTACTTTTAAAAAGTTTTCGATAGAGTTTGGCATGCTGGGCTATACATAAAATAGATACATATGGCTGCCTGGGCCATCTACTAAGAATAATAAAAAGCTATATCCTGGATAGAAAATTCTAAAATTCTACACTGTGGTGGAAAGTGCTGAAAGCCAGTTCAAAGCAACTGAATCAGGAGTACTCCAAGGTTCAGTCATATCACCAATTCTATACAGTATCTATACAAATGACATACACCACCAGGCAGGTGGAGAAATTGCTCTCTTCGCTGGTGACAAAGCCATATACAGATCATGCTGGAATCAAAAATTTAAAGCAAGAAAAACTGTTTCAGCACCTAGAGCAAATCACACAATGGAGCAACCTCTGGGAAGTAAAAATCAATGCATGAAAATTGCAAACTATCATGTTCTCATCCAAAAGAGTGGCTACCAACCATTGAATTTCATATGGCAGAATGGACCTCTATTGGCACGACACCATCAGGTATATATTTTGATAAAAAACCGAGTTCGGCCAGCCATATTCAGCATGGTTGTAATAGCTGTATGGCTCGGCTCCTCCTCAAGGTGAACAGCCTAAGCACCAAGTCAAAACTCCAGATCTATAAAGCAGTTATCAGACCAGCACTACTATACAATTCTTAGCTATGATGACAGGCACCTGTATAAAAAAATTCAAACTATTTAAAATAAATACATAAAATCTTTGTAGATGCTCCCAGTACATGGCATTTATATGTATACATTGCAACTTAAAATAAATCACAGATTATATCAAGGACAAATCGACTAAATTCTATCAAAAAGCACAAGCATCGGCCCACCAATTAATACAAAACCTAGGACAAGAATGAATACAGAGCAAACTATAACTGACACTGATTTGTAACTACAGAACCCTTTTTTTTAAAAAAAAAATAATAATAATTAAAAACACCTCATGACTTCATTAACAAGCCATTTCCATAACAAACAGAAAAAAGGCAGAGGACTACAGGGTCCTGGAACTTCAAACAATTATTTGAGTTTCAGCCCAGACAGATGGGTGACATGATATTTCCCTTTCTCCACATTTATAATAATATTTCTTGTGTTATCCATTATAATTCTCAGAAATCTTATATCTCCAATCTTCACCTATCTCCAATTCTCTTGTCACAGGCCATGTCACATGATGACAATCTAAAAGTACCAAAGGAGCAACAAAAGTGATAACAAAAGCCAGTGTTTGTTCAAACATTGTTAGAGACAATAACTGTACAATTTCTTGCATCTGAATGCTGTATTATCACAAAATTTGCTGCATATTGACAATTTCAATCCTTATACAGGTCATACATTGACCACCCTTGAAACAAAAATCAACAGAGCCAGCTGAACAACTGACATTTATAACTGATTTTATGATCAGTATTTAACTGCTCAACTGTGTAACTAGTCAGCAAAATCATAAACTTATGAACTGTCATATGATACGCAAGTATCTGCTACAGAATAAGCCTTGCAGGCACATTGCATTACTGAAATACCCAAAAATATTCATATCATATATGAATATGAAGAGAACACTTATAAGCATGTGTGTCATATATTAGTGATGGATGGGCAAGAGACAGAAGTAACAAATGTAAAGGAGGAGATGACCATGAGCACTTGATTTCAAGTATAAGGGAGCTGTGAAAATTTTCTTTTGTACATAAGAAAGTCGGATAGTGGAATAAATAACTGAGAGAAATGCTGAAGATATTACATGAAAGAGAGATCAATTTAAGACAAAATTTTATGAAACGTGAAGGTAGGTGAAACTGCCACCCGTAACTTTGCTCCTCCATAATTAGCTTGAAATTAAAATTAGCTCGTGAAAAAATGAAAGCAGAAAAACTTTGGACATACAAATTTTTAAGTAATGATCTAACAGACATAAATTAGGAGAACTGACAAACTGTAACCACTAAGATATTATCTTACAACATTAAGTATCAATATTTTTTACCTTCAAAAATGGTTGCTTCAAATAATGAATAAGTCTTCCAGTGTAAATTATCGTTTTGCTTTTTTGGATCAATAACCTTCTTCCTCATTGTTAGTTGACTAATCATTACACTCTCTCTATTAACAGGCAAATATTCAGATGCTTGTAAATCATCCAGTCCAATCCAGTCTTCATAAGATGTATGATATGAAGGAAATAGATAATTTGAATAATTCTCAGAGTAGCTGAAAAATGGTGGAAAAAATCTCTAATTAGATGATGTATTATTTAAACAATTATATTTTGGATGCATATATGAGCTGTTAAAATACTGACAGTTATTTTCTGGATATATAAATACTATTGTCAAAAATGCTAAATTTTGGAAGCAATCTCCAAGACTCAAATTATAGAGGAAATGATACATTAATGGGAGGAACATTAACTAACAAGGGGAGGGCACGACCTTGGGATTTTATTTTGGGATGAGACTTTGCGTAATAATTGTACCCCTTTAGGATATTTACCTCCTGCAATCGTAAGACGCAACGCTTAATAGATTCGGAGAAAACGGCCTTTAAAAATTCAAGCCCAGCTTATATACTAGTGAAAAGTCAGTAAGGCTAGCAGCGCAACAGCCCAGTCAGTAACGAGCCTGCGTCATGCCTGGGCGCTCTGGGTTCGAATCTCGATTTGGTCTATTATTTTTTTTAAATTATTTTTTTAAAATTTTTATATCATCTACCCTTTAACTTAAAATACTATAAAACTATAATAGTTACAATATTTTATTGTTTAAAATACACTATTACAAATTGTTATAGTAATAATATTTATTCATAAGTAAAAAACTTTCATTGTGTTTTTTATTATTATTGATTTTATTTAATTTTTTGTTACAAATGTGAGCTGGGATGATAATCATCATAAAAACATTCAAAACAACAATTTTTTTTAGCATCGAGCACAATTAATGAAAGCGGAATTTTTACTAGATATCCGAAATAAAACTTATAACAGTGTTAATAAAATAACTTAAAATTTAATTACATTTAAAGAATATTGTAACTATTATAGTTTTAAAGTATTTTCAGTAAGTTACAGGGTAGTTAATATACTCATATTACGATTTAAAATTTGAAATTCAAATGAAATAATCAATAACATTGAATAAAAACTTATTTAATTGTAAAAACAGAAAAAAAAAAAAAATAGACGGAATCGAGATTCGAACCCAGAGCGCCCAGGCATGACACAGGCTCATTACTGATTGGGCTGATGCGCTGCTAGCCGGATCTGAATTTCACCAGTATATAAGCTGGGCCTGAATGTTTAAAGGCCGTTTTCTCCAAATCTATTGAGCGTTGCGTCTTACGTTTGCAGGAGGTAAACATCCTAAAGGGGTACAATTATTACGCAGTCTCATCTCAAAATAAAATCCGAAGGTCGTGCCCTCCCCTTGTAAGTGGTCATCCAAAACACGGCATTTGCATTCACTTGCAGTCATAGTCCTCTTGTCTTTAACTACACCAAAGGGTGGCTTTACTCTACCCTCTTCTTCCTTTCCTAATTCATACTGTTTTATATTGTTTCCAAATCCACTATTACTATCATTTTGTTGTGAGACTATTATGGTAAAGGCTCACATGGTCATTAAGGCCTGGTGACATGGTTTTTATTGGCTGCACATTTCGCCCTATCATAGCCGCCTTCACCTAACCCGGTAATCCTAGCGGGTACAGGAGACCTACTGTTTAAAGTAGATTCCTAACCACAAATGCATTCTGTCATACTTCACATTATACAACAACCTGTGCCAGAGGTGAAGGTCAGGTCAAGGGCCTCTGAAAATCATTGGTGAGACAGGAATTCGAACAGGAGACCTTTTGATATCCAGCCTGATACCTTAATCATGGAGCTCATGAGTAGGGTTCGGATCTTTATGACCAAAAAAATAGAGAAATATGCAGGTAAATATGACCATAAAAGTGGGTAAATATGACCTAGAAATGACGAAATATGACCAAACATTTAAATTTACTATACATGAAAACATGCTCAATTATACATCATTTATTTTATCTGTTATGTCACTTTTATGTAGACAGCATAATTTACTTCTGTGCACTCACTGCACGGTTGGGAAATTAAATTTGAAACCGTTTTGTTGAAGTGACTTTAACTTCAGATAATTTACAGAATAGAACTCTTTCATCTGTACTAAAATACTCCTCTCTAAATTCCCTTATGTAACTTCGCACTTTCAGAAAATTTTATTGGGTAGGTCTGCTCACCAATCCACTGCAGATTTAACGATGATTGAGGATATTTCATTGAGATATTGATTGATGCGGATCGACACAGGCATGCTTCTGCTGCATTGTTGAGATTAAAAGGCAGACGGAAGATTTAGAGAGTGACAATAAAGTATAACTTTAATTCTTGACTGGTGAATTCTGACCAGAGTGGAAATTAATTTTTTTCCTCATCTAGCAGAAGTGCATGTCTATGAATAACTATCTTAATTTCTTTTCATCTATATCTAGTGAATTCCCGGTACTATTAAAAAACTACCAGATTTTTCCTCAAAATATTACCATATGGCCATAAATATTATCGAAATATGATCAAAACTAGGAAAATGGTCTGTATATGCATTTGTATGCTGTATAAAATTCATTTAAATACAACCAGAAACGTTCGATCAGTGTTTAATTCAGCATTACAACTCAGAAAGAAGGCAGGAAAAAAATACGACTTTTCCTAAAGATCCGAACCCTACTCATAAGACTAGTATGAATTGTAGTTTGTTTCTGACAAGTCATGTGAAATTCATTTAATAATGGCATAAGAGATGCTGAACTATACATCAAACTCTTGCCTGATCTGATGCAATCCTCCATCCCTCCCTATCTTGAACCAATCTTTGTCTCACTATATCCATTACAACCCATGTTCTCAATTATTTCTCACATATTTTAATATTTGTCTTCCTCTAATGCTCATTCCTTTGACAGTAGACTCCTGCAAATTAACTAATCCTGCATGCCTTAAATTATGACCCACCATTATGTCTCCTCTTCCTGCAAGAATCTTCTACAAACCTTTCTCCTCACCCAACTATTAAAAAACTCGTACATTTCATACTTAATTTATCCTGTCAATTTATGGTATTCATCTGCAGCACCATTTTTCAAATGCATAAATTTTCAGTCATTCTGGTGTTTCTAAAGTCCAAGCTTCAGTTCTATAAAGCGCAGTCTATACAAACGGTTTTAGGAACTTCCTTCCGAAACTAAGAGAAGGTTATTTTCACTGCTAATATCATGCTTTTGACATGGATCTTGCTTTGACTATAAGTAGTAATGGTTGGTTGGATCCTCCCAAAGGAGGCATACTAAGCCATTGTGCCACTCATAGGATGGCCAGTTCCTTTCCTCTGGGACCTACATTTGAATGTGGAAGCTGAACCAAGCAACAACCTAGAGTAGCTCAGGTGATCAAACCCAACTCTTAAAAATTCCTGCACCCAGAACTAGAATAGCAAATCTTTGAAGGCAAAGCACCTTAAACGCTGAGCTATCAGACTGCTTTCATAAAAACAATACAGACAAAATAATTGTATGGGAACAATATAAATATTATCTACAATCATAGAAGGCAGCACAAAAATATTCTTCCCAAAGCAACTACATTATTCATTTTTAATACTCCATTTCACATTTTTGAGATAACCAGGAATCCACTGGATACAGATTACATGTTTTTGAAAAGTGAGAATGTTACAATCAAAGCACTGTTGTTTAGCTTCCTATCAAGACATACTGCCATGGTAGATATTCTAACAGCAATGTTTTGATACCAGTCAACCAGCAGGAGAACAGTGTACATTCCTGGGATACTATATTAGATGGCAGGTTATTTGTTTTTTGAAGCAATTCATACCAATGTTTTGAGATGAAGTACGAAAACATGTTTATAACTGTATGCCTATGCATAAACTTTGTGACTTCCATAGATACAGCCCATTTTGAAATGAAAATAAGTTTGAAAGCTCCAATATATTTCCATTTTTACAACATTAAAAATGAAAAAGTACTTACTACTTTGCAGCCCATCTAAGAGATGGAATGAAAAGACGATCTCCAAGAACTGATCCACTTTTCTCCTTAGCGAGAAAGTGCATTCTATTGGACAGTTCTGAAATATTACAAATTGCATATCAGAATATATTGTCAGTGTATATATATATTTATAAAATGAATAAAAATGCTAATCTAATGTCACATTGAATTTAAAAAGTGAATAAGCACTTAAATTTCCTAATGAAAAATTCTGTCTGTGTGTGTGTGTGTGTGTGTGTGTGTGTGTGTGTGATGCGCGCGCGCGCACGTGCATGCAGGAGTTGGATCAGAATATAGATTCTTGTACTTACTGAATCTAGCTGTCTTTACACCTTCAAATTTTGAAAATGCTCCTTTACGTTCATAGTATAAATCATCCTGCTCTCCTTCAGACTCTGTGTCATCTGCGGCAGGAGAACTTTCATGGTCCTTCATATGCTCCAGGATATCTTTCTTCTCCACACATTGATGTCCACAAAGTTTGCATACAAAACCCTACAAACATAATTGGATTATACACAAATAGAGCAACCACCAAAAATAATAGACATTGGAAAAGTACTAGACTTTTCTGACTCCCTTTAATTGTATTTAAAATATTTAAGCAGTGATACTGTGATGCCAGCAAAACATTTGTGAATTTCATGGTGTTTTATAGTATTAGAAATTCTATGTTAATTTTAAACTGCTACTAAAAGATTTTCAGATAGATTACTATTATTGCTACTATTATTATTAATCTGCGATTCAATAAATGTGGGTGGGGGAGGGTGTGTTGCACCTATCCTAATGCGTAATAGTTTATGCATCAAGAAGGGTATATGGGATATGGCAGGAGACACCCAAGGGCTATTTTGAGGAACCATCCTGGCATTTGCCTAGAGCGATCTGGGAAATCCATGGAAAACCCACCAGGATAGCCAGAGTTGTTTCCCAGAACCTACTCCAGTTGGATTCTAAGTTTTATTGCTTGATAAAGCCTTCCTATTTCATTCCCTAATCACCCTTGGAAAAAATTAATGTAGAAAGGAATAGGTTCTGGCCCAACTCCTACCTTATTTTCTCGGTTATTCCTAGATATCAATGTTGCTGGTAGTAATATGTGTTTGCTGCCATCCAGAAATAGGTCTGTCGTGAATGTTTCAATTAGCTTCTGCTGAGAACAATACCTTTGGTGTTCCAGATCTTTCCAATCTAACTCCTTCAACATCAAGCTTACAATTTCCCTCCAGCTACACATACTGTCACGAACTGGGCAGCTCTTCTTTGGACTTTCTCCGATATCTCCATTAAACCCTTTTGATGGGGAAGAATTGAAGTCTCACCAGTGCTTTGTACCCAATCGGTTTAACTTCTGGCCTATCCTGTCTTAAATTACAACCTAGAAATGGGAGCATATGGATTGTTTTCCAAGTTACCTTCTCAATATGTTCAATCCACAACAAATCATCATGAATAGTTACAACTAGGTATTTAGCAGACTCTACCGTTCTAAGGACAGTGCCATTAACTCCATATTTAGAGCTAAATGGTGTCACCTTTTTACTTATATTCATGACTTGACATTTTTTAACATTTAACTCCAGCTGCCAGTCTTCCCACCAGGTGATTATTTTCATAACATCGGCACGTAACAAAGTGCAGATGCCCTGGATTTTTATTTCAGGATGTGGTGGACTGGCGAATCTTTTTTCTTTCACTTTGCAACTTCCCAAGAGGTACATTTAAATTGTAGACAAGACTCTCTGTCATGTGAGTTGTAGTGCTCGTACATGATACTCTCAGTAAGGGTATATACACATTTACAATTTATTTACACCAAGTTTATGTACATGATTAAAACATCCCTGATTCCCTTGACCCTCTTCATAGACAAGACATCCATTACTGGTCTCTACTACTAGATTCCCAGTTATGTTTCTCTAATGGTTTCCTCCCACCTGTTAGAATTACTGTTGCTGGTGTAGGCTCCTGGCTGCGCCCACTATAGACTCGGCTGGCTTTGACGACTGCTGCTTGTCGCTAAGAACCTCTCAGCCTTCCTTCTGAAACAAGTCCTCGAGCCTAGCTTGTCATTGCTCGCTAGCTCCTGCTCCGCCCTCTCCGACTCTTGCACCCGGCTTTTGATCCCTGATCCCCTCCATGAAACCAGTGGTAGGAAGGAGCCTCCACCAATCATGGCGGCTACTTCTCTCCCATCTTTTGCCAAATGCTGTCATGCTTCAGCATATTTCTGCTGACACCTGACCTGCCTTATTATCATTGCCTTCTGCATAGCCACATTCCAATGCATGCAACTGTTTTCTTTAGCTGCTGCAATTGGCCTGCTTTGGCTGGTTCTGTACGAAATTATAACTACTGCCCAGCTTTAGCCAAAAATCCCCGGGGGCACTACAACAATAAATAGTAGCATCATTGGCAAATAGTCTTCTTCCCCGTTTATTACTTTGCACAAATCATTGATGTATATGAGAAACAACAAGAACTCTATCACATTCCCAATGAACCTTGGATCTCATATTGGTCAGTTATGAACATTCACAGCTGAGAACTACACACTATGTTTTACTCTTCAGAAAGTTTGAAATCTAGTCGCATACACATTCTGTTTATGTTTGCAGACATTCCATTATTTTCCAATGAATATTTCTAATTATTTGATTGTTGTTGAACGTTAATTTTTTTAATATGGAAAGGAAAGATAAAATACACCAATCACAAGACAATGTTGAAGGGAGGAGAGCTTATTTTTGTTTATGGCTTACCACCTCATCAACATCAGGTGGGAAAGGACTGGGGACAATAAATGGGAAGGAATTCAGCCATGGCTTTCTGAATAAAACATACTGGAATCTGCCTGGAGTGATTTGGGGAAAACAAGGAAAGCCCAAATCTGGATGCCCGGATGGGGGTTCAAATCTATAAATACAATATTTTCCTGAAAATAGAAATGTGTGATTGAGCTCACATAGGCACCTATGGTTAACACAGCCATTTGTAAAATTTTTCATATAGTAATTGTTAGAGTTCTTGATATTTTGTAGATTGTCAGGCTGTCCATCAATCCTTTATAATTTCCACACAACTAGACACATACAGTGATTGGCTGTTATCAACTAAAATGGGTGATTCTGAAATACAACTGATTTGTAAAAGTCAGGCTAGCTTAATTTAACTTTAGTAGGCAAGTATAATAGTCTATTTTTTTTTTTAAGTTTTGTTTATTTTTTTGAATTGAAATCAACCTTAACTGTCTGATGTACAAGCAAGTTTTTTTTGAGGTTTATAATGTAAAGTCATATTTATTTATCAAGTATTCATTTGTAGGAGACTTTCAACCTTTTATTTGAGGTAACTGAAGGGTATGACATTCCAAAATACTCGCCCACATTATATATTATTTTTCAGTACATCCATCTCAGTATATATGCCTACTAATTTCAAAAGATTTTATTACAATGGTAGCATTCAGCCAATTCAGAGAGTTGGCCCTACCCTTAAAACCAGGAAGTGTAATGTGTTTCGCCGACTACTGTGATGCTCTTACAACATGCACAAATTTCCAGCAATTTTACAATCAAACAAAAATTAATGAAATAAATTTTCAACATAAAATGAAGTACACATGAAAAACAACAGTTTGGAGAAGACATGTGAATAAGATAGTTTGGAAAAAATCAAGCAAATCAAAAATATACAAACCCTCTTAGGAATCATTGGACAATCTACATAATGAGTTGCCCGATCATCCAAAGAAGATGTTTCAAAGTTACAACCAGGGTTCTTGCATTTGGCATTTCCAAACTTTTCAATAGCAGTTTTCCATTTAGTGATTAAAATTTGTGATACAGCTTTCCGCCCAACTTCTTGATAAAGCTCATCCTGCATGAAAAATGTTTTCAAATTATATATATTTAGAACTGTTCTGAGACATGTAATACTAAACATGTAAAGTTTATTACTACTAGAACAAAAATAAATTACTTATAGTGAAAGAACCAAGTACCCACCAGTTTAGCTGTTTTTATTAAAGCCACTTGGGCGCTGGCACACAAGCCATCCCGATTATCATCGTTTGACAGTTTTTCATCATCACCATTTCAAATATTATAAGAAAAAATTTACAGTTAACAATCACAAAACATTTTATGTGATTCACAGAGAGATGAAGACACTTTTGCCCTACTATCACAAGTGTAGCAAGCCAGTCACAGAAATAACTTTTCCTCCAAATAATTGACACAGTTCTAGCACACCAACATCTAGGAGGAGCTACATCCATCAACTGAACTAATGACATGTTAAGGGATAGGCAAATACGTAGGGTCTGTTGAAACAGAGAATGATTTTTTTTCTCAAAATCTTACAAATAATAAAATATTGATAGAAAACTTTAAAGGCTTCTTAATTAGTTAGCTGAGCATGGAGTACACACTTTAATTGAGTTCAATGATGTGTCTGGAAATTAGAGGAGGATTCTTAAAATACTGTGTACAAGCTTCCATACGGTTAACTACTATTTTTATTAATTAGTACACTGAGCATACTGGCAGTTTATTGCAACAACTAGCCCCAAAGCCCGTAAAAAATGACGGGTTTAATAGAGTGTTATGGTAATTTATTTCTCTGCAGTTGCTTAACTAAATACAATTGTTATAAAATAAAGAGCTCATTGTAATTTATCGTCCCTTGTGCTGTAGCTAAAAGCTTCAGTAGTCAACTTGGTCCAGGTTGAATTTCAGCCTAACCACAATCTCCGCTAATATTGCTGATAGAAAAGCAAAGCTTCAATCACGCACGAATTAATACATTCTCTGTATCGCATGTCAGTGTCATCATGCATCGCGATATAAACTTGATCCAAAATCTTTACAGGTTCTGACACCTGTGATAAAGATCGATATTTTAATGGCTGAGACAGCTTACATCGGCTGAGAATGGATGCTAAAATAAATCTTAACAACTTACACCATGCCAAATATTTAATTGTGGTTTAGGCAATTGCTTAACTAAATAGAATTATTATAAAATAAAATTCAGTGTCTTGCGCTGTAGCAAAAGGTTTCAGTTTCCATAATACACGGTGAAAGCAAAGGAAATTAAAATAAATTTTATAAACTTACATTATGCCATATAATATTTGTTTTAAGTGTAGTGTAGGATGCACAGATCAGGATCAGTGTGCAACTATTTCCATTCAAACGAAATAATAATTTCAAAAATAGGACACAGTTTAAATTATTTTGAAAAAAAAAAGAGAGAACTAAATTATTCATGCCCTCTGCCATAACGTCAAATGCCTGTTGTAATTCTGACCCATGCTAAGTAATAATCTAACCAAAACTTTCGCTACATTGATGCTCAAAACACAAAGCTTTTATCTTACATATCTACGGACAAGGAATTAAAGGGATACTTATATATATCAAAAGAATATTACGTAAATATAAGCATCTAATGATTGATATGATAATTTAAACAAAAGCATACTTTTATTTCAGTGTTCTGTCAGTTAATTTATTTGTGGATGCTCGGAAATGTTATTAAATAACGTGCATTACCAAAAATAATGGCGTAAAGCGTGACGCCATTTCGCGACGTCATGCCGCGACAGACGTCATAGCAAACACAGTTGCTTATTATAATGATAGATAGCATTCCTAGCATTGGTATAGTGAATACTTGTTTTGGCTGATTTTGTAATCAATGCTTTAAGTTTTGTATATTTTATTTCAACTGTTAACACAATTTTTGTGAGAATTTCAGTTGTTAATAAATTTCCTTTAGAATCCTTATCTGGTTTCAATAATGTAATATTCAATTGCAATAAAGAAAGAAGAGAAGTAGTTAAAGCATTTGATCTAAAAATTCAGAGTCACAGCTTCAAACCCTGGTGTGAAATTATGTCTGAACACTTCATGGATTCATTTCTTCTGCAGAAACCAATGAGGTATGAATATTTTTTTATTAGTGATATTTCATACACATTATTTCTTTCAGCCTGTAGAGAGCATGTCACTGGCAACTAGCCTTTGAATGAGCGACTACAATGAACACGTATCAGGATTCCAATTTACCATTGAATTATTGGAACAGTCCATTCCCCCACAGCTGATTAAAATTTTCTTGGTTAAATACATTTTTTCCATTAGTATGTCATTTCCATGAAGGACTTTTTCTTGTGGGTGTTTAAAATTTGAAAATTGCTTTGAAGGAAACCAATTTCATTCAAATTTTATTTAACATTTATGTTACATGCATATACTACACAATAAGTGTTATCAATAATGTTTCTGAAGGTAAACAAATGTTTCTGATTAAAAAAAAGAAAGATATATGACAGAGAAAAGAACAATCAATCACTTGGCTCAGATGATGGTAATTCCACAAAACAAAGAAGAATACATTTCTATAGTGCAAAATTTCACAGTTTTGAATTACTTGAAACTTGTTGAATTTTTAATGCCCTCTCATCATCTTTGGTAAGCACCAATTCTTTTTTCATTAGAATTACCCCCATGGATATTTCCTCTGCCCTTACTTAAAGATATTGAGGACTATTTATTAGTTGCAGGTAAAATAATGGTATTGAATATAATACAGCAATAGTCGCATGGAGCTGGATGGTGCAATGTAATGATGGCAAAATGCCCAAGCTTTTAGGCAGTACAAATCCTTCAAATAAGCAAGAAACAGGATTACTTGCATGCATTTTAAAGACATAATAAATGCAAACCATCTGATGATGAGCATTGTTTGCTCGAAACCGGTAATGGTTGAATAAACATAATAACAACATATTGTGACTGGTTGCTGTCTTCCATATCAACCCACATTTGAACCCCATCCTTAAATTAGCTATTTCTTCTTAAGTATCCTATAAAATAAATACTTTTTTCTGATGTAATCGAAGGCTTCCTTGACAGAACAAATAGTTTCTACACTTCTTTTTATTCATTTACATTATATGTGATATGCTGTGTATTGTCACATCATAAATTTGATGTTTCTGCTTCTATGCATTCTCCTGTTATTTTTGACAGTACAAGATTCTTCCCCCATTAATTGTTTTCAATAAACATCCTTGGCCTTTAAATCTTTCTGTATTTGTTCCAGTCTTCTTGTCCATGATATACAAACAGGTCTCCTTTCATTCCCTTTGTTCAGGTGGTGTTCCTTCATTTACTCCTATCGTTCTTAGGGTGCAAAGGACACAAGTTGCTTGCATACTGGTTGCCGGCACTTTTTGCCTGTGTGAACTGACGCTGGTTCGTGCAGATTGTGAACACAGAAAACAGGTAAATTTGTCGGTTATCAGTAAGACATTGAGCTTTTCAGAAGAATTTTTTTCTCGTGGAGAATACATGTGAAATTAAGAAAGAAAAGAACTGATTATTAATAAATTGTGGAAGAGAAGTTTAGGATGAATATCATCATTTGTTTAATAAGGTAAAGACAGATGCATAAAGATTTTTTTCAGTATACAAGAATGACTTTGGGAACCTTTTACTTCATTATAAGTAAAGAAAAACATCATTTAACCTGATTTAATTGGAATTGCCAGCCCTGATATTTTGCCTGGATCCCATGTGAAAGCTCTACTTGTGTTTTCAAGAGATGAGCATATTCCTTCTCACTAATTTGTTGAAACCTTTTGGTGGACATAATTTGATGCTCAAACAACTATGCTTAAATAAAAATTTATATCAAATGAGGAAAACAGTGGAATGTGCTTTTGGAATTTTATTTTGAAGTGGCATTTGCTTTCTAAAAGCAGTGAACCAGAAAGAGAAGGCTTTGGGTGTCATTTAAATGACTTTTAAAAAAAATTTTTTTTAATGAAAACCACAAAATGCAACAACAAGCTGTAGATGACCATATAAAAGTGTGACATATACATACATATCTTGTTTTTCATATAATATTTTACAGTACATTAACTGAATTCAATAAAACAGAAGAATATATCTCACGTGAAAAAAAAAAAAAAAAAAAAAAAAACACTATTTCTCATGCCGTCTTATTTTCTTTCAGCATTTGTTTGTTGTTGTGCATCTTATTCCATTTCTGGGACTTACCAAATACCAAAGAAATTAACATAGGGTTCACGACAATGCACAACCAATGCCGCCCTTGCTCACTGGAATGCTCAATTTATTCCGGTGAGCAGCCTGGCGCTGGTTACAAGCGCAAGCGGTGACCTGCTGCTACTGTGAATAATCTCATTCGTTAACAAGGAAACATTCTTTTCACTGGCTGATGCTGGTTCATACTGGCAAAAATATGCAAGCAACATGTGTCCGTACTGAAATTGATCTTTCTTAGTTCTTTACTGTTCTTCTGTATGTGTTTCCCCTAATCCTAATTTGATTTTAAGTAGGGTTGTAACGGAGGTCGTCTTTGCGGATGCAGATGCTGATACAGGTGTTCAGTGTTTGACATCTGTGGATGTTTAGTGGAAGTGGATGTGGAAAAATAAATTTATAATTATGTAGATTTTAATATTTTATCCAAAATAAGCTTAAAATCAAAATAAGTATATTTTTATGGCAAATCCTACATTTTTTGATAAGTAAAGTTTGTTTCCATATAATACTGTTACATTTATTTATTGTTTGCGTTATCTTTCAACAACAAAGAACATGGGATTATTGCACAAGTGACTTAAATTATTTACATAACTACGCACATGTCTAAAAACAATCTTTGTCATATGGACTTTGCGGAGTTCGTGGCTCGACTAATTCAAGTGTCAAGCCACTGCATATCTCTGTGCTCGCCACTCACTTTTCCACCACTCTAGTGGTCCATTCACACTGCAACTTGTAAGACCTATGATGATCCGATTTTTGATAAATGACCTTTGATGGACCATGAAAAGGATTAAAGGAGTACATGTAAGACGTGTTGGATATTGTTGGACTCACAGATAACCAACACAGGTCTTTACTGTCCAACAAGCTATGGTGTTGGATCATGATTGGAGGAAACATAAGGCACTGGTGTGCCGCTAGAAAGTATGAGTGGAAAGTATTGCTTGGAACATTTTGTTGGACCCCTTCCAGCAGTGTGAATAACTGTGCGGATCCTATGGTAGTTCCACATGGATGTCCTAATAGTTGGACGGCGAATAGGCTGCTTTACCTAACTAGCAAGTGCAAACTAGTAAATTCGTCACTGAAGTAATAATGCCATTCGGTTCATTGTTACTTTTATTGCAGGATCATAAGGGAAAAAATCAATGTTGTTGTTAGCTAAGAGATGATGGGTAGAATCCCATATAAAGAGGATAGAATAATATACAGTATATTGCAATGCAAACAAGAAATCCGCTACACATCGGCATTAAAAATTGCGGATGCAAAAGTGGAGGTAGAATTTAATGCAAAAGTTTTGCACTTACAGATGCAGAGCTCTGTTACATTCCTAATTTTAAGTACAATATTTTTATTTCATATTTTCAGGCAGTGGCTCAGCAGTGTGATAAACCTGTAGTTCCCTCTTATCAGCAGTATGACCTGTAGTTCTCTGATAATTTCCTTTCTTTCGAAATTTCCCACCTAACTCTACACAGCTGTTGTATTCCCACTGATTCAGCCAATTTTACCACTTACCCTGTCATTTCTTCTATTCTTGGGGATTTTACCATTTGGTAGTTCTTTCACTGCTATCTCTACCTTCAGCATATTAAAATCTTCCTTTTCCTTTTCTAAAGCTTGTTCCACTCCTCTGTTCTTTGGTACATTCTTACATGGTTTCATTTCATTATTTTCAACAGTTCTTTGAAGTTACTCTATGTTGTTATTCCAATAATTTCAACAGCTCTTAAAAAAAAGAGACATGCAATAAATAAAACATAAAAATAAATAACATACTGTTGGGTCACCTGTGCACCGTTTTTTCACAGCAGGTTCTTCATCGTCACCTCCAGCAATGAACTCCTGCATTAGATTGAATGCTCTGTAGAAAAGAGAGGAAAATTTTATCACAAAATATCCTGCAATGTTGCTTTCTACACAGAAACAGAAAAAATCATATAAAATTTCTGTCATCATCATGAAATATTTCAGAGGGAATAAAAAACTGAGAAGGAAAGTAAACCTATTAGTTATCAAAGTTGAATGTAGAATGGCATAAAAAAATTTAACACAATTACACAATATTTTGGGTGATCCCTCAGTCATGCAGAAAAATAACAAAGCACGTGGCAAGGTCAACAGGTGAGAAGATGCCAAATCTTATCAAGTGAATGACTGTAAATGATTATGTTGATCATTGGAAACAAGATGAGATTGGTGGGAGGAGAAAATGGAGTGAAAAAAGAATAAAAATTAAAATGCAGGAAATGATGACAAATAATAACCCAAAAACTAAATAGCATATAAGACTCTTACATAATTTCTGCTAGAGTATGGAATATTCTTCGCATCGGATTCCAGGTGGAGGGAGATTGAATCAAAAACTGATTGAGAACTATTGAAATATGTAATCTCGTGGCACAGTTATTTCATATTTTGGGTGGAGAACTTTGAAACAGACACAAGTCACCTTGCCCAGGCAGCAGCTTGCAGACAAAAATGCTGGAAGAATGATGCAGGTAGATGCACCAGCTTTGGGCATGACTTGCTTTTCCAAACTTGTGTAACCAGATTAGTTAGTCAAACAATTTCTAGAGACTTTCAATCTTTCACATTAGCAATGAGCACTAGGTTGGATTGTCTATGAGTATCTGTGCCACTTGCATATATTTTACACATTCTCAAAGAAGATTATGGCAAATCTTGCAGTTCTATAACTGACTCTGTCAAATACCCTGGAAAGGTCCAGTGCCACAGTATCAACTTGGCCTCTCTTGCGCATTTTGTTGGAAATATATTGCACATAATCTACTAACTGAGATGCCTATGCATATCTTTTAAATTCATGCTGTTGGATTACAAACTACTGCTTTTAATGCAAGTTTTTTCTTGTGTAATTGCTACCAATCTCTGTGAACCTGAATTTATTTTTGCTTATGGCTTTATGCCTTGTTGACATCAAGGTCATTAGATGCAGGTAAGCACTGGGGGCCAGGAACAGGAAGGATTTTGACCATGGAATCATCCCGGCCTTCACCTGGAGTGATTTGGGAAAAACATGGAAAACCCAAACCTGGATAGCCGGACAGGGATTCAAACCCGCATCCTCCCGTATGTGAGGCCAGAATGTTACCACTCCCCTACCAAGAACCAGTGAAATTGAATTAATGAGTCTATAGTTCACAGCCTTATTTGTCTCGCCAACATGCAATGACTCTTTGGGAATATAAAAGTGACTGTACTAAGCTATAAGATATACCCCCATAATACAGGGCGTTCGCCGGAAAACGCTACCCTCTCAGTCTGTTGCCGTCGGCAACTTGCTCGGTCAGTGGAGCCAGCACCTCCTGCCACACGGCACCGTGAATCACCGCACTGTTTAACACCTTCGCTGCCCCAACAGTGCAGTGACGCAGTATAATTTGGATCCTTACATTGTTAAGAACGGTTTCTTTGCATTGTAGCTAGTTTGTGACTTCAGTCTCTTATTAATCAGTGTTGTGAATAAACGTTTCTTTGCGGTTTGGCTGGTTTGGGGCTTCATACTCTTACTAATCTGTACCGTGTTTGAGTGTGAGTAAAATTATGATACGTTACAGTTTGCAACAAAGAATATTTCTCTCGATACATATGTGAAGAAGAAGTCGTTTAAAAAGTGTCGCAGTAAATTTCGTCGCGAATTTCCTGGCACTTTACTGCCAGCTAAATCAACAATTCTGCGTCTGGTTAAAAAAGTAAGAGAAACGGGTTCATTTTTTAACAAAAAGAGACTGTCGGTCAACCGTATTCTCACAGAGGAGAAAATTGACGATATCGCTTTTCGACTAGAACAGTCACCCAAAAAATCATTAAGTCAGTTAGGGCAGCGTGTGTCTCGAAATATGTTCAGAAGATGTGAAATGTGCATTACACAAGAGGGTCAACACTTCCAGCATCTTTTATAAGGTAAGCTAATGAATTACGTCACATTTAAATGCTTAGCACATACAAGTTTATGAAGCGTAATTATTATGAAATAGTCCGCGGCCGACGGTCGAACAATGCCGGAAGCTGATCGCTCGCTCGCCGGGAGCAGTTTCTTCCTTGTAGCGCTAACAGTGGGTTGCGTTTCCCAGAGAACGCCCTGTACATGTAATCGTAGACCTGTGAAGCCAGAGCCAACAGTCTCTTGGTTGCCTGTGTGATGCAGAGTCACTGTGTATAAGACCAATGTTTCAGTCGTCATGCTGAGACTTTCTTCCTGGCACCACTGTTTATGAAGAAAGCTGCAGCATGATGACTGAAACATTGGTCTGTTACTCAATGATGTCGTATCACCCAGACAGCCAAGATACTACACTCAAATATAATCAGAAAGTGAAGCAAAACCAAGGAACATATAAATAATATAAAAAAAACAGAGTTTGGAAATCTGAATTCAGATATGATAATGACAGCTAGAGTATACAATCTACAATGATTAAGTAGAGTGCTCTTGGTTTTATAACATAGTAAAAGTATTACAGAGCAACTGGCAAAGTGATGTAGAGACCTACTTTTCACAATGAGAGATGGGTGAAATGAAAACTACAAAGAATGTAATGTAATGAAGATTGTTCAGTTTTAATATCAGAAAAAAAAAAACAACCAGAATTAAATACAAAGGGACGGGAAGCTTAAAACATTAGACAAAATAATGCCACTTACTTTTCAGCGGCTGCTCGTTTAAATTTCTTACAGTCCAAATCCACCATTTCAGTCAACTTTGAAACTTTCTGTTGTTCTGTTTTGTGCAATTGTAAATGGACTTTTAGACTTGAAGGTATCATGTAACGTCCACAGTGTGTACAGCACAGTTTCATAGCTTCTCGTTCCTAGAACAAAACTGTGTTATTATCTAAATATCTGTTGATTTTTTTTGGTTTTAAAAATATTTAACAATATGGTGCTAACAATGTAGCTTAACAGTGAATAGATAAAGAGCTTCACCTGCTGCTTATTAGTCACCTACCCACATAATAAGCAACATTATATTTTGATAAAAAATATATGCATTTACACCACTGTCATGTTCAATTGAAGAACACTTAACTCATAGTTATTGCAATCATTTTGAAATAAATTTGGATAAAAAATGAAAGCATGCAACAAGTTGATAAAACCACAGATAAGCTTATTCAAAACATTTCCTGGCAGCAAAGAGAAATCTTGAAGTTAATCCCTATCATAAATAAAACATGACAAGTATCAAGACATAATGTGATATAGTTTGAAATGCATTTTTTCATTACCAGTTTTTCAAGTTTGTTGCAATATCTCTGTGTCAGTTTCTCTAAATCTTATGCTTAATCCTTCAATTATTTACTCTACTAATTAATACTGATGAGTCCAAAAAAGCAATAAATGAAGGAAGGAATCATTGAACAAGAAATGAATATTAGGCACTCAGACTATTTTCAGAGGGAAAAAGGAATGAGATACAGAAGTGTTTTGTTTCTGCTTTGAGGTTTTATCACTAAACTCATTTACACTTGATGAAAGTATGAAATTGTTTCTTAAGAGCCTAAATTTAAGATAGTTTTTCAGGTACTGCTTTTCAATATCTGAGAAAGAATTAGATAATGGCTGGGTGTATGTTGCCCAATTTGCAGCAGGATATGTTACCAGAAAAGGAATTGGGACAGTCTTGTAATCCACTGAGGCCCATGTTTATGGACTAGGATCGGCTGAGGTTTTGACATTTACTGAAGCAGATTCCAGGCAGGTGAGGAATGATTAATGAAAGGAGGGTTCTCATTTCAGGACAAACTTGAAGGAAATCATAATTTTTTCGAAGGACTCGGTTAATTGATTCCAGACCTGGAAAATACCAGGTGACCAATACAGGACTATGGTTGGTTTTAGAGGTTTTTAGACGATTGATAGGTTGGGCAGGTTGTGATGCTCTTTTCCAAGTGCCACAGCCCTCTGCAAATTGTGCAACGTGCACACCCTGCCTCCATGACCTACAGCAATCTAGTAACCGAGGAAAGCTTCATCACAGGACTTGCCACTTGTGTATCCTCCCACCTAATATATCAACTCACCTGCAATCATTGTGCAGCCTTATACAATGAATGGGTATACCACAAATTCACTGGCAATCGGAATAAATGGAAACAGACAAATGTTATTTACCCAGGACCCAATCTCTTATCATGCTACTTCACACCATACACAATTCTTGCTTCACTATACAGGAAATCAGAGTCCGCTCAGACAAAAGCAGCATCTCTGAAATCAGAAGGTGGGAACTGGCTTATCAGTTTAAATTGGCCACCAGACAGCTGCCAGGTCTTAATTTAAGAAAACACCAGTAATCTTACTTCTTTTCTATCTATTTCCCATACCCTCTCTTTTTTCTCACAGAACCAACACTTAACAGAGCTAATCTTTGAGTAGAGTGTAATATTCTTGAAACTTCATAAGCTTTTGTATTGTTTTATATTCCTATAAAACATATATTTTCTCTTGACTTCTTCCATATGTCTGTGACTAGTTCTTGCAATATGGTTCACAATTTTCTGGTTTATGCCTTTCAATCCCCTCCATACTTCCTGCTATCTTGATATTTCCCCTCCACAAGCTGCCAGTCAATGTTATAAACAATCAATTAGCTGCAAGCTTTCATCCGGCAGCTACCTCATTCTGTTGTTGAGCTCCGGATTGGGCCTTAGAATTTCGATGCTGTTTATGTCTACATGTTTTTCCAAGTTTTGACACCACAACACTCTTCACCTTTGGCAAGCAGTTTTATTCTCCTATCCATATCTTATATATATATATATATATATCGCGTCATGATGTTTGTCCGAGATAAACTCCAAAACTACTTAGCCGATTTTTATGAAATTTGGCTTAGTGTGTGTAATTTGGTCCAACTTAAAAGATAGGATAGTTTTCATCATGATTATTGACCACAATATTTATTGTTGCGAATTAAATGTTCAATAAATGTTTGTCATAGGACAATGGTTTGTAATTATTTGTAATTTCTGTACGTTTGAGCAGTCTGGTGGCTCAGTGGTTAATGCGTCTGCCTGGAGGTCTAATGGTCCCCAGTTCGAATCCCTGTCTTGGTAGGAATTTTCATAGGCATTAAACCTGGCCTTCACCTCTAGTGCAGCTTGCTGTGTAATACGATGTATGCCAAGAAGGTACCGTGGTTTGGATTCCACGCTAAACTGTAGGTCCCCTGTACCCGGTAGGATTGGCGGGCTAGGTTAAGGTGGCTATGACAGGGGCGAAATGTGCAGCCAACAGATACTCTGTCACCAGGTCATTACGACCACACAAAATAATAATTATTATTATTATAGTTCCATAATAATAAGTTTCTAACAGATGGTGATGTGTTAATTTATCTTTTTTTTTTTTTAACTGCTTAACATCTCTTAACAGTGAGGTCTTTAGAGATGGGAGAGGATGGGGGGCAAGGAATGGGAAGGAATTCGGCCATGGCCTTTTGAAGGAAGCATCCTGGCGTTTGCCTGGAGTGATTTGGGAAACCATGGAAAACCCACATCTGGATGACCGGAAGGGGATTCGAACCACCGTCGTTCCGAATGCGAGGGCAGAATGCTAACCGTTACACCACCATGCTCGGTGTTAATTTATTGACACAACATTTGGTTATCTAGGTTGGGTAACCATCCAGTAGATGGTGTTGTGTTTCGTTTTCTTTATGCTACAGTCTATTCCACGCCATATACGTTTATATTTATGACATAACAAAGTTTCTTGAATTTTTCATGTATTATCATTTTTATAAGTGTGCTGTGTATCTATACTAATATTATACATGCAAAAGTAATTATGTCTGTCCGTTTCTTTATGTTTCTTGCGCTAAGCGGATAATCCGATTGTGATGAAATTTGACGAGGAGATGCTATTTGCCATCAGGATGGGCTTGGCATACTTTTTTCTGTATAAATAATACATATAATTTTGAAAAATTTCTGAATGGCAAAGCGGTCAGGTAGCTCTGTGTTTAAAGCGCTTGCTTACTCATGTTTGGAGCATGGTCTCTGGTTCAAAACCTGGTGGAAGCAAAGATATTTTTTAAAAATTGTTTTTTATTGTATGAGTCCTGCCTGGACCGTCAGTTGCTCGGATTGCATGTTAAACACCGAGCGTGGTGGTGTAACGGCTAGCGTTCTGGCATCACATTCGGGAGGACGGCGGTTCGAATCCCCGTCCGGGCATCCAGATTTGGGTTTTCCATGGTTTCCCAAATCACTCCAGGCAAATGCCCGGATGCTTCCTTCATAAGGCCATGGCCGAATTCCTTCCCATTCCTTGCCCCCCATCCTTTCCCGTCTCTAAAGACCTCGCTGTTAGAGAGACGTTAAGCAGATAAAAAAAATAATATATATATAAAAAAAAATGCATGTTAAACTGTAGATACCACAAATTTAGTGTTGCAATCCAAGGCAAATTGTAAGTAGTCTAACAATGTAGTAGGTGTACACTTTTTTACATTATATTGATCCCTCATGGGCTGTTACTCTTGCAGTCAGTGTGTGTGTGTGTGTGTGTGTGTGTGTGTGTGTGTGTGTGTGTGATCTGCACTAATAATACTATAAATGTGGAAGAAAGTGTCTGTCTTTTTGTTACATTTTGATGACTAAATGTCTATACCGATATTGATGGAATTTGACAAGGAAATACTTTGTATCTGTAGGAAGGACACAGGACATTTATTTCAGTATGAATAACAGTTGTACTCACGGAATTTTGAGAGCTAACCGAATGGAGACAGATAGACATAAGTGTTAGTCTGTAATGTTATGTCGGTTGCTCAAGCTGTGCTTCTCGCACATTATGTTAGTATATGATCTACATATATATATAAATGAGAAAGTTTGGATGTGTGTTTGGATGTACTTCTGGAATCAATCATGCCTTAATAACTCAATATATTTAAATTAAATTTGGCACAAAGTCAGTTAATTGTGTGCAAAGTGACATAGGATAGATTTTATCCTGCAAAAACGCATAGTTTTTTTAGAAATTGCGATTAATATTAATTTGCAATCAAAGAGTTTCCTACTTCGTAGACAGCCGTGCCACGTTTACTCTTTGCTTTTTACGTAAATCGCAAACACTACTTTTCAGAAATAAAAGCAAAAACCTTCTTACATATGCAAGTTTGTGTTTAGTTTAAAAGCCATAAAACTGACGCACTTGACAAATAATAGTTTGGAAGCAGGAAATATAAATCTTTACTTAACCTTATATTTTAAAAAAAAGGTAGGTACTGTTGTTAAGTTTGCAAAGAAATGTTTTCATTTGCGTACATAAAATAGTATGACATATAAAATATTACACCATAATTTCGTTCGTAATATATGCATCATAATAAATGTGAAAAATCAATGCTTGAAAGAACAACAACGTAAAATGCTATGAGTATACCAGCACGAAAGTTGGTTCACTAAAAGTGCAAAATGGTCGTGCCTGAAATGTCATATTTATAAAAATGTAAAGGATTCCATTCTATCTCGGTTTAATTTTTTTCCTGTTTCTTTTTTGTTACTATACAGTCTCTGTATTACAAATTATTTTTGCCGAAATTTAAAACTTAACCCTTTTTATTTTTTGTTAAAATTTTTTGTACAAATAGTAGAGACTATGAATCACAAAACAGTGCTTTTTACTTTCTGTTCAATATTCTGCAAATATCTATAGAATGTTATACTTAAAACGAATGTATTCAATGGGCTAATGTAGAAACTTATTGTTTCATGAAGCAACACTGGAAGTCGTTCACAACACAATACACCTTATTTGCACGGAGCATGTGAAAGCTGCTCACTTATTATTAATAATAACTAAATTCCTTCTGCCTTATGCTGTAACAAAAATCATTCTGGTCCAGGCATCATTTCAACCAAACCACTCCCTCTGTTAATATTGCCGCTAGAAAATCAAACTATATGAACACACCTCAACATATTAAATGCAATTATACACCTTACTTAATCACAAGCAGTAACAGTCACTTTATCGAGAGGTTAACTTGACCAGCAATATTAACAAGAGTTGTAGTGAATTATGGACTTTCTGTTGTACACTGGAAGTTGCAAGCATTTTAGTATACATTTTCTAATTACATTACTCCAATAACTGTCATGATGCTGCTGACATAGTCCATGTGGATGAATGTAGTTTCAGATGAATTCAGTATTTAATTTACTGCGTTTTTACGAGCGCAACATTGCCAACGTTGTTATTTGGGTTCATTTAGTATCACGATCTGAAATGATGAGTCAAGTTTATTTCGCCATTAACATGTAATAGGTCCTATAGTGAATGTATGAATGCGCAACTGATAGAAGCTTTGATTTTCTAGTGGTAATATTAGCTGAGTTTGTGACTTGGTTGAAATGCAGCATGGGCCAGAATGAAACAGTATTAGTTATTTCAAGAGCTCCATTTTAGTGATGTCATGTGTTGCTTTGTTCCGATATTGTATCAAAAGATTTATAATAAGCGTGGATGATTTAGCAGAACACGTGGCATTGACCGAAGCAAATTTTTTAAATTTATAAATGTTTTATTCAGATAGTGGAGTGTCAGACAAGTGGAGTGGTAATTTGCTGGTAGCCATTCAATTCTGTTGGCAGATTGAGAAACCAATTACGAAGAAATAATCAATTACTACTTTAACATTGAAATTTATAATTTAGCGCAGAATTAATGGATCGAAATGAATGAACTATAGTAAACTGGTCTACAGGCAAATCAACTGTTTCCACAGATAGAGAAACCATTACCACAATACCACTGATCATTATGGATAAAAGAATCAATTACTACTATACTTACTACCATAATATGTAAATATCTGTTGATGGAACCAATATATCCTCAAAACGAAATCAATAAAATTAAGATCTCTTTTTTTATAAGTTTTTTTTCAGATATTCAATGTAAATCAAAATATTCATTTTTAGTATCGCAATTTTTTAATGGAAATGAACGTCCTTGGGGCACTTAAGTATTTATTTGCTGTTTGGATGTTAGTATATTTTTTTGTTGATATTTAGTCGATTCCATCAATATATTGCTAATACTCGTATTTTGACGTTTTGAGCTTCCATTAATTAAAACTATATTCATTTTTATTCGCGAGATGAAATTGGTAATTTTAAGAGATGCTGGGTAAACGAAATTCTAATCTTTGAAAGAAATGTAAGAAAACTAGGGCTATGAAAATAGCCAAAACCTAGGACACAAATCCTCAATATTGTATATACGGATATATTAAACTGAAAATTCTCCTAACAAACAGAAAATTTTATTGTTTTAAAAATTCAATGAAGTAGTTGTGGAACATAAATAATTTTTTGCTATTTTATTGCAACATTTATTACTACTATTACTAATAAAAATAGCTCTAAATTGTATGGTCGTATTGACCTGGTGACAAGGCTTCTTTACGTCTCCACAATCAGCCCTTTTCGTAGCCCAGTAATCCTACCGGACATAGAGAACCTACAGTTCAACACAGAATCAGAACCAAGTGAGCATTCTGGCATAATTCACATCACACAACAACCTATACCAGAGGTGATGGTCTAGTTGGCCTTTGAAAATCCTCGCTGAGACTGGGATTCAAGCTGGGGACTTTTCCATCTTCAGTTGGATGCCCTAAGCACCGAGTAACCAGACCTCTCAAGAAAATCTTATATTACAACACTCTTCAACGCAGACGAAGTCGCGGGTAACTGTTAGTTTGTTAATTAATTTGGCTTAGAGACAAAATGTATTATTTAATATAGATGTCGATTTTCTTTGTACTATTACTTTGTGTCTGCGTAAATGTTTCTGGCACCAGTTTATTTTACCTTCTTTTTTGACACGCCTAGCAGAGAACGAGTAGCTAAAGTTATTAGAACCCAACAATCGGATGCTCATTGTGAAGAAAAGACCAAGCTGAAATAAATCCGCCATTAGTTAACCCCTCCCCCCCCCCATGTTCGTTTGTTTTTAACCGACTTCAAAAAAAGGAGGAGGTTCTCAATTCGTCTGTAATTTTTTTTTTTTTTTTTTTTTTGTATGTATGTTCAGCGATATCTTCGCCAATTTTGAACCAATTTAAATGAAATTTTTTTAGTGTATAGGATATACCTCCAAAGTGGTCCCATATGAATCTCATTGAGAAACCACCCCTTCTACCTCTTAATTTTTATACAAATCCATATTTTTTATTCGATCTCGATGAAACTTAGGACATATATAGCCAAAATTAATAGAAAAATACTGTCAACTTTTGGTTTAAGAAAACTGAACCCCTCTCGCCCTATCCACCCCCTTAATATTTGCAAATTTTCTTTATTCAAAGCTACAGTCGACACTATTTAACTGATCTCCATTAAGGTTGGCAATTACATGTAGTTTTTCAAGGAGAAGGTTTCTGACCAAAAAAATAAAAAACCACCCCTCTTCCCTTTACACCCCTTAATTTTATAGAAACCTACATTTCTTATCTGATTTTTATTGAACTTTGCCCATGTATACTTTAAAATAAAGAGAAAAATCCTGTCAACATTTGGTCTGCCAAAGCTCAACCCCCTCCTTCCATCCATCCCTTTAATTATTGTCAATGTTCTTCATAAAAAGCTACACTCGACACCGCTTGACCGATTATTATCAAAGTTGGTATATACATGTAATTTTTCATGGAGAATCTGACCAACAAATAAATAAATAAAAAACCACCCCTCTCCCCTCTACACCCCTTAATTTTTATACAAACCCACATTTTTTTTTCCGATTTCGATGAAACTTTGGACATGTATAGTCAAAAATAAAGAGAAAAATACTGTCAATTTTTGGTTTGAAAAAGCTGAAGCCCTCTCCCCCTATCCACCTCCTAAATTTTTACCAATGTTCTTTATACAAAGCTACAATCGGCACCATTTAACTGGTCTCCATTAAAGTTGGCATATACATGTAATTTTTCATGGAGGAGGCTTCTGACCAAAAAAAAAAAAAAAATAACTAAATAAATAAACCACCCCATGTCTCCCTTTACACCCCTTAATTTTATAGAAATCTACATTTCTTATCTGATTTTTATTGAACTTTGCCCATGTATACTTTAAAACAAATAGAAAAATCCTGTAAACATTTGGTTTGCCAATGCTCAACCTCTTTCCCTCCTTCAACTTCATTATCTTTTGTCAATGTTCTTTATAAAAAGCTATAGTCACGATCGTTTGACCGATTACCATGAAAGTTAGTGCTTATATGTATTTTTTCACGAAGAAGGTGTCTGACCAAAAGACCTAAAAACCACCCCCTCTCACCATTAAACCGCTTAGTTTTTATACACAGCCACAGTTTTTATCCGGTTTATACAGAACTTAGCAAATTTTTACTATAAAACAAAGAGAAAAATAATGCCAACTCTTTGTTTGCAAAAATTGAACCCCTCTCCCCATTTCCACACCCTAGATTTTTGTCAATTTCTTTTTAGAAAGCTGCAGTTGACACCATTTGACCAATCTTTATGAAAGTTGGCACATATACATGTATATGTAATTTTTTTTTGGATAAGGTTTCTGACCAAAAATCAAAAAAAACTACCCTAGCTCCCCTTCCTTTAATATTAATACAAAACCCACATTTTAATTCGATTCGGTGGAACTTCGCAAGAGTATACTTTAAAAAAAAATTGATAAAGAAAAATACTGTCCACATAACTTTCACAAAAACACAAACCCTATCCCCCTTTCTACCCCTTTAATTACTGTATGCACATGTATACAGCAAAACAAACAGAAAAATACTGTCTACATTTGGTTTCGAGAGTCCAAACACCGCTCATTCCTTTACAGTTTCTATCCAATTCTGAAGGAAATTTGCACACGTATACTTTAAAACATACAGAACAATTGTGTTTAAATTAGGTTGCAGAAGCCCAACCCCTCGTCCCTTCTACCCCCACCCCTCCTAATTTCCAATGTTCTTTATAGATACCCACAGTTTTATCAGATTTCCATGGAACACTGCACATGTATACTTAAAAACAAAGACAAGCATAATGTCTTACATTCTGTTTACAAAACCCTACCTCTCACTCCCTTACCCCATTTAATTTTTGCAAAACTTCTTTACACAAAGCTACAGTTTTTATCTGGTTTTGATGGAAATTTGCACTTGTATACTTTAAAACAAACAGAAAAATACTGCACACACTAGCTTTACAAAAACCAAACTACTCTTCGTCTCCACACCCCTTAATTGTTTTTTATACATACCTACATTTTTAACTGACATCAATAGAAATTTACACACATATACTTTAAATCAATCAGAAAAGGCAGTCCACATTTGGTATACAAAAGCTCAATCCCTCTTCCCCTTTACCCTCACCCCTTTTAATTTCCAATATCCACAGTTTTAAATCACGTCAAAATCAGTTAAGCTATTTTTAAGTCATGGCATAATATTTTTAAAATAAATGTTTCATAATGTCTTAACATGTGCTTCAGATTTCAACTTGGATCCCAAGCCTTCACGTAGTGAAACCAATTAAAAAATCTATATTTTCTGTGTGATGCTGGAGCAAACAGATATATTCCAGAGACAGATTTCTTTATGTGGTATGTATTAATGACCAGATGTTAAATGTTTTGGTTGTTGACCAGCAGCTTTAACAGATGTTATGATAAGATCGAAACATAGCCTGGATCAAAATGTAAACTGACATTTCTTAACACAACACCCAACTAACCCCGTTCTGGAAGTTGTTGTGGTATATAAAGACAGAATTCTTCTTAGAAAGCAAGCGCTTCAATCCCTGAGCTACCAGGAAGTTCGCAAAATGGGAACTGCTTCGGCATATTTAAAATACAAAACAAACTATAATACCACTAAAAATTTAAAAATAAAATAATTGTTTAAAAAAACATAAAAACTGCTTTAAAAAAAAGCGCTAAAAATTTTAAAATAACTTTATACCTTGCTTAGGAAAAAGTAAATCTAAATGGACAATATTTTACATTACTGTCATTGAGATTTTTACATTAATTAGTTATTTTTGGAGTCGGTGCCAGCCAAAACAAAAAGATAATAACAATAAGAAATAAAACTAATACATAAAAAAATCATTTTACTGCTTACCTTCAAATAATGCTAGAAACATGTTTCAACAAAACTGAAACATACAGATGATTCGCCGATATTATACTAACTGTAAATCGTTTACTGCATGATGCAACCTACCAACTGACACTGTAGTGCCAGAGATATGCCTGGATGACCAATAAGGCCGAGTCACAGATTAAAATACTGTTAATTTGTTTCCCTAAGCGATCTCCCCCAATAACACTATCTGCCTCACGACATGCTGTAAAATATTGGGAATTTTTGTTCGTACTCCCCGTTTCGCCTCTAACACCAAATCAAGTTCTGTAATTCGATCTTCGCGATGGCACCAACTCCAAAAATAACTAATTAAAGTAAAAATTTCAATGACACTAATGTAAAATATTGTCCATTTAGATTTACTTTTTCCTAAGCAAGGTATAAAGTTATTTTAAAATTTTTAGCGCTTTTTTTTTTTAAGGCGGTTTTTATGTTTTTTTAAAACAATTATTTTATTCTGTTTTTAAATGTGTTGGAAATTGATTCTCTTCATGAGACACGTTCGACGGTAGCGTGATATAGTGATGGCTTTCCTGTCATATTATGCCGACTCAGTGTTGTTTGGGACCAATCCTACGTTACCAACAGTTTTCTATATTCAATTCTGGCAACGAAATTCTTAATCCATGTGTACAAAGTTACGGGTATCAGCCAGTACGTATAATTATGAACCAGATATTAATCAGTGTACACGCTTGAAGAAATTGATCAGTGAAAATATTTTCCTATCAAATGACAAGATGATACTGTTGCAGGTTATCTTACAAACTTTTCTGAATATCACTGCAAGGGAACAATAAAGGCTTTGTAGGATTTCTGGATTAAATGCACCCATATCCTGAAAAATATTTAAACTTACTGGATAGATGATAATTATTTGCAAATTCTTGAAAATTTGAAGGCATACATTAACTTAAAGTAAATAAAAATACATGGTGAATAATTTTCAATCTTTATAACCAGATTATATATTTAACCCTTGTGAACTTATTACGAGTCAAGCATACCTTGCTGTATGAGGAAACTTTCAAACACTATGTAAGATGCCCACTCACCTCTTCTGACTTGTCACAAAACTGTAAATGGCTGATAAAGCCACAAACACTTTTCTTTGAAACCCCACATTTTTCACAAATGAAATTTTTTCTGCCTTCTCTGTGAATTCTATACAATATTTTTTCAACGACTTTCTCGTCAGTCAAATCCTGTAAACAAAGAAACATAAAAAAAAAATTAATACAGGAATATATATTTTAGGCACTTGAATAATACTGTTACATCAGTTGTACATAACATAATATCAAAAAACAAATTCATACGATAAAGGACTGAAAAGTTCTCAGTATTGAAGGTAGGCTACTTTGCACTGCATTGACAAATCAATTTACAGAATATTGTATGTAATTTATATTAGTTTTTAGAGAGTAATGGTCATTAAATGGACATTAATTTTATTTCCAAGATTTGCTGGTAGGACATCCACCAGTGGTTAAAAGAAAAACTTTCCAGAGCACATTTTTAATTAGATAGTCTGAAAGACTAACCTAACACTGGATTTTTACCTCTGCACATTCTGGAGAAGTATTTTTTTTAAATTGACAATATCATCTTTCAATCTTTCTGTACTTCTTCAGAGAAATTTTGCTCATAGGTTATAAAAATTATGTGAATAAGAAGTTAAACTACACAGTAAACTCAGTATTATGTAACATGATACCAACATCAAATGCACTTTGAAGACTGATTGTAAGGCAAGAATGGAGGAGCAGCATACATAATATTAATTAGCACCTCTTATTAAGCGCTAACCAAGCAATCATCTGAAGAATTTAAATCACTGAAAGATAAAAGGAAAACAACTTGTGTATAATCACAAATTTTTAAGTTAAAGGGTTAATAAGTTAGGAGACGGTGACAAAGAGACCGATGGACAAATGTGTGATTCAATAAGGGTTCCATCTTTCATTCAGAAGATATGGAGCCCTCCTAAAAATGTAAACAAGTCACTATAAAACAGTTATGTTACATGATAATTTTAATAGGGTTTTAAATACAATAAATGTGTTAATCAGTAATTAATCAGTTGTATATTTCACAGAGTACAATCTGAAAAAGTCAGAAATATACATTCTTCCGTTTGGTGGATATATCATTCCATATCTGTACCCATTTGTGTAGAAAAGGGATGTGAGCATATATTAAGATAAAGGATGGGATGTAGTGATTTCTTACATTACATAATAGTAGGTTGCATCAAAAAAAATAATTCAAAAAAGAAGAATTTTAATGACGATAAAAGATTAGAATTTTTGTGTGCAAATCTTTCATCAGCAGAATAACACAGTGTGCACAGGGAGCGACTTACGGGTGACCTGCTTGATTTGTCTTACAATATCATCCAAGTAATGTTTGAGAAAGCTACAGTCTTGAGAAAGGCTTTGGTCAGTTTTTAATGTTGGAGAATTATTCACATTCATTGTTTTTTTTTCAGATTTTAAATTATTTGCCTTACATGGCTGAGATAACTTCTTTGGTTTATTATTGTGGGTTTTTAGATCAAATACCCTCAATTATTCCATAAAACATTCTGCAAGAGAGTTGTTTTCTAAAACAATTTGATTTAACAGATAAAACAGTATCAGCTAAAATTTTCAGTAACTTTCGTAAACTCCCACCCATCCCCTATGTGGATTATTTTAGTTTCTTCACAGTCTATAGAATTATATATTGGTTCATCATATGTCTCTAGTATGTTCTTCAGCTATGTACCATAAATTCATATATAATGTATCTGTTATAGGTGACGTACAATCTTATATGCAATCTGTTTTAATTTATTAATTGTTCCCAAAAGATGCCTATGATTTTGAGAATAGTTAAGTTTCCAACTCGTGTTTAGATTGTCAGTTATCAAAAATGTGAAGACTTTCTGAATGTTTTCATAAAATCTCTCTTCTTCCTACCTACTTTATGAGAATAAATGGCTATCATCGACAGCGATATTAGCCTTGGTTTGAATCTGCCACATAAATACAGAAAATACAAGTCATAGTAAATGCCAGTATCTATCAAGAATTTAAAAAAATGACAACATTGATCTTGTTGCCATACAGCTACCTATGTTAAACACGACATTGAAAACGTCTCTCTCATCTCCACCTCCACTGATGATAACGTTCATAGTGTCGTCTCAAAAATCGGCAGCATCACCGTTTCCAATACTTACAAGCCACCTGCAACACCCTGGCCAGCCCAGGTTATTCAAACGTAGCCTCACCCTGCCATTTATGTAGGTGATTATAATAGCCACCATGAACAGTGGAAGTACAGAGACAAAGACTCGAACAGGGACGCACTGGTAAAATGGACAGAAGATGAACATCTGCATCTTTTGTTCGACGCCAAGGATCGATATACATTTAGATCAGCAGCCTAGAGACACGAATACAACCCCGATTTATGTTTTGTTTTGTCTGATAGCAGAGGACGGCCCCTAGCAGCCTCTCGAAAAGTTCTTCCTGATTTCCCACATAGTCAACATCGACCAATAATAATAGAAGTAGGGACTCAAATTCCCCTAATCACTTCTGTCCCCCGCCCAAGATGGAACTTTACAAAAGCCAACTGGACTAAGTTCTCAATAGCCTTAGACAAGTGCCTGGGCTGGATACCACCTACTAGCGATAATTATCATTGATTTGTTGGCGCCATTCTAAGTACTCCCAAGAAGCACATTCCAAGAGGGTACCGTAAAGAGTTCATTCCAGGCTGGTCTCAAAACAGTGATGAACTGTACCAGATCTTTCTTGAATCAGGTGATCAGTAAATAGCAGACGAGCTTCTACACAGTCTGGATGCAACAAGAAGGGAGAAGTGGACGGAAACAGTGGAAAGCCTCAACTTCCAGACGTCGAGCAGGAAAGCATGGTCGTTATTAAAGAAACTAGGGAGTGGTGCCCCCATACAACGCCAAAAAATGACCATTAGCCCAAACAAAGTGGCCTCACACATAGTAACTACATCCAGGGCACCAAAAGATAAAGCACATAGAATCCAAGTGAAGAGAGAGCTGAAAATCTTAAAAAAAAAGAAGCCACAGAAACCGAATGCTCCCACCCCTTTACCACCGAAGATATTTCAGAGGCCCTTAAGAAAACCTCGCCAAGAAAAGCCACAGGGTTTGACAACATACACCCTGAATTCCTAATAAATTGCGGCAAGAACACCAAAAAAAATGTCTGGCGCAATTTTTTACAAATGTCATGCAGTCTGGCAACATTCCACAGGAATTTAAACGCTCTAAGATAATAGCCATACTAAAACCAGGTAGGCAGGCAGACATCCCAAAAAACTACAGATCAATTGCTATTTTGTCTGTGACCTACAAGCTACTGGAGAGACTTATATATAACAGAATCAGCCAGAGACTGTTTGAAGCGATTCCAATGGAACAGGCAGGCTTCCGACCAGGGCGAAGCTGTGTAGATCAAGTTCTTTCGCTAACTACCTATATTGAAGCAGGATTCCAAAGTAAACTAAAAACTTCAGCTGCATTTATCGACCTCTCGGCAGCTTACGACACATTGTGGAGAGAGGGCATGATATATAAATTTCTTCACGTAATTCCCTGCAAACTTATTGCACGCCTGTTGGACAACATGCTTAATGACCAGGTGTTCCAGGTTGTCATGGGCAGTGATATCAGCTCTCAGAGGAAACTTAAGAATGGACTACCGCAGGGATCAGTGCTTGCTCCACTCCTTTTCAGCCTATATACCGCAGACATGCTGAAAACAAGATCAAAAAAGTTTGGTTATCCCGACGACTGGGTTCTTGCCACGAGGTGCAGGTCAATCGAAACATCTGAAGAAATCCTAACAGAAGACCTGGAAACAATGGTAAAATATTTCCATAGGTGGCAACTCCAACCCAATGTTCTAAAACGGAGGTTACCTGCTTCCATCTAAGTAGCAAACTCGCTAGAAGGGAACTTAACATACGGTTCGAAGAAACCATTCTTACCCACAATAAGACACTAAAGTACCTGGGTGTTACCCTTGACCGAACATTATCTTTTAATGCACATCTAACGAAAATGACTGAGAAGCTAAAAACAAGAAACAATATCATTCATAAACTATGTGGTACCTCGGGGGGTGCATCGGCCTCCACTCTCCGCTCCTCTGGTCTGGGTCTTGTCTTTTCGGCTGCCGAGTACTGTGCCCCAGTCTGGCTGAATAGCCCGCACGTGAGAAAAGTGGACACCCAACTTAATTACGCTATGCGTATGATTGCAGGCGTTATCAAGACAACTCCCATAGGATGGCTCTTGATACTGAGCCATATACCACCACCTAACCTGCGACGAATAAATGCTCTTACACGTGAGTAAAAGAGAATAATGGACAACAGAAACTTACCGATCCACCAAGATATTAAGGATGCCAACATCAACAGGCTTCACTCTAGAAAACCGCCAATGAAATCGGCAAGGGATGTTATTTGTGCAGATTTTAAGATCACCAAAGCTTGGATGCAGGAGTGGACTGTACAGCAAAACAGCAGCTTACGTTGATTTACCTCGTAAAACTTGGTCCACACTCAACAGAATCAGAACTCGGCATGGCAGATATGCACACTCCCTGTACACGTGGGGCAAGCAACCATCCCCCTTATGCGAATGCGGAGAGATTCAGACTATTGGTCATATTATTGAAGAGTGTCCTATATAAGATCTTACAGTGGTGATTCTGTGGACTTCCAGCTGGCAACTCAGGAATCAATAACCTATATTAATAAACTAGATATAAGTATTTAATCTTGTAATGTTGCAATGTATATATTTTATCTATGTTCTTAAAAGTGTCTGAATTGCCATACGATAAATAAAAAATAATAATAATGTTACAATTCTTCAATTTCTGTATGAACTGCTATTCAGTTTCAGTTGTCATATTTTGTCGACCAAGGATGCAATGCTGTGAAAGGCTCTCATATTTTGGTCCACAACAAAACTGATCATAGTTAATCACCAAGACCTTTAAAACATTTTAGTTTGTTCTTTGATTCCATGATGACTATTCGATTTATATTAGATTAATTAATTCAGTCAATTAGGTTTTCTTCTTTTTCTTTCTTTCACATTTTAAGTAGCAATTTTTATTTTTCATTAATTCCTGGCTGTTTAGAATCGTCTCACCTGTACCAGCTGTTGAAATCCTCCTGGCCTTTCCTTAATATGAAGTTACCAGATGACTACCAATTTTTATTCCTCTATAAGCCTCCTGCTAGGGTAGAAGGGCTGTGTCTCATCATGCCCTATTTTCTATCAAAGCTTTCTGCTTTAACCAGAACACCCCAGTAACCTGCCTTTCATCCTCCATCTGCAACACCCCAGTCAAGGTGCGCAGTCCACGGCCCAGAGGTTTTAATATCCATGGGTACGGGAATAGGATTTAATGGTGCAACTGCTAAGTAAATCGCAGAAGCATTTTTCAAGGTTTTACAGTCCTATCCCTTCAGAAGGTTTTTAGTAATTAAAATTTGTTATAAATATTATTTAGTGAAAAAGTTTATGGAAACAGAAAAAAAGTCTGCTTAAGGAGCTGTGTGTTTTTTTTTTTTTTTTTTTTTTTTTTGTTTTTTTTTTTGCAGTGCTTTCAACTACAGTATGGATGTTTAGAACTTGTAGCTGTTGAGTTTTCAATCTCATTTAGAGATACTCCTAACCAGGAATACATTATAATAAGATTTCCTATAAACAAAATTTAATATGGAAATGTTTACTTTTTGGCTATATATGAGAAACTATGAAAAATAATTTCTCAACTGCTTTACACAGAACCCTGGTCTCTCAGAACATCTATAAATTATTATTATTTTTTTTTTTAAATCTTTTCCTCGGAAGAGCACCATATGTTTGTAGCTTTCATCTATATATCTATTTATACATAAAAACTAAGGAAGGATAGGGAAAGACAAACATAAAAAAGAACAAACACAAGAAACACGCAATATTTTGGTGTATAGCCTTATTCTCGTAAAAGTGAGACACTAGGCAAAGCCAGACATGTACACGACAACAGCCGTCTAATGAAAACGGCCATCGTCGTTTACATGTCTTGTGTTTGTTATATTTTATGTTCGTCATTCTCAGCTGCCTTCATCTGTGGTAAGTGTTGGGTTGTATTTCCCTATCTTTCCTTAGTTTTATTGCCTTAAAGCATTTTCCTGCCCATTTTTGTTCTTTATATATAAAAATGGATGTTGGTATATCTGTTTGAGAATAATAGATTTCAACATCATTTGACCGATTATGATCAAAGTTTAACGAGTTATTGTGCAAATGCCTCTCCCCTTTTACCCTCCTCCCAATTACTTTTATACATATGTTCTTTAAACAAGCACAGTTTTATTTAATTTCGATGGCACTTTGCATATATACACTTTTAAAGAAAGAGAAAAATACTGCCTATATTTGGTTTACAGAAACCCAACTCCTCTCCCCTTTACCCTCATTAATTTTTCCAAATGTTCCTTACTAAACCCATAGCTTTTATCCAATTTCGTTGGAATTTTGCACACGTATACTTTAAAACAGTGAGAAAATACTGTTTACATCTGTAAGTAAAATTTACACTTTAAACTATTTAGTGTTTTGCAAGTATCTCAAAAACAGTAGGGGATAGTGATATTCTGAGAGCCCATTACATTTTTTGTCATATGGCATTGGATCAATTCCAACTGGACAGTTACTGACCAAGAAATTCAAACATGAAATTTAAAAAATTGTTTTTAAATTTGGTTTGGTGACATACAAATCTACAGTTTTTACCCAATCTTGAAGGAACTTTGCAAACATATGATTTAAAATAAGTGGAAGAATAATGTTTACATTTAGTTTAGAAACCTGCAACTGTTCTCACTTTTTACCCCTCTTAGGACAAATTTATATGTGAAACATTTCTGGTTTTTGTATATATATTGAAAATGGTAGGCAAATCGGAAAAAGTGGATGATGATGGAGAAGATTTATGATAATCTGATCAAATGGGACAAACCATAATAAGTTACATATCTAGTGCATGAGCAACACCAGATACTCTGCTAGTACTATAAGAAATTTCAAGAAACTTATTCAACACAAAAAATAATATATGTCGGAATTTACTTACAATTGGTGCTCGCCCTTCTATCCAAGAAAGTCCATAGTGTTTAATATCATTATGAGCCCAAAATGTTTTGTTTGTAAATTCTTCTCCACATTTTGCACATTTTACCTATAAATGAAAAAGAAAGTTAGCAACTGCTTCATCACATGATTGAATTTCATCATTCCACTTAAGGAAAAAATCAACACGAGTGAGCTGTTTTTCATTTATTAAACATGCCTAGATATTATTCTAACCTCGAAAGATTGAGCTCCGTAAAACCATACTTAATTTTGTAATTCTTTGGAAACTGTAATCTCGCATATGACCATTGTGCTATTGTGGACTTAAAGAGCACAGTAATGGCAATATCATCTACTACCCCACTTAATGTAATCTATATTAAATTTATCAAATGTTTGTATGCATGTAAATATAATGTGTGCAGATAGAGTACTAATTATTACTATATGATCTGAGGAAAAATTTCAGGAATGCAATGAATAGTAAGGTAGGGGACTTGTAATAGGATGAAAGAAGAACCACCTCATTTGTTTCAATTGTTTATTTGTTTAATATAATAGATACATAACAAAAGTTGTCACCAGTAAAGCAATTTATTAATATCTCTGTGATATGTGTTACTGCTATCTAGCCGATAGGCTGTGAACTGTCTAACACGCACGACTTTCGCAGTTATTGCTTCGCCCATTAAGGGTCGCATTAAAAAATTTAATTCTTAATAAATGATGTGACCAAAGCAGAGACCTTTACCTTTAATATGATAACTTGTTTACCTATTGCGGTTAGATGTCAAGGGAGATAAATGGCTCATGATAAAAAATATATATATATATATATATATATATATATATATATATATATATTAAGGAAATAATGATAATTTTGACCTTTAAGGGTCAAATTTGGAAAAATTCCTTTCTTAAAATATAATTTGATAAAACTGTAGACTTAAATCTCTAAAATAATAACTAATTTCTCAATTTCGGTTACATATCAAGCGAGATAAATATCTCATGGAAATAATGATAATTTTGCCTCTAAAGGGTGGAATTAAAAAAAAATCCTTTCTTTAAATATGATGAGGCCATGGTGGAGAGCTTAATCTTACATGATACAACATTTATCTATATTGATTAGATATCAAGGAAGATAAATAGCGTGTGATGACAATTACGGAAATAATGATAGTTTTGCCCTTTAAGGATTGAATAACGAAACATTCCTGTCTTAACATCACCGAAGCGGAGATATTAATCGTTAAAATTATACTTCATCAATTTTGGTTAAGAATGCAGGTAGAGATATGGTTCATGGTACAAAAAAATCGCATTTTAGAAATATTGACATTTTTGCCCATTACGGGTTGAATTCTAAAAAAATGCATTTCTTAAAATATGATGTTACCAAGGCGGAGACCTTAATCTTTAAAATTATACCTAATTTTTCTGTATCAGATAGATAACAAAAGAGATAAATGCCTCATGACACAAAAATGTGTTGTAGAAATATTGATATAATTCTTTTCCTAATACATGTAGAAACCTTAATCTCTATAATAATAGCTCATTTCTTGATTTCAAGTAGATATAAAGGAAGATAAATAGCTCATAACAAAAACAGAAAAGTGTTATGGAAATAATGATTATTTTGCCCTTTAAGAATCCCTTTCTTAAAGTATGATGCGATCATGGCTGAGACCTTAATCTTTACAGTGATAACTCATTTATCTGTATCAGTTAGATATATAGGGAGATACATGGCATGTGACACAAAAATGCGTTGAAGAAATAAATATTGATGCTTTTGCCCTTTAAGGGTGTAATTCCAAAAAATTCCTTTTTTAATATATGGTGTCACCAAAGCGGAGATCTTAATAATCCTTAAAATGATACTTCATTTATTGATTTGGTTAGGAATGCAGAGAGATAAATAGCTCGTGGTACAAAAAACAACATTTTAGAAAAATTGAAATTTTTGTCTTTTATGGATTGAAATTTTAAAAAATTTCCTTTCTTAAAATATGATGTAGTCAAAGTGAAGACCTTACGCTTTAAAATGATATCCCCATTCATACATTTTGGTTAGTTATTAAGGGAGATAATGGGTTGTGACAAAAAACCTCATAGAAATAATATATATGATTATTTGTGAATGGATCCTATTAGATCACTCAAAGTCTTCTCTTCACAACTTTTAATCAAGATTTTATCCGATCCATCTGATAGTTAGAACCAGGGATTGTTAGTTCCTGGAGCAATAGGGGAAGCTTAATTGTTACCATCTGTCTGTGGTTTCTGTAACTTATGTTTACTATAGTGCGAGTCCTTTTGTTTGTGAAATTTGTAGTTTATGAGGCAGAGATAGATTACTGTCCCAACATTTTCCTAGGTGACTGCGGAAAATCAACTGCAAACTGCAATCAGGATGGTTGGTATACAGGGTCCAGGACTTGAATTTGCTCGTGTTTTTATATATATATATATATATATAATGCTTATCCTCATCGATGGTTAGGTCATTAGAGGCGGGACGGGACTGGGAACAAGGAACAGGAAGGAATTCAGCCACGGCCTTTTTGAAGGAAGCATCCCCGCATTCACCTCTAGTGATTGGGGGAAACCATGGAAAACCCAAATCTGGATGCCCGGACGGGGATTCGAACCGGCGTCCTCCCAAATGCGAGGCCATTGGTCCTGTTGTACTTCCCTGATCCACTGTGGTGGTGCCTGAACACGGGCAGTCACAGTAATAATTTCTGGAAAATTTTTTTTTGTTTAAATATTATACAGAGGATCCCAAAGTTTTTCTTACCGTGTGCACCCTTTTTTGTCAAAAGAAAAATTCCCTACCCCCCAACACAAATTTTATTTTTCCACTAAAAAGGTAAATGCCTGTTTCTCCGTACTTACAATGGTATCTCAGAGAAAACTCACTAAGTAAGCAATCTTAGAATAAAAATTTTCAAATCTACACGGCAGTGAAGGAGACAGAGTACTTCTGAAGGTGTAGAGCTAGGCCTAAGCTGCCCAACAGATTTTGGAGATGGGCCACACTTTCGATTCCATGTTAGCCTGTGGGTCACCTAACATTTGTCTATAATTATAACAGATATTTAAATAAAAGGGTTAAGCAAACAATTTAATTATTATCAAAAAGTAAAAAAAAACATTAATGAGTCCTTTGCAGAGGTTTTTCAGCTAGCAATTTATTGGGCTACAATCTGAGGTCGGCAGTAAAGTCAAGTCTCAAATATGTTTCACAGTTAATGAAGTATGGCATTTGTTTTTCACATAGTTGAGAGGTGATTTTTTTCCCCCCACAGCCAACTCTGCTTAAAAACTGCAGCACAAAATCACCCGTTGCAGGAAAGTCTTTCTTTGGTACAGATTTTCAAAATTTTATAAAATTTTCTGACTACTGCTGTAGTTATGATGAAACTGTTTCAGTAAATATCTGTTTCAAGGATGTGTGGATTTTGATTTTGGTATTTTCCCTCTGCATATTGGCAGGATATTCCATTACAACATTAAAGGCACCTGAAAATGTTTTAATAAAAAGGAAAATATTTCTTAGATCTGATTCAAAATCCCAAAATCTGGTCTAAAATGACTGTAGAAATGATTGTATTTGTGGTAGGTATTTTGAGATGTCAAGTGAAGTGCTTTCTCGTTTCTCTCATATTTACAAGCATGGGAAAATGCTTGATACTATTGATATCCAAGTTTATCATAAAAGGCTTAGTTTTGCTTAGAATCCTCAGACAAAATTAAACCTTGTGGGCAAAGGCACAGCCATTTCCCTGCAGTTTAATGTAAACACAGCTATTAGTTTTATCTGTCATTGTGGGCCCTCCATCAGTGCAAAATCAATTTAGTGTTTCCCCAAGCCAAATCCTTTCAACACATTCTTTAATTTTCATAAATATGCCCTTCCTGGTATTTGTAGTTTCAAGTTCGCAGAGCTCGAATAAATCTTGAAATATATGGAAAATATTCATGTTAAATCAATGCCAATGAAAATTGCATTTCATAACTGTTTATATTGTTTGGCTGCTAATATCATTTGACCTATCTTCCACCCCTATGATAATGTTAAATCAATGCCAATGAAAATTGCATTTCATAACTGTTTATATTGTTTAGCTGCTAATATCATTTGACCTATCTTCCTCCCCTATGATAATAGTGTTCTTGAATGTGAAATACAATCTGCTTTAGTTTTGACATTTTTATCATTGCGGTTTTGTGATAAAATTGACAAAGCCTTATGGGGATACGTTACCCATATAAACAATATCGTAATCTACGATTTGTAAGACGAAACTCTTGTCATGTCTTTAATGCAACCAATAAACAACACATACACATATGCACATTACATTAAAATAACAAATCAATGCGAATGATAATAATACTTCCAGCTTGGCGGCAATGTAGTCTCCGTGTTTAGCACGCCTTGCCAACGGTGTACTCTCTCTGTCTCTGTCTGGTTGTTTTCATCGTTGCCCCGGTTATGGTCAGCGAGTATCGTTGATATTGCGTTAGCAGCCGCCGCGACAACGACGGAACTGCGCTGACGACTGTTAATGTAACGATGTGTTTCCGCCACACCAGCCCCCCACGGAGTTGATGAGGCTACGGCTGAAGATGTTTCGGGAACTTTACCCGGCGACCGGATCTTGTGGTTCTCGGGTTGTCGGTTGTATTGTGATCTGTAGTTTTCTTTGATTTGCTGATTGACATACTAGGTGGTTCTGTCACAGCACTACCTTCGGTATTAGGACAATCGTCATTGAGCAGAAAGGCAGGTTTCACTCTTTCTATGCTGACATGTACTGGTTTATCCTTGTTTAAAACAGTTAAAGTCCTATCCTGGCGATCTAACACGCGGTGTGGGCCAGTGTATGGTGGCTGCAGGGCACCACGTACCGAATCATCCCGAAGATACACGTGAGTGCACGTTACGAGGTCTTTGAAAACAAAGGTCGAACTGTGACCATGTCTGGTGGCTGGTGTTGGACGTAGTCTGCGCATTTGTTGACGTAGTTTGTCCACGAAGTCGGATGTATCTTCCAGACGTTCTTCCGTCGCGGTGCACAGTAATTCACCTGGGAGGCGTAGTGGTTCACCGTACACAAGTTCGGCAGAAGAGGTGCCGAGGTCTTCTTTGTAGGCACTACGAATACCGAGAAGAATGATGGGAAGCGCTTACAGCCAGGACATACCGGGATGGCACATAATAGCTGCTTTGAGTTGACGATGGAATCAATCTCTCCACCATGCCATTTGAACAAGGGTGCCAGGCAGTGGTGCGGGTTCTTAGCGTTCCAGTCAAGAGTCCCAGGTTCCGGAGCAGTACAGATTCAAACTGCCTGCCTTGGTCGGTGGTAATACGAAGAGGTGATCCAAATCGTGAAATCCAGCATGCTACAAATGCGTTGGCAACTTCCTCTGCAGTGATGCGTTCTAAAGGCCAGACCTCTGGCCAGCGAGTAAATCTATCGATGGCTGTTAAGCAATAACGATAGTTTCCTGACGCTGGAAGTGGTCCGATTATGTCCAAATGAACATGTTGAAACCGGGCAGATGGAATTGTAAAGTTTCCGACTGGTGCGTTTGTGTGTCGCGTAACTTTGGCGCGCTGACAATCTTGACAGGCTCGGACCCATGCGCGGCAATCTTTCGCCATGTTAGGCCAGACGAAACGTTCCGATACCAAACGAGCGGTAGCTCTGGCGCCGGGATGACTCAGGCCGTGAACAGACGAAAAAGCTGCTTTTCGGAATGATGTGGTGATAAAGGGCCTGGGTTTTCCGGTTGAGGTGTCACAGAAGAGGATAATGGTACTGCCAGGTACTGGGACTTGCTCCAAATTAAGTGATGTTTCGCCATTGATGAAAGAACGGATTTCCGGATCGTCCTTCTGAGAGTCTGCCAGGGCGGAAAAGTTCAAGGTTCTGTCTGCGATTCCGTCGACCCGGGACAGTGCGTCTGCGACTACATTGGAAGAACCTTCAATGTGTTCAATATTGGTGGTGAACTGCGCAATGAACGATAATTGATTCAGTTGCACAGGTGGGAGCTTGTCACGGCGTTGCTGAAACGCGTACGTAAGTGGCTTGTGATCGGTGTAAATTGTAAACTGGTGGGCTTCCAAGAAGTGCCGAAAGTGTTGGATGGCTTCGTAGATAGCGAGTAACTCGCGATAGTACGCTGGCCATTCTGATTGCTTTGGTGAAAGCTTCTTAGAAAAGAAGGCTAAAGGCTGCCAGGTAGCGTTTACGTGCTGTTGTAGACAAGCCCCTACAGCTGTGTTGGAAGCATCAGTAAACAATCCTAGAGGTGCGTTGAGATCGGGATGAACTAGTAGCGTCGATTTGGCAAGGCTGGCTTTGCAGGCATTAAACGTGCTTTCCAGGTTCTGATTCCAAGGTACAGGTTGAGAACCTCGTAAGTTGGATACTGCCGAGTGGAGAGATGCTTGGTATTCTGCTGCTGAAGGTAGGAAACTGCGGTAAAAGTTCACCATTCCCAAAAAGCGTCTAAGTTCACGGACTGTCTGTGGAAGGGGGAAGTTTTGCAGAGCGCTGATCCGATCTGGTAACGGTCGAGTGCCAGCGGCAGAGACTTCGTATCCCAAGAAGGTAACACTTGGAGAGGCTAAAACACTCTTACAAGCGTTAACGAGCATCCCATAAGATGACAGCCTTTGGAAAAGTAATCGCAGATGGCGCTCGTGCTCTTCAGGGCCCTTAGAAAATACCAATATGTCGTCTACATAGGTGAAGGTGAAGTCTAAGCCAGATAGGACTTCATCAATGAAACGCTGAAAGGTTTGTCCGGCATTCCGCAACCCGAAATACATAAACGGAAACTCAAAAAGTCCAAACGGTGTAATAATTGCTGTCTTTGGAATGTCGTCCGGGTTCACTGGAACCTGAGTGTAGGCTTTGACTAGGTCGACGACAGAGAAGATAGTGCATCCACGCAACTGGTGGCTGAAATCATGGAGATGGTGAGGTGGATACCTATCTGGAATTGTTCGTGCATTGAGAGCTCGATAGTCTCCACAGGGACGCCAACCCTTGTCTTTCTTTGGTACCAGGTGAAGAGGCGAGGACCATGGTCCCTCTGAGCGGCGCGCAGTGCCCTCCATTAACATTGCTTCGAATTCTTTCTTAACAATCTGAAGACGGTCTGGAGCGAGGCGACGAGCACGACAAGAGACAGGTGGTCCAGGTGTTGTGCGAATGAAATGTACAGTAGAGTGCTTTATTTCTCTCGGCATTCCAGGTGGGCGCGTGAGATCTGGGAAATTTCGCAATATTTCATGAAAAACTGTAGTGGCCTTTAGTGATTTCACACTAGGTTGCTTCCAGTTAGCCGGCTGTACAGGCACTGACAATCCTGTCAAGCTGTCAATGATATGCTTGTTGTGACAATCCGGGAGCAAGTGATAATGTGCAAGGAAATTGGAGCCTATGATAGGAACAGCTACATCAGCTATTATAAATCTCCAAGATAAATCGCGCCGCAATCCGAGTTTCAGCTTGAGAAACAAAGTGCCATAGGTATGAACAGTAGAGTCATTTGCCGCTACAAGTTCATATTTGTTGCGTTGATGACGCCCTTTTAGAAAATCTTTCGGGAAACAGCATAAATCAGAACCAGTATCGATTAAAAATTTATGTCTGCTATTTCTGTCAAAGACAAAAAGGCGGTTACCTCCTGTTGGGCAGCCGTCTACCGCCATCACTGGCTGCCGTTGGGGTTTAACTGAAAGTTACATGGTTGTTGGCATTTGCGAGCTTGGCCGTGAAAACGGCGGTGGTACCAGCAAACTTGAGAGGTGTCAGTACGCGGCGAAGAATCACGGCTGTTGTGAGCATGCCGCGACTCCGGGGGCTGGCTTAGAGAAAGAGAATGTGTGCGAAACGAGGCTTGCAATGTAGCCAACTGCTGCGAAAGTTCTTCTATGCGCTTTGCAAGCTGACTTACCTCGGTATTAGCAGGTAACATGCCGATAGCATTAACATTTTGTCGGCTAGTATTGCAACTTTGTCTAGTGGTGTGTCTGCTTGAGTTTGCAAGATAGCTTGTTCCTGTGACGGTAGGCGCTGGATCCATAATTGCCGGAGGAGATTGTCTTGCATTTGAGTGGCACCAGCTAGTGATCTTGAGTGTCTTAAAAACTGGGATGGTTTTCGGTCACCAAGCTCTTCCTCCATTAACAGCTGGCGAACTCTCTGCTCTTCTGATGCAGAGAGGCGACGAATTAACTCGTTACACAAGTGTTCATATGCATTTTCAGGAGGTGGATTTATTATAATATCTTCCACTTCGGCTGCATAGCGGCTGTCCAGCTGTGAAATTATATAGGCGTACTTCGTCAAATCTTGCGTAATGCCCGCGATGCCAAATTGTGCTTCTGCCTGTGCAAACCACAATGCCGGTTTGTCCGGCCAGAAAACTGGTAATTTCACGGCAAGACGGTTAACAGATGTGCCAACCTGCGAGACTGTAGATTGCGAGGGTTGCTGTTGAAGCATTTGCTGTCACAGAATGTGATTTTGCTCCTGTAGCTGGCGTAGTTGTTCTTGAAGTTGCTCCATTATTCAAAAGAGTTCGGGTTTTTCGTCGTCGGGGTCACCAATTATGGGGATACATTACCCATATAAACAATATCGTAATCTACGATTTGTAAGACGAAACTCTTGTCATGTCTTTAATGCAACCAATAAAAAACACATACACATATGCACATTACATTAAAATAACAAATCAATGTGAATGATAATAATACTTCCAGCTTGGCGGCAATGTAGTCTCTGTGTTTAGCACGCCTCGCCAACGGTGTACTCTCTCTGTCTGTCTGGTTGTTTTCATCGTTGCCCCGGTTATGGTCAGCGAGTATCGTTGATATTGCGTTAGCAGCCGCCGCGACAACGACGGAACTGCACTGACGACTGTTAATGTAATGATGTGTTTCCGCCACAGCCTCTTTCCAAGTTTCCCAACCAAAAAAGGCTTATTTTTTGTTGCAAAGAGTAAATATATCTCATATGATGTTTTCACCATGGATTTAAATTTTCTTCTTTTTATATAAATTCGGCTCTAAGAGCACTTCCCTCGCATATAATCTAGGTTGTTTTTCAAACAATTCTATTTAAAATGCCATTAAATATATATTTTGGTGATGGTTACTGTAGTAGAGCAAATAAGACAAATGTACTTTAGTTCTTAGCTCTCGTCAAAAAAATGTCCATCTCCCATTTATCATGAAATATATGAGTACTCTCTTTTAATTGGAGGGACTAAAAACAAAAAAAGAAAACTATGATGTCAAGTGTCAGTCATAGATCACAATTTATCCACCTATTTTACCAACACCTCTCAGAAGGTTATTGTAGCAACCTAAAAAAAAAAAAAGTAATAAAGAATGACAGCACCAAAACACCATATTTACCCACCAAAATCACCTAATATCCAACCATTCTCAGTTGGTAGTATTTACTAGTTCGTACGTAAAAATTCACTTCATGATCCTGAACGCCCGAAGTTTAATTTTAATATTAGGGCTTAATTACATGTATAAACATAAACATTGACATGTTTTACTGATAAAAGAAATGACGGCATTTAGATTGGTGGGACACTTAAAGTACAATGAACATTTAGACACAGGCCACCCGAATCTGATGCAGTCACTTTAAAGTTACTCGGTGTCCCTTACATCAGACACAACTACTACTTTCCTCACAGATAAAGAACTTGATTGTTTTAATTTTTTATCAGTTTTATTCAAAATGTTTAAGTAATTTTAAATAATCACAAAAATAAGAAAATGAAAAAGATAGTGTGGGTTCACCCAGTATGTGCCATGGGATTCGTAAGTGGGGCATTTTTTACCTTGTTTAATGTAGTTGACGGAGATGATAGAAAGTTCTTAAATTATTTCTGGCTGTCACATTTGACATTTCAGGAACTGCATGAAAAAATAAATTTTGGATTTAAATACCATGACACCAATGTGCGAAACTGTATACCAGGGATTGAGAGTTTGGCTGTAACCATCAGGCAATAAAAGATATACAGAAATGATACTAAGGAAAAAGGAAATGGCTTTAAGGGAGTATAGATAACAAAGGATAGGGAAAATAATCCATCACTCAGCAAAGTTGAATGCTGTGATGATTGAAAAACATATGATACGAACAAATCATATACAATATTTCAGTTTAAAAATTATTCATGCAGTAGGGAATGAGTCATTCAGTTCGGGAGGTGTGCACATGCCGAAGTTTATATAGAATTTGTATTGTATGGAATTTTTTTTGTTAAAATTTTAGAGTAAAAATGCAGGAATATACAACATTAAAACATTTAAAACATTCATTTTGCATAAGAACAGACTTCTTCATTTGGCAGTTCAATGAATTCAGGCACCAAACCATTAAAGAAATTATGTCATTCCAGCACTTTTGTTTATCTGTTTTATTTAAATACTCCACTCCTTTAATATCTTATGCAGCCAGTCTTTTTAAAATCAGCTCTATGAACTGTTCAGCGTCAAAGCACCCCATTACTTCCAAGTTAAATCAAGAGCCACTGGTGTCTCGTGTGAATACTCTAATACTGATTGTTAGGTAGGTGGCCCAGACACAAGGTAGTGTACCAGCAGTGAAAGGGAAAAACCACCAACCAGACACAGAACCTAACCACTCACTGTGAACGCTCCCATTCTGTTCTATGTTCCGGCGGTGACTGGATTTTCAGTGGCTAGATACAGAGTGTCCCATGTAAAACATGCCTTAGATATTCACAGTGGCAGCTCAAGGAATACTAAGTAATGACAGCTGATTGACCACTGCTGTTGGCGGGCAAAGGCAAATGTGCTGTTTTGAGATTCGGTAGCCTTGAGCTAGGATATTGTCTACATTTTTGGCGAAACAACATTACATCCTCCCCCTCCCCTTAAAATGTCTTTGTGGCCCACTGGCAGGATATATGCATTAATGCAATTACCACTTCCAAACATCTGAATCCTTTAAAATGTGATACACATATTAAGAACTGACAACAATACAATAATTTCACAGCTGTGTACTGGTATTCTCATTGTTTTTACAGTAACAAGAGAAAAGTAGTTTTGTTTCACAACCTTATGCGCATACACACTAAATGATACTTTGATACGAGCAATTGTGATAGTGTCTGCTGTCACTGAAGCTAATGGTAAACAGCGCGTATTCACTACATTCATTTGAGCTAGTCATACTTTTATAGACGAGTAGTTTTCTAGGTGTATCCTGTTGTCGGGCGTCTGGTATGTTTGATCATTTAACTGTCCATTACTTGTGGGAATAATAATGAAAGAAAAAGAAGATTCGCGAAGGAAAAAGCAAACACTAAAAAAATAAAAAATACACTTTTGTAGCAATCTAAATTATACTATAAAAATAAAATCCACCAAAAAAAACCACATTTAAAAAAAGAAATATTATTTTTAAAAAACTAAAAAAAATTAATTCAGTATAATTTAATTTTTTAATAATATAAAAATTAGGTCACTGACCAAAAAATTAACTTCAATGTTAGAAAAAGGGTGCTCTCTACTTACTCTCATAGTGACTCTCACAAATAGCTAACAATAAAAAATATGAGACAAAATAAGAGATTTAACATCCAACTTTTCTTTGAAACTATAATTTAAATGATATATATGTTATCACTGTATCTATACTAATATTATAAATGTGAAAGTAACTCTGTCTGTTACATTTCTTGGGCTAAACAGCTAATCCGATCATGATGAAATTTGAAAAGGAGATGCTATTTGACATTAGGATGGACATAGGATACTATTATCTGTATAGATAATACATATTGTCATTGAATTATGAAAACTGTCTGAAATGTGAAAGACAGACGCATAATATGCTTACCAAACTGTAATGCGTAATGGGGGTAGTAGGGCAGTGGGTAAGGTGCTTGCTTCATAAGAAATTTTCCTTGTGGCTTCGGGTTCAAACCCTGCTGGGAGCAAAAATGTTTAATAATTGTTTTTCATAGTTTGAGCCAAGCCTGGGATTTTGTAGTAAGGATACCATGTTGAAAAGTAGGTCCCATAAATTCAGGGCTGGAATGCGTAGCAAATCATAGGCGGTAGCACAGTGCCTTAAGCATTTACTTTATTGTCTGAAAGTCTCTCGGGTGTGCGGCCTGGTCAGTACGATCAACTGACCTGGCCGCACGCCCGAGAGATTTTCAAACATCAAATTTGCCGGGAAAACTTACGATTACATATTGTTTAATTTATTGACGGTTTACTGGTTCCACAGGCAGTTGGTGTGTGATCTAAACTAATAATGTTATATATGTGAAAGTAAGTCTCAGTCTTTTTGTTACATTTTGATGACTATAGGTGTATACCGATGACGAGGAAGGAAATAGGATTTTTTTTTTCGGTATGAATAACGGGTTTAGTCATGAGACAGGTTCAATGGTAGAATGGTATATCGATGGTGTTACCGTCATATTATGCTGACTCGGTGTTGTTTGGGACATATCTTAAGTAACTTTAAGCTTTGTATATCCCCATTCTAGCAATCAAATTCCAAGTCCACGTATAAGAAGTTGCGGGTAACAGCTGGTGAATTAATATGTTAAATAATAAACATATATAAATACTAATAATTGCAAGGAAAATACCTTTGGGCTATGAAAGTAACTTACCAGAGATAAAGGCAGGAGGACAGCAATGCAAAAGATGATCATATTTTAAAATGTTTTTGCTCTTTGGGTTCGTTGCTGTCCTCTTGCGTTCATCTCTGTTAAGTGATGGATTTACATTTCCTACACTGTGACTATTGGGCTGATACCATTTTTAAATGGAAGAACATGGTGTATACAAGTCAAACTTTCACTCCCTCCTTGCATACACCAGCATGTTCTTTGGATGATGAAGGGTATACACTGGATAATTACAGTGTTCTCTGTGTATATACCAGATCATTTGTTAAATGTATGAATAAAAACACTGATGTCTGACATACCTGAACCTCCTCCACATCTTCACCAATCTCATCCTCTGGGATACTGCCCCACCTGCCTTGTTTTCCACCTCTGCCTCCTCGTCCAGCTCTGCCTCCCCGTACACCTCTTCCTCTCCTCCTCCTACCACCATGCCACCTCATTCCTCTCCTTCCACTTGCTGTAGCCATAATTTGTGGAGTGTAACAATCTGACTCAAAGCTGTTATTTACTATTTCTTCACTGTCCACACTTTCTCCTGTTGCTGCTGCATCAACCAAAACTTCATCGATAACTGCACTTGAATCATCACTTCCACCTGTATTAGTACCACCACCATTGTCAACATCAGTTGGTATGGTTGATTTATATATGCTATCACCTCTTCCTTGACTTGCACCTCTTCCCCTGCCTGCACCTCTTATTCGACTTGATCCTCTGCCTCTTCCCCTCCTTCTTCCACCACGCTGCCCCCTACATCCAACTGGTTTAGTCAAAGCTTGTGAAAATTGGAAATCTGATTCAATATTATCAGTTAATGTTTCATCGCCATCAAAAAGTTCTGTTGTTCCGTTGGAAGGGACTGTTCTGCGCAGTGCTTGATTTTCAATAGTACTTGAATCCACATCACTAATTTTGCATTCAGTTACATTTCCCTCTGCTGATACACTATTATCAGCATCTGTCATTAGAGGTGAAGTAGAGTTGCTGTCATTTGCAGATTCACTGCCAGTGGAAATAGTTGCAATTGAATCAACACTTTCACAAGGAGCTGACTTCATACTATCTATAGACCCAGTATAATCTCTAATAGCTGAAGTATCAGAAATCTCTTGACAAATATCTTTAATCTGTGGTGAACATGTCAATGATTTCTCGCTCTCTTTACCACTGTCTATAAAAGATGGCTGTGCACTTTTCCTACTATCCTGGATTATTCCTTTTTTCACTGGTGCTGATTCTGAAGGGTTATTCCTACATTGTTCTTCATGGTCAATCTTTTTTGGCGTACCAGATTCTAGAAAATTATCAGCCATTCCTGTCTTATTTCCTCTGCCCCCTCTTCCTCGCCCCCTACCTCTTCCATTTGCTCTTGCTGATTCTCCTCTTCCTCTCCCTCTTCCCTTTACTAATATATTAGAGCCGTAACATTCCTCCAATTTCAAAATGGGATGGAGAGTTCCTTTATGTCGTGTATTATAATTGCATTTAATTGTTGGCACAGCAGTTGTAACAGTTTGCAGTGAGTCTGTAATAGTAGATATATTGTTCACACTTTGATCAGATAAAATCAAACCTATGTCTCTTGATTCTGCAGAACTTCCAGGGAGAGGAGTAAACTTCACAGTGTTTACTTCTACAGAGTTCTCAATATTCCCTTTCACTATACTCTGCCTCTTACATCGCTTTCTTTTATTAGGTTGTGATATTGGAATGTCATCAATTTGAGTGTCTGCAATTTCGGAAGTATTTATTCTTACTGTTTGTAACTCTTTATCTTCTGATTTTTTAACTGGAAGTGAGAGCTGCACCTCATTCCTTCTTAAATTCTTCACAATATCTTCTTTACTTGACGGAATCTCTTTCATGACTGTTGTTGCCTTCTCTGCATAAGCTAACATTTCATTGCATTCTGTATTTTGTTCTGGACGTTTTTCATCAGACTCTTCCCTAGACATATCTTCTGCTAGTTCTAGTTCCTGTTTACTATCACATACCAAATTAACCTTGTCTTTGTTACCAGTTTCATTAACAGAACGTTCAGCTTTCGTATATTTCCTTTTATTTCTTAGTCCACAGTTGAATGAATTATTAGGCTGTGTTACTGGAATATGTTTAGGCATAAAGTGATCATCAACTTGAAACTCTGTAATTTCAGAATTACTTATTCCAACTGTTTGTATCTCTTTAACTTCTACATTTTTGTTTGATAGTAAGTGCTGATCTTCATTCTTATCTAAATTTTTCCTATCTTCTTTACTTGATGGATGCACAACTTCAGTTGTCTTTTCTGAATTAAGTAACATTTCATTGCTTTCCATATTTTGTTTTGAACTTTTTTCATTGGACTGTTCCATGTACTTACTTTCTGATATTTCTAGATTTTTTTCACGATTGCAAATTAAATTATCCTTATCTTTGCTATCAGTTCCATTAGGAAAACTATCACTCTCAGTAAATTTCCTTCTCTTGTTGGGTGCACAGTCAATTGAATTACTAGGCTTTGATTCGGGAATGTAATCAACTTGAGAATTCGTAATTTTGGTATTACTTATTCCTACTGTTGTTAAATCATCTTCTAACTTTTTGATTGGAAGTAAGAGCTGCATCTCATTTCTTCCTAAATTTTTCACAGCATCTTCTCTACTTGATGCAAAATCTTCCACAAACTCTGTTGGTTTGTGTGTATCAAGTAACATTTCATTGCAGTCTGTATTTTGTTCTGGATTTTTTTCAATAGACTGTTCAATATAGCTACTTTCTGACATGACAAGTGTTTTTTTACTATTGCCTATTAAATTAGACTTATCTTTGTTATCAGTTCCATAAATAGAACTTTCAGTTTCTGTATATTTTCTCTTCTTGCTTGGTCCACAATATAATGAATTTTTAGGCTGTGTTACTGGAATTTGATTAGGCATCAAGCAATCATTAACTTGAGAATTTACAATCTTGGAATTACTTATTCGTACTTTATGTAACTCTTCATTTTCTAAATTTTTATTTGGTAATAAATGCTGCTCTTCATTCCTATCTAAATTATTTACAATATCTTCTTTATGTGATGGAAAATCTTGTATAACCTCGGTTTCCTTCTCTGGATCAAGTAACATTTCATTGCATTCTGTATTTTGTTTCAGACTTTCTTCATCAGATTGTTCTATACAGCTACTTTCTGATGTTTCTAGATTTTGTTTACCATCGTATATTAAATTAGTCTCATCAGTTTCATTATAAGAACTATCACTCTCAGTATATTTCATTTTCTTGCTCGGCCCACAGTCAACTGAATTACTAGGCTTTGTTTCTGGAATGTGATTAGACATTGAATGATCTTGAACATGAGATTCTTCATTTTCAGAATTACTTATTCCTACTATTTTTAATTCTTCGTCGTCTAAATTTTTGATAGTAAGTAAGTGCAGAAATTCACTCCTTTGTAAACTTATCACATTATCTTCTGTACTTGGTGGAAAATCTTTCACAGCCTCTGTTGATTTCTCTGTGTCAAGTAACATTTCATTGCAGTCTATATTTTGTTTTGTACTTTTCCCATGAGTCTGTTCTAAACAACTACTTTTTGATGCTTCTGGTTGTTTAAAACCACATATTAAATTAGCCTTATCTTTGGTGTCAGTTCCATTTGCAGAACTTTCATTCTCTTTATATTTCCTTTTCTTGCTTGGTCCACAGTCAAATGATTTATTTGAAAGGTCAACACCTACACTTTTACAGTCCACTTGTGATTCCTTCAAGTCTTTATTTTCTTTATCTACCATATAATTTTCTGTATTACCATATTCAGGCTTGACATCAACTGATACTATTGAAACTTGTGAGTTTTTAACTCTGGGCATTACTACAGAATTAGGGCTGTTAATTGTTCCATCAGTTTGAAATCCCATTGCCAGAAGATTTGGAACAACAGTGGAAGTGCTCATTGTCTCATTCTGCTCAGCAACAGCATGTTCTGTAAAGTAAAAATAAGTAAGTAAGTAACTATGTAAGTAAAAAACATATTAAGGACAAGTAATTTATAACCCAAAGATTACTCTATAGTGATCATGAGAATTCAATTTTAACAGTTTCAGTATCTAATATCAAAAATATACAGGGTGTCTCCAAATGCCATGTACAAATTTGGAGGGGAGGTAGAGAACATCGTGAGGAGCCATAAAGAAAGCATGGGTGGAAAAGTAACCCTGAAGAGATTAAGAGACATGAAGACAGTAAGGCCACAACACAGAATGTAATGTAAAATGCTTTATTATACAAAAAATAAATAAAAAGTATGACATAAAAACATCAAAGGAGGTGTTCGAAACTGCGGCCATTGGCATGTATGCATGCTCGACACTGATGCGACATGGATTGGCGGACATGTTTGAAAATACCGGGGATTTCATGGATCGTACCAGCAGCAATGGATATTCGTGCCACCAGGTCCATTTCAGAATTGACGGGCGTGTCATACACAAGGCTCAGAGAAATAAATCCAGAGGAGACAAATCAGGGGATCCGGGAGGCCAAGTGACGAAACCACCATACTCAATCCACCTGTTGGAAATGTCCAGTCCAAATGGTCATGTACACACCTTCCATAATGAGATGGTGTCCCATCCTGTTGAAACCACATGCGGCGCTGAACAGGTGTGGGGACATCGGTAAGCAGTTCCGGAAGTACCTCCCGTAGAAAGACGAGTTACTTGTCAGAGTCCAGTCGAGGCGATAAGATGTATGGCCTGAGTAAACTATCCCCCACGATACCCGCCCACAAATTAACAGTGAAGCATTGTTGTGCGGCTCATGGTCAGGTGCTGAGTGGGTTGTTTAAGGCCCACATGTGTGTGTTGTGTATATTAAATGCTCCTTCACGCGACAAGGTTGCTTCATTGCAGAACAACACAGAACTGGCAAAGTGCATGTCTGCCGCACTTTGGTTAACAAACCACAGTGCAAACACAACACGTCATGGGTGATCATCTGGTTGTAATAACTGCACCCTCTGTACATGATACAGATGTAAGACTTCGCGCTGCAGTACACGATGGACAGTTGTTCAAGACCTTCCAGTTGCAATGGCAAGCGCCCGTGCACTGGTAATGGGATTTCTGTCCACAGCATGGAACACACCTTCTTTGAATATGGGTGTTTGTGCTGTTCGCGGCCGCCCAGTACCTTCAATCGTGGCCCTGAGGGATCCATGTTCTGCCAGGTTCTGATGCACCTGAGCGATGATTGATGACTTGGTTGCCGCCTCGTTGGATATCTTTCCACATTCAACAGAACAGCAACATATCCATTTCCATTGGCTAGGCCGAAGAAGAAGTGGATATCCACCAATCTGGCATTCATATAACGATTCATGTTCATCGCACACTGTCCGTGTCAAATGAGGAGACTGCACTTACTGACCTCACATACAGTGCCACCTATCGCTTTCTGCCCATGCTTTCTGATGTAATTACAGCTCCTCGCGATGTTTTCTACCTCCCCTCCAAATTTGTTCACAGCATTTGGGCACAACTAGTGTTGCAAATTGAAAGAAAAAAAATCAGCTTTGTGAAAAAAACTTAGCACCCTTGTTTTTTTTTTTTTCTTCAGAAAACAATATATTTGATTAATTATAGTTTTATGTACGGAACTTACATTTTACATGTGTGTTTTAAATCTTACTGAATCATATAATGTCTTACATAATGATTCATAAATGTATCTATATAGGTAACATAATTTGAACAAACTAGTGTTGGTAGTCAACACTAGTTTGTTCGGTGTCGTAATTTTCTGTTTCTTCTTCTGTCTCCTCTAGATCCATAACTTCAGAAATAGTTATATTTTCTTTTACTCATTGTTCCTGTATTGTACGCAAAAGATTTTGAGATTGCAATTTTAAATTTTGAGCAAAGCACCGTGCATAAAAAATGTGCCGATCATTTTGTATTATGGTCTTTTAAGTTTGAATTAAAAATAGAAAAGCTCCTGGACTAGATACAATTAACTTAGAATTGATTAAGTATGGGGGAATGATTCTGAAATTTAGATATTTACACTTAATTAATATGTGTTGGAAAAAGAGAACCATCCCAGAAGAATGGAGGAAGGCCAAAGTTATTTCACTTTTTAAGAAGGGAGATAGGAATTCATGTGATAACTATCGAGGAATTAGTTTATTAAATACGGGATACAAAATATATGCAAAAATAATAAATAACAGGCTAAAAGTAATAGCAGATGCTCTCCTATCAGAAGAACAATGTGGGTTTAGGAAAGGAAGGTCCTGCATAGATAATATATTCTGCCTTAGACAACTACTGGAAAAGAGAAGAGAATTTAATTTAAAGACTTTCATTGCTTTTATAGACTATGAAAAAGCGTTCGATAAAGTAAATAGACAAAAACTATGGGAAATAATGCAAATAAATGGATATCCACAGCATTTAATACAAGTTATTCAAGGTATGTATAGAAGGACACAAATCGTCTTAGACCTAGGAAATAAACTTACAGAAGAAATAGCAATTAACCAAGGAGTGCGGCAAGGTTGTAGCCTGTCTCCAACACTCTTCAATATATATATAGATGACTTAGTTAGGAAATGGAAAGAAAATGTCCATCCTGGTATAAAAATAAGCAACAACACTTACATAAATACTATGTTGTTTGCAGACGACCAATTTATCCTCCGGGAAAATGAAGATGGACTTCAAAAAGCAATTCATATACTAAACATTATCAGCAAAGATTACAATCTGCAGTTGTCTCGTGCAAAAACGAAAGTTATGGCATGGCAGGGGAAATACCCTATCAGAGTTAAAATAGTGGTGGACAATCAGCCAATAGAACAAGTCTCCAGCTTTACTTATCTCGGATGTGAATTATCTTTTAATGAGGATAACGAGGTGAAGAAGAAACTTCACCGATTTCAGTATATGTGTGGAACAATTCGACGAACACTGAAAGGTAAAGCACGAGAGGAGACTCAAGTTTTATAAAACAATGGCCGTACCGACTCTGCTATATGGCAGCGAAACATGGGTAAATAAAACGCAATACAAAAGCAAAATTCAATCATCTGAAATGAAATTTTTAAGGTCAGTAAAAGGGTATTCCCTAAATGATAGGAGGAGGAACGAGGAAATAAGGGAACAACTGAATATCTCCCCACTAAATGATAGAATTACCCAAAAAGGGATAACTGGAAGAACCACGTCCTACGGATGAGAAAGGACAGATTTCCTAAGCTTGCCCTGGAGTACCATCCCACAGGCAGAAGGGACATTGGAAGACCTAGGAAAAGATGGTCGGAAGAATGAGGTCGGAACAGGCTTTTGGCCTATCCATGAAGAGGAAGTAAGTAAGTAAGTAAGTTTGAATTTAAATTTATTATCATACAAAATAGGAGCTTTATTTCTTTTTCAATCGTTAGTTTAAGCCAATGGTTGCAAGGAAACGATTCATAATTACTGACAATTTAATGACTCAGTATCACTATACACTGAGAGTTTAACAAGTATACGAATATAAGGAAAGCACAATAAGTAATAAAAAAAAGAGGCAAAAAACCATAGATAAATTTAAAATTCCTAATTTTTTAAAAAGATCCTTAGATCTACAGATAAATTCAAAGGGCTAGTAGCACTAGTTCAAATAGTGAGTATCAAATCAAACAACGGATTCCTTCTCGTGCAAGTGAGTCTCTTTGGGAAGTCCCCGTTTATAAAAACTACAGTCAATGTTGCCAATATTTTCATAATTTTCTTTTCAACTGAACCAGAAAAAATACAGTAGATTTAAAAATTAAGATAAGTACTTAGTATAAACTCTAAAAGAGTCATATTAAATGATAAATGTCTTACAAATTTGAGATTTAGTAGTTATGAAAAAAAAATGTATCCCAGAAAAAAAACTTGTTTTTTTTTTTTTTCAAGTTGTACGTTAAAAACAGTGTGCAATGTTGAAATAATGACATAAGTAAATAAGGAACCACTGCTTATTACAGGTAATAGCAGGATGGAACAAAAGCAGGAAAAACACAAACAAGGAACAATAGAGAAAATTTTCAGGTACAAATCCTTTGTTAGCAGTGCACATAGTTCTAATGCCGATGAAGGGTTTGAAATCAAACATTTCCTCAACTGGTAGGTAGATGTTGTCATGTAACCTTGTTTTTTTATACAGATCTTCAAAAATTGTTTAAAAGAACCATAAAGCATGCTTGCTTAGTAGAAAACCTTTTTTAGAAGCATTTTCTGAGTCAAAAAGCACCTTAGGAGAAAGAGATCAGTCAAACTAGTAAATCAACGAAAGTTTCATAAAGGGAAAAATCATTAATTGGAGGCTCCTTAGTTGCATTCATTTTCTGAGGTGCAGAAGAAAATTATGATAAAAATGAGGTCTGATACTCATAGATGGAAAAATTTAGTTAAAGAGTTATTGCAAGTTTAGTAACTATCAGTACACATGTGGCAACTTATGCAAGAATCAGTTTTTTTTAAAGATATCAGCCTTACTTTTATAGATATCAAACAGATTCATACCTCATTTTATTCAGCGTAAAAAGATGCATATTATATATAAAAATAGCTGGACGAGAAATAGGTTTTTAGATAAAAATAGATATTCATATATAGATGTTTCATCATTTTGAAAAGCAGCAGAGATACAGGTTGGAAAGTGTATTCATATTAAAGAAAAAAATTTCCCGATTGCAAATCTATACTTTGTTTAAAGATTCTGGCAAGATTTAAGTGTTAAAAGTTAAATTAAAAGTTTTGGCAATGTGACGGAGGCAGCAACAGTTATGCAAATGAAAGAAAATAAAGCGACAAGAGATCAAAGTGAGTGCTAGGGAGAAAACAATTTAGGGATTAGGAAAAAAAATTACTAGAATTTTTGTGAGTTAAAGTGAAGTTTATTTCGGTGTAATAGGAGTAGTAGTTCTGAAGAAATTAACTATTTAAGTCTCAAATGAATTGCATCAGATCATGAAAGTTTGAATTTCACTATAAAATACTAACGATTCAGTAGCTTAAAATATACCAAAAGTTTGGTAATTTTATACAGTTTGTATTGATACTAAAATTTACTCAACGGAATAAGAATTTTAGAAATAATCTGAAATCTAATGAATTTTAGCTTCAAAATGGAAAAACTCGTAAACTACGGCATTTTTAGCTAAGTTGTCATAACATAAAATAACAAAAAATTATGGACTACGACATACTAAAATTTGAGAAAGATTTGAGTAAAAATAAGGATTATATTTGTCAGTTCAAATGTTGTTCTGATATCATACGGCACAGATCGCATATAAGGCAGGCCAGAAATGAAGAAAAATAGGCATTGTTTGGCTGAACTTTGAAAGAAGAACACGTGTATAGAGAGTGCTGCGATGTAGGACAGGGCAAATTCTTAAGTAATTGTGTAATGCCCGTGGAAGTCAAGTTTTTCTTTAGTATGAGCTGGTAGAACTTCATCAAAGCTTGGGGGATAGGATGAAAGTTTACTGTGAGTGTTTCTAACCTGCAGTCTTAAATTTTCCGGATCTGTCTTATTCAAAATTTCTGGTACCGAAAAACTATGAGAACTTTCTTTTAAAATACAAACTTTAAATCAATAATATGTGAACTGTTTTGATAATAAGAAATACCTTTAACTGTTGGGGTAAGAACAATAGTTTGGCAGCTGTTTAGTTTAAACCTAGTATCCAGCATCTGGTACTAGACATGGCCAGAGCTCAAGGACTTCTGTAGCAAAAACCCAGCTACAGAATTAGATGATAATGTTCATACTCCCCCTCCATTCCCCAACCCTCTGTCATCTCTTTCCTTATTTATATTTTAAACTAAGGAAAAAGGAAACTGCTTTGGGCAAAATAATTGCCAGGATAGGGAAAATGACTCATCACTCACCAAAGTTGAAGGCAGCGACGAGAGAACAACATATAATACGAACACACAAATAAATAAACTCAATATTTCGGTAGTTAACCTTATTCATGACATAGAAAATGAGTCATGCACCTCGGGAGGTTGCACACACCGGGGGTTGCTGCATGACTCAAGCAACCCCCGGTGTGTGCACACCTCCCGAGGTGCATGACTCATTTTCTATGTCATGAATAAGGTTAACTACTGAAATATTGAGTTTATTTATTTGTGTGTTCGTATTATATGTTGTTCTCTCGTCGCTGCCTTCAACTTTGGTGAGTGATGAGTCATTTTCCTTATTTATATTTTCACTTTTTGTTTATATTAAAATAAATAAACCAGTCTGATACTGACTACAACACACATAATTATAAATTTACAAAGTACGGATGAGTAAAATGTATGATAACTATCTACATTTCTTTTATAGTAAAAAGACAACTGTGACTAAATATGAAAGGTTACGAACTTAGTTGTTGTAAAATATGATTATAAAAAAAAAATTAAAAAAATATAGCACAAGAGCTTCAATACAAATGCAATTTACATCTATGTGAAAAGGGGGGGGGAAAAGTTTAGTCTAAGAAAACTCCTCAAATTGTATGTAATAGAGAGTTTTTCTCTTGCTAGTCTTATTTAAGGGGTATCCTCACAGTGATCATTTCTGAAATCGTTAAATAAGGGCCTCAAATTTAGCTGAGTCAACTTCCCTATTATTCTCTACAATCAGAGCCCAGAGGGCAATAACCAAACAAATATAGAAAAAACCGCAGCAGATTTGTAGTAGCCTACAATATTATTTGTACTATGATATGCCAATTTCTTAATCACAACTCCTGGCGGTGAGCATATCCTGGGGAGTAGGGTGCTAATAGATGGTTCATCTATGCAACATCTGATCATACGTGGCATGTATGACCATATCATGCTTGCTATGATTTGGCTAACCTGCCCTTGCCATATTCTGAACCACAATGGTAGGTTGGCTGTAAAAATCCTGTGAAGGGATCTCTCGCTACTCCACTTTCTTCACCTCCAAAAATGGCAGCACTGTCAGTTCTGACCCGACACAATTTCTGTTGAGGTGACAGAACCAAAGAGGAAGAGGGAGGCAAGCAAGCAGCAAGTCTTAGCCTCAAAATCGTAAGTAACTACTAAACACAGGTGGAAAACATTGATTTGATTGGTCAGGGAAGAGAATATGTATGACGATGAACATATAACTACTTGGGTAAGGGTATATGTTCACTTACTGGTGGCTGCATACAAATTGGTAATGGGGTCTCATTCTTTCTGCACCAATAAGTGACATGCCCTTGTTGGAAATCATTGTCATACACCTTGAACACAAGCCTTGCCTGCGTTTTCCTTTAGCCTTTTCTGTCAGTAAAATCATCATTCAGATTATGGCCGATTTTTAAAAAAACGTTGTCACAAGAATTGGGCATTTAGATAACAGAGAATTGTTTTGAAAATACTCATGTATAAGAAAACATGTCTGATATGACATTTAAGTAAGTGAAAATGACATGTTATACCTGTCTACTGATTTAAGCTCAACTTTTTTAAGTTTCAATCATGGTACTACTCAAGCAAAAAAATTTTACACAACATAATATGCACTACATGGTAACAGAAATATGACCATGTCCTCATTTCTGTATTCATATAGTTAGGAACACACCACGAGTCCAATCCCATAATAAGTAGTAATGTTATCATTGTTGCTTTTTTGGAGATTTTTACACAGTAGATCAAACATTTCCTTTATCTCTCTGTACAGTTCTATTGCACCCATTAAAACATATAAACAAACACACCAAATTACACTACAACACTCCAGTTAATCATGTTCAGTGCTCATTCATTACATATATTGTGGCACAATTCATACAGATCTAACCAGCGTACAGGAAATCTGCAGCCTAAACCCTTATACCAATAAAAGTATCTTAAAATGATTAAACAATCTAACCAACAATCCTTTTTTTCCATATTAATTTTATGATGAATAAACTGACATTTGTTTTGAAATGTGGAAGAATGATTGAATGAATGTGACAGGAACAACTGAATGGGTAGTTGCTCCGAAGTATTTTCTAATATTTAATGCTAAGAAAACATGTAGATTAACACTATATTTTGGACAGTAAGTCAAATTTTGTGAGTATACTGCATAAATCTAACTTCCACCAATTCTACCTGTATTTGAATTATGACATTCAGTTTTAATAGATGAAAGTAATTTTCTTTAGTTTTATTTGATTAGTAATGGTGCAACTTTCTTACACGTCAACTCTTGATGGTTACTACAATAAGTGGAATAATATAAATTGCTTTAAATGAACACCTCCATTCTATCAATCAGTTATGTTAAAGTTGTTACACTCTGAATTTTGCAGTGACTTGAACTGTCAATTCTTATGTCCACAACAGTACATAAATGTCATTTTGAACAAATTTTTTCTTTTTACTAACTCAAAAGCAGATTCTTTTATTTAAAGGAGGGGTACCTAGCAATACAGAATGTACACAAATAGTTAAAATAAGATGTAAAAATAAACTTACAGTGTTTGAATATTACAGTGAAATAGAACGACTGTATTAGAAATTATTGAGTAGTTCACACTGGACAATCACTAGGTGAAAACGGACAAAGAAAACATATAGACCTCAGCTACCATAATATAATGTTCTCAATCCATTTAGCATTAATTTTGAGAATTGCTCAAGACTGTTCTACATGGAGAAGACCGTTCAAGTTACAGCTGGACTCATACCCTTAAGAGGCGACATCATTTCAAGATTGAATTGGCTGGTGATAATAATGATGAGCGCAAGACAGCAGCCGTGGGAGGGAGCGAGGGGAGGGGAGGGGAGAGGCCAGGTCTTATAAGGGCGCACGGAGGCCAGACATCACCAGTGCAGCGCTGGTTCTCCCTGCACAACATCCAACCTGAAGATGGCGGCAGAGTCAGCCGCCGAAAGCTCGTTGACGCATTTCAACAACATACGGCAGAAAACCCGTGAAGACTACATTTCATCGATACGCCGTGAAAGCCTTCAATCTCACTTTTATTTTTGATGAAGTAATTGTTTCTTTCCCTGTCTTAATTATCACATTAACTGAAGCAGTAAAAATCTTTTAAAAATAACTGATTAGTTAAAACGAATGTATCCTTCATCTCATTACCTTTGGTGTGCACAAAGAAAATTGATTTTTATTTTGCTTGGCCCTTACACCCAGGTCATTATGGAGAAGGGAGGAGAAAAATTAATATGAAGCAGATGATGGAACATAAAGAGTTCAAGGATGAGAATAGCCGAGGATAGAAAGAGACGTAGAGTGGCGTCAAACCACCCGACATACAAAAGAAGCCCAATAAAAATATAAAATACATACAATTAAAAAATATATCAAGATAATTACCAGAATCTTTCATTTTTATTGAACTGTTCTTCTCAGTCACTGGAATTTTCTCTTCTTGTACATTTACAGCACTCAAAAATTCCACATCATAGACATCTGTATATTTTTCTTTGCCATCAGATTGGTTATGTTTGAGTCCTAATTTTTTTTCACAATCATCACTGGTTTTAATATTTTCACATATTTCAAATGCTTCACTCTTTCCATCACTGTCACTTGGAATTTGAACTAAACCATCAAAATTCTCATTACAGTTTACATTCTCACTCTGGGAAGAATGAAATATTTTTATACTCCCATGTTCTGTTGCATCATAATGTGTATCCTCTGCACTGTCAATTTTTGTATCAATATTGTCATCTTTGACTGACGAATTGTCAAGATCAGAATTTCTAATATCACAGTCAGAAGTAAAAAATCTTTCCGACACTGCACATTCAATGACTGCATCTTCAAAATAAGAAGGGCTGTCTGTGGCATCACTTACTGAGGCATTTAAAACTGCTGCAGCTAATTCTGACATTTTCTTCTTTACGCCAGTATCTGCATTTTTCTCTGAGATTATTTTACAACAGCTGGTTTCCTTGCTTATTTCTGTATCAGTACTTTTTTCATTTGCTTCTACACTAACAAGATCACAATTTTGAAAGTTTTTAACTTTTTGATCTCCAAGTGTGATTTTTGATGCCATTATATGCACAGAATTTTTATTGTTCTCTGGTAAATTAGACTTGTTACTATGTGGCAGACTAAGATTTAAGTTCATTAATTCTTTACTTGAAGAAAACATTTCAGAATGTGATGCAGATTCAATTTCTTTTGTAGCAAATTCTGAACCTAAGGATATAATGGGACCATCTGCAGAAGCCACAGCTGTTTTTAAGTCAGAAATTGAATTTAAATTTTCTCCAGAGGATATTCCGTTATTATCCTCAATGGTTTCAATTTTTATAACACCGTGATACACTTTCTCATTGTTCTCACCTGGCACCAAGGATGGAGTGGATGTAACAAAATCACTACCTACTTCCTTTAATATTGTTTCCTCACATTCCATTTTAAATAATTTCTCTGAGCATTTTGTGGTATCAAGCAATTCTTTTCCTAAGATCAGGTCTCCAGTGGAATCAGTGATAAGCACAGCTGTGTTTTCTTGCTGTTCAGTGTTGACTGACGCAAGTATACGAACAGATTGATCATTGCAATTTTTCTGTTTTTTATGTTCTGAAGACACAGAATCTTGTCCCATCACTTCCAACTCTGACATTAACTCATTATCATCCTCAATACCAGAAATTTCATTCAAGATATTTGTTTTAGAAACACTACTCTCATCTTTTTCACACTGAGATGTTTGAACTATTTCAATTATTTGAAAGTCTTCATCTGTAAAATGTACAGTAGTTTCAGTTTTATTGGACCCCACAGCCTGGAAATAAAAAAATAAAATACTGTTACACAGTAAACATCAAGCATATTCTGTGACAAGATAAAATGAAATCAATGAAATTCTTTTTTACAGAAGGCTTTTGTAGCCTATGTGTTGTAATAGAACTACAAATTGTGACAAAAATTTGGAATACAAATTCAGCCAATCTTCTTGCATCAAGGTACTGTAAATTTTGTACTAAATTTAATATTCTGTCCATATGAGAAATTAAAGCCTAAAAGGAATTAGTCAACTAAATAAAATGTAAGGAGACTCATAGGATGAGTCAACATGATCAGAAGTAAAAGAAACACTTTGGTTGTACAATAGGTAACCACGTAAGGACAGCATTCACTTTTCTAAAAAAAAAAAATGGATATCTGTCAAGTATGTGGACATAAGAATGAAATTTCAAATTAAAACTTTATCTTGACTGTTTTTTCATAATTTGCAGTGATACCATGTATTAAATTCTACTGATCGTTTGACTAACAAAAGACTTTTTTTTGACTAGTTTGGTAGTAACTTTCTCAAATTGTAATCGAGATTGACACCTGTTATTGTAATTTTTAGCATTTGTTTATATTCCTCCAAAATACTTTCTTCAGTTTTAGATACATACAGTGCTAAAACTATAACCCTTTCCTTTTTAAGTATCTGTACTCTAGAAGAGACATTATTTCGGAAACATCACAATCATTTCACGAACATGCATCACATCTGAGAACATCCCCAGAATGATATTTTTAAATAAATGCCTGCATGACATAAGCTATCTTTGAGCCAGCTTCCCAATAACAACAAGAAGTGCATTGAAATTCTTGTCTGTAAATGTAGTTGAAAATGTAATTTCTTATCTATATAAAATAATAACAATGAAAAAAAGACGCTAAGTAGCGGAAAGGAATCAAATTAGGATAGGGAAATGAGCCACCACTTACATTTAGATGATGGATGTGGGGCGCGAACACACAGACAAGACACAAATAATAAAGAAATTTTCGGGACCCAACTTTCTGTGAGGCAATCTCCGGCTGCACCCACCTCTCATAATGTTCTCTCATTGACGAAGAGTTTTTTCCCCAAAAATTTCTTTATTATTTGTGTTTGTGTCTTTTCTGTGTGTTCGCGCCCCACATCCATCATCTAAAGGTAAGTGGTAGCTCATTTCCCAATCCTAATTTGATTCCTTATCTATATAAATATTTAGATGTGTTCCCGGAATGACACTGTATTGATGTACAGTGATTAAATACACAATTACTTTCCTGTGAAACTGTACTTAATTTCCTGGTGACAAAGTAGTGTACCACTACCCTGATTAAATTAAATGACGGAGTGCTTGTTAGCTTCGTCTGCGATACTCCCTAATAACTTTTTTCTTTAGTTATGAATGCATTCACTGAAATGACACATTTGACATTGGACAAAGTTAATTTTTTTATTTTTATTTTTTTGGTAAGAATTAATCATGTGAGAAGCGAGACATATGTCGGGAGGAAAGATGTGGTCACATCCCGACCTGCCACATGAATACATATATATATATATATATAAAACATGTCCAGAAAGTGCTTACTGAAGGAAAACATAAATGAATGAATACACAAATTTGACCAGACACTAAGTTCAATACTAAAATCACAATAAATATGAATAGTGTATACCAACCATTTTCAAATGCTCACTTATCAGCAAAGACAACACAAAGTAGACCACAAATACCAAGAAACCTTAAACTTAATGACACCCGAAAAAAGTACATACTGCTATGGAATAGCGAAACATACAGTGTGGTGTAGTATTCACGTACAGTTTGTATATGCTAGTACTATCAAAACCTGTTGGTGATACCATGAAATTGTTTCAGTGTTATGTTGTTACATTTCATAATGAAGAAAAGCTTGGAAAAAGACTCAAAATGTTCCAGATCAAATTAGATGTCAAGGCAAACCCTGACTAAAAGATAAACCAACAGGATATATAATCATTTATAAGCAAAACTAATTTCCACAGTACTTCATATTATTTCCATAATCAAATGCTGATAAAGTGTACAAAACTCACAAAAATACTGCAAAACATTAAAAATTAATTAAAAGGTTAAAGCACTTATAGCAAAAAATAAAAAATGAAAAAATACATCAGTACATGAAATTTATTTAAAAAATAGTTTCAATGTACACTACTGGTGACAGAGATGTCAGCACAGTAAAATTTGGATTTTTTTTAATATCTGTCCACGTATCAAACAAAAACTAATGGATAGATTATAATGAAACTACACTTACGTCATGAATTAGGATATAAGATAATTAAGTACCAGATGATAGAGAATCAAAAACCATAAATTTTTAAAACTTCAAATTCAGATCACATATTCAATAATAAGATTTCACTTCATTCTTATTAATGGAGTTCAGAAGATTGAATCCTCAAAAGATTAAAGATGCAAGGAAGCATGACAAAAGTAGTGTAGTGATCTAAAAGCATAAATTTGTGATGAAGATCACAAAATAACAATATTTGTATATGTAAAATGTAAGAAGAAAGTAAGAAACAGATTTTTTAACTACCTGTGTACATGAAGAAATTGGGCCATCTTGTTTGAAATCCTTGCTAATACTTGAAATTGTATCACAAATCTCCCTTGATTCTGTAGAGTCAGATATTTCAGATATTTTGCAGGTTAGTTCAGCCTTCTGCCCGTCACAATTATAACTTGCAGTTTTGTTTACATCAACTCCTTCCTGTTTGACGAGCTGTGAAATTTGTGCACTACTTTCTGCACCATTTTGAGTGTGGTCTGTTTCACAAGTCTCATAACTTTCTGCAAAAGGAAAAAAAAAAAAAAAAAAAGCAATTTATTGTACGGACAAACTATTTACCACAAGTTTAGCCTTAAGTTGGTTAATTTACCTTGAGTGTTGTTCTGTACGTAATTTCCCTTTGAAATCTGTTTAGCGTTTAACGTACTCCCTCTGGAAGGAAAAAAAAAAGATAGATATTATGAACACAGCTGTATACCGACATGAGAAAGAAAGAAAGATTACTTAACAACAGGGCAGCACAGATTCATAAAAACATGCCGATACTAAGAATGAAGTTAATATTTATGCATTTTTTTCTAAATCCATGCTGAGCTGGTATCATCTATGATAAGGAGCCATTTCCTAAATCATATAATCAGCATCATGGTCTTTCATCAAATCAACAGTAATTGGTTCCAGCTGCTCCCTTGACCACAGCATCATGTTTTTTCCCACTAACAGAAGAGGAATTGTGATGTTTACTGTACAGTTTTTCATAAATTTTATCTTCCATGCCAATTAACTAACTACTGTAATTGTCAATGAAGGAGAGACGTTTCATCAATCTGATTTAATTAAATTCATGATGTTTTTGGTCAATTAATTACACATGCTTGGATGATATAAAAATAAAAATGTTAACTGTATGCGTTTTGCCTCTCATCAAGGTACCATTAACAATGAATCTAAGTTGAAATTTACATTTTTTATATAAACATATTACAATATGTTTAAAGTCATCCTAAATTTAAACATTTACTGATTCATTACAATTTACTATTTATATTGGCACTATTGGGGTTCGTAGTCACATCTCTCTGCTTTTTCCCCATAGTATGTCTCCACTAAAGCAATTTGTCTAAAATGTTGCAAGCTAGATGTAAACATTGTGTCTTATTGCTATTCTCTTTGATTTATTTAGTCATTTAGTACCTGCTTACCACTGTTTATCGCTTTCTAAATTTCATAGTGATCACTCACCAACAGGCATTAACACACATGTGCAAATCCCCACAGTCAACAACCAAAGACATAAAACCCTCCCATTAGAGGAAGGAGAAAATGTGGAAGAAGTAAAAATTCTTTTTGGTGTAAGACAAGGTTGCATACTGTTCCCTTTATTATTTAACATCTATTCAGAGTATATCATTAGGGAGGTATTGGGTGATTCTGAGATGGGAGTGCTGTTGAATGAAAACTGGATAAACAATATTCTCTATGTGGATGATACAGCCATTTTTGTAGACAATGAGGAAAGTTTACAAAATCTTATGCATAGAGTGTCACAAAGCAGATATGACTACAGACTTGATATTAATATAAAATAAGATAGGAAAGGGAAAGACGGTCAGTCACTTTCCACAGATGAAGGCAGGAGGGCGAGATAAAAACGTAAACATCACAAAAAGAAACAAATTGCACAATATATCGGTGAGATACCTTATTCATGTGAGAGGGGAGACATATGGTGGGGGAGAAAGATGTGCTTACAACCCGACCTGCCACATTAATAAAACAAAGGGAGGAACACGGGGCGGGTGTGGAAGGTCTTTCCCTTTCCTATCTTATTTTAGTGGCCAACGACAGTTTCTTTGTTTCCATTATCCTGATATTAATATAAATACGTCAGAAAGTAATGATCATTGGAAAAAACCATTACCAATGTTGCATTATGATGAACCAGAAGACCACTGAATGCATGTGATGGCATAGGTATCTTAGCACTGCAGTAAAATCAAGTCACGTATTACTAAAGCCAGGGTTGCTTTAAATAAAACGAACAATCATTTTAATAGTTATAATTTATTAGTGACCACAAAGGTGAGACTTTTTCTATGTTCTCCTATATGGCACTGAAACATGGACATTATTGGAAACAACTAGTAAAAAATTAGCAATTTTTGAAATGTGGGAATTTTGAGAATACTGTGGGCAAACCATGCCACAAATGCTGAAGTGCTCTGAAAATTGGAAAAAAGATATGCAATTATTGACCACCATGAAAATGCAGAAGCTACACATCACATCATGAGGAATAATAGCCATTACCAACTCCAGCAGTATATTATACAGGGGAAAATACCAGGCGAATGAAGTGATGGTGTAAGAGAAGAATTTCCTGATTAAAAAAATCTGAAAACAGGATCTCCAAGACAACTACCGGGCTATTCCGAGTGTCGACCATCAGTGACAAGACAGACAAGATGGTTGCTGACATCCAGAACAGATAGGGAACTGAAGAGGAAGAAAAAGTAGTCTGACATCAGTCGGTAAACTGATAAACAGATTGATATGCATCCAAATCAGAAATGTCTGTAAGGAAACAGGTTTGGAAAACAGCAGTATGGTTTCAGGTTTGGATAATCATGTGAATATGAGTGGGCTATTTGCAAGATAAATTAGGATGAAATGGTCAGATTGATAGAGTGATACTGGATAATTAATAATTACTTACAATAAAAAAGGGGATAATGGAAACACAGAAATTGCCATGAGGCATCGAAAATAAGATAGGATAGGGAAAAATAAACAGATACCCATCACTTACCACAGATGAAGGCAGGAGGGCGAGACGAACACGTAAAAACACAAAAACATAAAAAAATTGCACAATATTTTGTCATAAGTCTTAGTCATGTGTGAGGGGAGACATATGGCAGGGGGAATTGGATTCATGTGGCGGGTTGGGATGTGAACACATCTTTCCCGCTGCCTTAGGCCCAATTCACACAGAAGGGACGTAGCACGGACGTCGGGCGGAGACAAGGCGCGAACGCGGCGCAGACGTGGCCTGTTCAGTCCAAACAGAAGAGACGCACAAGGGACTCGCGCAAGACATGGCTTCTACCATGACTTCATCTGACGATGAAGATGTTTTAACCTTACTACATTTAAATCATATTCAGTATAAGAGTAGTTTCTGGGTTCATCCTTAATGGCTGAAGAAGGGGAGGAAGTATGGAATTTTTGACGTGATGAAAGAGTTGGAAATGTATCCTGAACGTTTTAAAATTTTTTACAGAATGCCTCAACCATGTTTCTTTTATCTCCTGAACAAAATTAAGGATGGCATACAGAAAAAAATCTACCAACTTGAGATCGCCAGTTTGTCCAGAAGAGAGGATGTTAATTACATCAAGGGAAGTAATCAACCTTTATCGGAAAAAAAATAAAAAATTACTAAAACGAAAGAAGTCTTTCAATGTATAACTATCTGTTTTCACATCAGTCTCTGCAGTCTCTGTGCTTGATGCGTAGTATGTCTCTCCTCTATTTGATGATAATGTAATATAGAGTGGAGATGTCGATGTGCCGATACCAGGATCAGTTGTTGGCGTTATCAGGATGGTCGTCACTGGTTACAGACGATACGTCCGAAGCATTCTGTTCAAAATTCCTATTTTGATTTTAAGTTTTTGTTGTGCTGTCATAGATTTCATATCTGCCAAATTCTTTGCAAAAAAACCATATCTGGATCATGTTCTAGAGCTTTAGGTTCATGTTTATTTTTTTAACAATTTATATTTTTGTTGAAAGTATTTCAACGTTTCTATAAACTGTGGAATTTAACCAACTGTATTGGCAGTGTTGATGCAAAACACATCAGAATAAAAGCTCCGCCAAAATCAGATTCCGCCTTTGTCAATTACAAAGGATTCTTTTCTACAGTATAATATCCGGATCTATCACTGCTTGTTAGCAGTGACAGATGCGGATGGCTTATTTGTTACTATAGACATAGGCAAATACAGCCGAAACAATGATGGTCGAGCGTTTAATCGCAGCAATTTTGGAAGAGCTCTACAACAACAGGGCCTTAAATTACCCGACCCAGCCCCTCTTTCTGGAGAAACAATGAACATCCCTTTCTATTTTATAGCGGATGAAGCATTCCCACTTCAACCAAATATTATGAAACCTTTTTCTCGCAATCAATTATCAAACGATCGCAGAATATTCAACACCAGGTTTTGTAGAGGTTGGAAATGTATGGAATGTGCTTTTGGCGTATTAACTTCAAAATTCAGGGTCTTGAATGTATTAATATGCTGCTCTCCTTCTAAAACTGATTTACTGATTTAAGCCATGTGCGTTTTACACAACGCAATACGGAAATACGATGGTAAATTTTCAATAACTAACATTGAAAATATTGTAATAGGAAATCCAAGAAACAAAATGCAAAATATGTAAGAGAGTATTTGTGCAAGTACTTCGTAAAACGTGCACCCATTCCATATCAGGATGGATACTGTGAATATTAATAACAGTTGCTATAATCTGCTTTTTTAGAAGCTATTGACCACCCTTGTATGTACCTAACAGTAATAAATTTAAAAACTTTCCTGTTTCATTTAATTCCTTAGTAGCGATCTTTTGCCAGCACTGTCCTGTACATTACGATTGCAATAATCTGAACGATTAAAATTGTACAGTTCGGAAAACTTCTCAATGATTTCACAAAATTGTATATTAATCTCAAAATTATCACTCATTTTTATAACTGCGAGAACGCGTCGCTTGGAGGTCCGCGCCACGCGCCCGTTCACTGCGCCGCTCGAGACTTGGAAGAGAGGCGGCGCGGACCTCAAAGGGGCGCGCCCGCGCCCCGCCGCCTCTGTGTGGATTGCACCATTTGTTAACATAGAAGCGACCTCACAATGCGCCGCGTTCACGACGTGTCTCCGCCCGACGTCCGCGCCGCGTCTCTTCTGTGTGAATTGGGCCTTATGTCTCACCTCCGACATGAATAAGACTTATGTCAAAATATTGTGCAATTTGTTTATGTTTTTACGTGTTCGTCTCGCCCTCCTGCCTTAATCTGAGATAAGCGATGGGAATCTGTTTGTTTATTTTCACCTATCCCATCTTAAGCTGCTGAAGGAAGTTATTTTCTTACATTTTACTAGCTGGTACCCACAACTTCGTTCGTGTTTGTAAAGAATTTGTATTGACAGCTACCGACATCTAACAACCATAGAACACAATGGGAGACGCGATGCTAATACCACACACAAATGCCAGTCATTTGCACTATGTAGTTCAGGCAGCAAAGTAAAATTTAAGGACACACATGTCTTTGGATGAAATACGAAAATATCCTTGATCTACCACTTTCAACCACCATATCTCCCACACTCCCACAGTTACCGAAATTCAGCCAACGTTGTGATCTGCGATAGATAGTTTTCACTGAAAAGTGATACACCACGAAACATGCGTCATTGGCAGAAATATAAAATTGCCGCAGGTCGCCCACTTCCAACCCCCATATCCCCCACACCCCCGTAGCTACCGACATCTAACAACCATAGTGAACGACAGAAAATACAATTCTACTACCACACACAAACACCAATGGTCTATGCTATGTAGTTTAAGAACTTTTTGAGGGATAATTACATTACCTTTACAGAAGGAAGAGGCTCAGTTGAAGAGATGTGGCTTCGATTCATGCGTATAGTCAGGGAAACTATGGACTTATATACCGAAAAGGACGATCAGGGATGGGAACGATCCCCCGTGGTATATGCGTGAAGTTAAAAGGTTACTTAAAAAGCAAAGGAAGATACATGCACGCTCAAGGAGGACAATGTATAGGAGTGATTTAGAAAAGTTAGCTGAGACAAGAGAACATGTTAAGAATGCGATGCATGAGGCCTTTAATGACTTTAGAAGCTACTCACTTTCCAAGAGTCTCAACGAAAACCCAAAGAAATTTTGGTCGTATGTAAAAAAAGTTAGTGGTAGTGACAACAAATGTCAGTTCTACTACAAGACGGTCGGCAAGTTGATGACAGCCGCGACAAGGCTACCATATTTAACACTGAATTAAAAAATTCTTTCACTGACGAAAACATTCCGCTTTTGCACGGCATGTAGAATTTGAGATGGATACAGACCAAATTGATAGTGTAGGTATCATAAAGCAATTAAAGCTCCTAAAGTGGGGGAAGGCACCGGGTCCTGATGGTATACCAGTAAGAGTATTTTCGGAATACGTGGAAGAAATAGAACCATTTATGTCAGATATATTTTATAAATCTTTAGAAGAAAAGAAAGTACCATCCGACTGGAAAATAGCGCAGGTGATTCCCGTTTTCAAGAAAGGAGATCAGAGAGATCCTAGGAATTATCGACCCATATCTCTAACATCTGTTTGCAGTAGAATTCTGGAGCATGTCAGATGCTCTAAAGTTATGAAGTTTCTAGATGGAAATGAGTTACTTACAGCGAACCAACATGGATTTCGGAAGAACCGATCGTGTGAAATGCAACTGGCTCTATTTTCACATGACATAATGAAGGTTATCGATGCAGGATCACAAGTTGATGCTATTTTCTTGGATTTCCAGAAAGCTTTTGACTCTGTACCACACAACCAGCTTTTGGCGAAGCTTCAAGCGTACGGTATATCTGATCAGATTTGTGAATGGATATGCGATTTTCTAACTGGTCGGTCGCAGTATGTCGTTGTTGACGGGGAAGCCTCTTCAAAGTCAGATGTTACTTCGGGGGTTCCTCAAGGAAGTGTAATTGGGCCACTTCTTTTCTTAATTTTTATAAACGATGCTGGTGACAACGTTAATTGCAGGATGCGATTTTTTGCTGATGATGCACTTATTTATAGGGAAGTGAGGTGCTCTGACGATTGCTTAAAAATTCAGCGCAATATGGATGCTATGTCGGAATGGTGCTGTAAATGGCAGCTTACACTTAACTGCAAAAAGTGCAAGACAATGCAAATAAGTACTAAAAAGACCCCGTTTTCTCAAGAGTACAAAGTTAACAATTCAGTTGTTAACATGGTGGATTCCCTGAAGTATCTAGACGTAACAGTACAAAGCAACATGAAATGGGACTTTCACATAGCTTCCGTTGTAGGCAAAGCTAATTCTAAACTACGTTTTATAGGTCAAATTTTGATAAGTTGTGATGCTCATACAAAGGAAATAGCGTACAAAACACTAGTTCGTCTGCATTTGGAATACTGTTGTGCAATTTGGGATCCGTTATCACAAGAGATTGATTGATATATTAGAGAAAGTACAGTGGAGAGCCGCTCGATTCATGACCGCTAGTTACAGTCCTTATGTAAGTGTCACAGAGCTGGTACATGGGTTGGGCTGGGATTGTTTGGCGGACAGACGTCATCGTTTTCGTTTGAATTTGTTGGAAAATATGCGAAAATCTTTAATTTACGAGTGCAACGAAACACTTCTTCTGCCAACCAGTTAGGTCGCAATGACAGGAGGGATAAGATTCAAGAAATAAGATGCCGTACTGATAAATTTATGTATTCTTTCTTTCCTCGTTCTGTTCAGGATTGGAATGCGCTAAATTAGGATTGGTGCTTAGCACCCTCTACCACCCACAGTAATTGTGAATTGCAGAGTATAGATGTAGATGTAGTTGTGGCAGAAAAGTGACATATGCGGAGACACTACCACAGCTACTGAAATTCGGCCAACGTTGTGATCGAAAGGTTACACTGAATTACCACTACATACGAACGCCAGTGATCTGTGATAGATAGTTTTCGCTGAAAAGTGATACACCATGACACATGCGTCTTTGGCAGAAATATGAAATTGCCACAGGTCGACCACTTTCAACCCCCATATCTCCCACACCCCCATAGCTACCGACATCTAGCAACTGTAGTGCACGACAGAAGACACGATTCTACTGCCACACACAAACACCAATAGTCTATGCTATGTAGTTGTGGCAGGAAAGAGAAGTATAAGAAGACACAAATTATTGGTCGAAATATGAAAACGCCCTGCATTGGCCAACTTTAACCCTTTGACTGCTGTAGACGCGATAACGCGCGCGGCTACTACTGCGCCCAGGTGCTCCAGACGTGTATACACGCGCCGCCTTGCCACTCTGTCTGTGCTCCAGACGTGTATACACGCGCCGCCTCGCCGCCCTGTCTGTGCTCCTGACGTGTTAACACGCTAGCCTCTTAGCGGCCTGGCTATGAAGCCATATTTCCACCCAGGGTGGTTAGTTGTTTTCCTCATTCGGCCCTTGAGCATTGGCAGCTGCGATCTAATTTGTGTTGCTCTTTTCCTTTTAGTTTTCGCTGAGAAAATGGCATACAGTGATTATTTTTTTAACTGCTTAATGTCTCTTAACAGCGAGGTCTTTAGAGATGGTAAAGAATGGGGGGCAAGGAATGGGAAGGAATTCGGCTATGGCCTTTTGAAGGAAGCATCCCGGCATTCACCTGGAGTGATTTAGGGAAACCATGGAAAACCCAAATCTGGATGCCTGGACGGGGATTCGAACCATCGTCCTCCCGAATACGCCGTCGTGTTTGTACCGCGGAAGAAATCATGGAGATTCTTACTAGAAGCGACAGTGAATATGATCACTTTGATATGGATGACAGTGATAACCCTTCGACAGGATCTCGATGTAATTTTCCTAAGCTGTGAACATCAGCTAGTGGAAAATGACCATTTTTCAGAGTTTGAAGCTACAGATTGTGCGAGCGAAATGTGTGGAAAAAGAGAATGCTTTAGTGACGCATTTGACAGCATGTGCTTGTCGATTAAGCTGCAGGACACAAGTGTGGATTACTTTTACATTCCAGCAGTTTGTCATTTTTCCTGATATTTCTAACGGAATATCATATGATATCTATTGCTGATTAGACCAACAGATACGCGAGAATCAATTCGCACTATATTTTCACATTCTCGAACACTGCATTTTAAATGCTCACGCTCTTCACCGAGTAGTAACCGGACGAAAAATGCCAGTTGCAGAGTTTCGTCTGTTGCATCCATAAATTTAAATTTCGTGAGGAATTTTTCAGGATTTCCTGACACTCCCCCCCCCGTCTTATAAGATCAGGTCCGTGAGACGCCACCCCCCCCCCCCTAGAAATCACCCTCGCAACTTTTTGAGACCTTTTTTCCAAATTTCATTCATATTGCAAATTCAAAGAAGAGCACGCCAATGCGTAAATGCGCTGTATGTTCGATACAGAAATTGCGTCGAGAAACCAATGCAGAACATGTAATGTATCACTGTGTGTTGTACCATTTTTCAAGGCTTATCACACAAAAAGAATGACTAACCATGGTTAACTGCAGAGTAATAATTATATTACATTTATACGCCTCTAAAACTAAACGAAATACAAAAAAAAATTAAAAATATATTAACCCGGGTCAAAAAGAAGGCTGGAAAATTTGTGCAGAATTTGTGAAAGGTATTCAGAAAGGTTCTCTCCAGATAAATCACAACACTCACAAACTAAAAACATTTCAGTTGCTGTAATATCTATTTAGTATATGAAGTACCGGCATGTTTGATTACGCAGACATTCACTTTTAGAGGAGCTTTAAACTGAAACTTTAGATGTTATATTAACTGTATTTATTTTGTATCTGCGGTTTCAAATCGCAGAGCGACAGCGGAAGAACGCCACACACAACGCTCCAGACGTATTCAGTACACAGCGGTCCGGTCTAACGCGGCATTCCAGGGCAGGTAAACTGCTTAGGCGTAAACAAAGCCGCACTCAGCGAGGGCTCGGCCGGCCGAACCGTAGCAGTTAAAGGGTTAATCATCATATCTCCCACATCCCCACAGCTATCGACATTCGGCCAACGTTGTGCACGACAGGAAACTCCACGCTACTTCCACACACAAAGACCAGTGATCTGTGCTTGGTAGTGGTGGCTGAAAAGTGAAATATATGAAAACACATATCTATATATATATATATAAGATTAATGGAAAATATCGATTATTTTTTTAGTAAAAACACAAAATTAAATTAGAATATTTCTTACGTTTGGTCACATGACAGAAAATGCTCTACGACTGGTGGTCACTTTAGTGATGTCAGGTGCCTGGAAATGCTGCAGCTACGAATGGGGTGTTCCCTATTGTTTAAGTTTTCAAATATTTTTATTGTTTGTTGCTCGTTATTTCTTGTTATTACTGATATTTCATTTTGATTACAAAATGGAGAACAATTTTGTAAATGCCAAAAGTGGAAAAATACTGAAAATAATGCCTTATTTGCTGGGCTAACTATAGACACACCACCTCACTTTTATTCTGCGGAGCTTAAAAATGTAACAACATCAATTTGAAAATCATTTATACAATGGTGATTCAAAAAAATAAGGCCTCCAACGATGCCACATCAAAACAAACAGTACTAGGTGAAATCCGACAACAGCACTATGTTCCTTGGTTCACCCACCACCGAATGATACTGGTCCGAGCATGATCGGACGATCATTCCTTGCTTGGCAGCTGTCCACGTTGGAGCTGCCGCTTAGCTCACCCGCCAGGTGTGTACAGTGCTCAGGGATACTATTTTTGAATGCGAAAAAGGTTACACCGATAGAAATACATGATCAGTTAGTAGAACTGTATGGGGAAAAGTGTATGGACATAAAAACCTGTGGAAGTGGTGCTGGGAATTTTCTGCCGGCCGCAGTAATGTCCACGAAGAGGAGCGGTCTGGAAGACAGAGCGTGTCCGATGAAAAGGTGGCCAAAATGGATGAGATGGTGCACAGTAATCGAAGGATTAGACTTAATGGAAAGTGTGGAAAAATCCCCGTACACACAATTTTTACTGAAACAATAGGATACAGCAAGATGTCTTGCCAGGTGGGTCCACAGACAGCTCACTGACAAATACAAAAGAAAGTGCATGGAATGTGCCGAAGAATTTGTTCGCCACTTTGAAAAGGAAGGGAAAGACTTCCAGGATTTGATAGTGACTGAGGACGAAACCTGGGCGCATAATTACGTTCCTGAAATAAAGGAGCAGTGCAAACAATGGCGTCACTCAGCTTTGCCAAAGCCCAAAAAGTTCAAGACAGAGAAGTCAGCCGGTAAGGTTACGGTAACTTTTTTTTGTGACTGGAAGGGTTTTTTTTTGGTGGATTTCATGACAAAAGGAACAACAATAAACTTGGACCGCTACTGTGAAACTCTCAAGAAACTTCGGTGGGCTATCCAGAACAAAAGAAGAGGAAAGATCATAAAGGGAGTGCCTTTGCATCATGACCATGCGCGTCCACATGTCTCACATAAAACAACCTCACTCATCGAACAATTCAATTGGGATCTTGTTAAGCACCTTCCCCCATTTGTCCCGGGCATTGCCCCAAGCGACTACCACATGCTTCCACATAAAAAACATCTAGGAGGCCAGAAGTTCCAGTCATACGAGTACGTGCAGGTCGCAGTCTTTCGATTTCTTCATGATGTGGCGCTAACTGGTTTGACCATGGAATCAAAAAGCTCGTGGCACAGATGCAGAAGGTCATCGAACTGGAAGGTGATGATATAGAAAATTAGCTAAAACTTCAAGTATTCTAATGATGTATCTCAAGTTGTGAAGAAATGTGATTTTGTATATATAAAAAATATATGAGACCTTATTTTTTGAATTGCCCTTGTATTTTAATTGAAAATTAGAATTAACATAAATCTTTCATAAGAATGACCAAAACTATAAATTAGCTGTTTTAGGATATATTAATGAGAAAAATGCAATCTGTAATGTAGGTACAGTAGAGTCTTGCTTAACCAACCTTAACTTATCCGAAATTCCATGTAATCCGACTCGTAAGATGATCTGTATGGAGTCACTGACGAAGACATTGTCAGCATTGTTAACAACAGTGAAATGGAAACAGAAGAGGAAGAAAACATATTTGATAAAGGTGGTGCCAAAGTAACATAAAATGGAGGATTAAAAGCCCTTGAAAATGCACTGAAATAGACAGGAATTCTTCACGGGTCTTCTGCCGGATAAGATCTTTTAAACACGACGTTTCGGCAGTCACCTCCGCTGCCTTCATCTGGTGAGCTGTCATCGCGAAGTAGCTGCCGCGACGGTTCAGCACTGAATGTGTGCGCCTTGTGGTACTGGCTCCTTATATACCCTGCGGCCGGCGGCCCGCTAGCCAGAGCGGCTGCCTGCTGCGCTCCCTTTGGTCGGCGCATCAACCGGGCTCCGCCCTGAACTGCCGTGTCCCGGCTCTCTTCTGGGATGAATGTTATTCTGCTGCTGCTTCAGGTCATGGAGGATTGGCTTCCAAGCTTCACTCAAGAAGAGACCACCATCTCTGTTGATGTTGTTGGTGCTTAGGCGAATTTCCAGCGATTCTCTAATTACGGAATCACAGAAAAACTGCGTCTGAGCCAATACTTCAGTCTTACTGAAGTTTATGCTGTGGACATTTTCCACAGCGTGTTCAGCTAGTGCGGATTTGTCCAACTGCAGCAACCGCAGATGTCGCTGGTGTTCGGTGCGGCGTTCCTCGATGGTTCTAATGGTCTGGCTAATGTATATTTTGCCACATTCGCATGGGATCGAGTAAACACCCGGAACTCGCAGTCCAAGATCGTCCTTCACCGAGCGCAACATGTCTCGTATCTTCGCAGGTGGACGGAAGATACTCCTTATGCCAAATCGAGCTAGAATCCTTCCGATCTTTCCAGAAGTATTTCCAGCGTAAGGTAACACTGCGACGGATTTTGGAGCCTCTTCTTGTTCAGATGTTAATCTCGGTTTTCGGGGGCGAAATGCTAGTTCAATTTACTCCCTTGAGTATCCATTTTCTCTGAAGACCTGCCGTAGGTGCCTTAGTTCCTCTTGTAGGCTATCACTGTCCGAGATGGCTCGGGCACTGAAATATGTGAAGCAACAAGAAGAAACCTCCAGCACTGAAGTGTTATTTTTACAGAGAATGTGTTACATGGCGGCGAGAAAAAGACCCTCAACAGGCAAGCAATAGTCTATAACAAACTTTTTTAAACAAAACTGAATATATATCAACCTCTTTTTATGCTTTTTAATTATATTGCACAGTCAAAGTAATTACTGTGCTGTATCAGCTTTATCAATAATAAGACACCAGCAACCATTTGTGATATTGCTGTTTCTTCTTTCCCTGTTAACCGACATTCCAGGTAATCCGACATTCCTGCGGCCCATTTGCGTCGGATAAACGAGACTCTACTGTATTAGGTAAGTACAACGATTAAATAACTGGATGTTGTGGACCATTTTTTAATTGTAGATAAATATAATTTTCTAAGCTCACTCATTCACCTTGATAGCTGTTGGTTGGAGAACAGTTTCATGTGTCAGTCTTCGCTCGCAAATTAACAGTGACCAGATATTAAAAGAAATTTGAGGTTACATCCACAATTTAATAGCTAAACAACTGCCACAAAATTAATTGCCATAATACATTCATTAAGATTGCTTTTCATAGCATTTCATTGTTAAAAAAATATCGATAAACTTTACAGCTGAAAAATTGGGCAACTGCTTTTCTTTAACATTTTGCTAATAAAAGCAACATAAAAAACTTTATACCCCTGATCTTGCTGTAACCAAGAGTTCCAATTGTCAGTTCAGCCTAGACAAAATTAAATTTTAATTAAAACTTTCACTAAAGTTGTTGCTTGACCAAAGTTTATACACTACAATTTATTTGCCTTTTGCATATTTTACTGACCACTTTCATTAATGATCTTTGTTCATGTTTGCTGTACACGAGTTATTAGGTTATTTAAAGCGGACATCAGGCCAAATATGTCACCCAATTGAGTATTCTGGCAATTCATTTCTTCAGAGATGTTCAACTGTTTAATAATCTGGAATTTGTATTGGCCGTTACAGACTCTATGACGAAAAATTACATTATGAATGTTTTCCTAGGCTTAATATAAAACAATGTGATGCTTTTGAAGCAAACTGGAATTCTTCAAAACTTTCAGAGTGATCTTTAAGGGTCAAATACAAGTAAAGTTTGTATTTCAGCAAGTTCGTATATACGACCTTTAAAACAATTATATGATAGCGCGATCGTCCCTGTCCGTGTTTAATACCTACGTCTATTAATACTTCTGGGTTCTTCAAGCTCAAGAGATTTTGACTGGTAAGCAAATAATTTTACTGCAACACAGTTACTTTTGATGATGTTTTAATTTACGCTGTGTGCGACATATTTCGAGAATTGATTCACATTTTGTGAAGTGTCTGTGTCAGTTTCTGCTGGACATTTTCCTGGAGTGTTGTACTAGATCAAGAATTTGTAGAAAAATTATCTAATCAATCTTACGTTTTTGAAGTTTTCTTTAAAACATGCCACCACAGAAACTCACACGTACATATTCTCATAACATTAAATATAGGTATTATGTGATGTGACGTACACTGTTTGAAAGTTAACGTTATATAAACAAAGCAAAGATGATTCAGTACATCTAACATTGTAAAAACAAAGATAATACATGATATGATTAAGGATGTATGTTATTATACAGCAGAGGTTGCTTATTATTTTGCAGATGTGATTGATATCTAACAAATAAAATTACATATATGTTGGGACTTAGCAGATGATGGTACATAATTTATAATAAAGTGACAAAATATTTTAAAATGGTCACAGAATCACTTTCTAATTTTTCTTTTAGTATCATATCTTTAAATAATTTATGATGAAAATAAATTTCACATTCTACCATCAAGTCCATATAGTGGCTTTTATTTAGGCGGTGGAGTACCTTCAAATCTTTTTCAGTGTCATTAAAAGGGTGGCCAGTGTTGTGTATATGGGTTGCAATAGCAGATTTTGTGTGTTGTACATTTTTGAAGGCTTTAATGTGTTCTAGGTATCTTATTTGGAAATTCCTGCCAGTTTGCCCTAAATAGAATTTTGAACATAATCTACATGTTATTTTATAAATGTACTTAAACAGACAAAACACAAAATCAGCTATTGCAACCCATATACAAAACACTGGCAACCCTTTCTTTTTTTTTAACTGCTTTACGTCTCTCAACAGCGAGGTCTTTAGAGATGGGAAAGGATGGGGGACAAGGAATGGGAAGGAATTTGGCCATGGCCTTTTTAAGGAAGCATCCCGGCATTTGCCTGGAGTGATTTGGGAAACCATGGAAAACCCAAATCTGGATGCCCGGACGGGGATTTGAACCGCCGTACTCCCGAATGCGAGGCCAGAACGCTATCCGTTACACCACCACGCTCGGTGCAACCCTTTCAATAACATTGACAAAGATTTGAAGGTACTCCACCGCATAAATAAAAGCCACCATATGGACTTGATGGAAGAATATGAAATTTAATTTCATCATAAATTATTTAAAGATATGATACTAAATGAAAAATTAGAAAGTGATTCTGTGACCTTTTTAAAATGTTTTGACACTATAAAGTAACTGTGTTGCAGTAAAATTATTTACTTACTAGTCAATTAAAAACAGTTACAGACTTTCATAAGTCCATTTATTATGGATAAACTAAAGATCAAGAGATTTTACTCATCCTAAGAGTGAAAAACAGTCAAGTTTGTATTTGGTCAGATCAGGTCAACCTGTCATAATGTTTGACCATAAAAATTGGAACCATTCTAGACCCGTGATGATACGCATAAAATGGTCATGGGCTTACACAAGTTATAAATAAATGATAAATATTTTTATAAATAGAACTGAATTTATTGTTTGTTTATTTATTTACCTACCACATTTCACTTCATCTCACACAAAGAAACTGTGACATTTAAGTGTTTATTCTTAACATGTAGAGAAGCAACTAAACCATGATGCCCGAGATTCTGCATGGATAAAGAGTGTTAACAGAACTGAGAAGATCCTAGGTTTGAACCTTGGTTGGGATAAGTTTTTTGTGAATTTTCTTTTGGTTCTGTTTGTTGCATTACAGAATCGTATTTTTATTCGAAGAGTTCATAAATTTTTGGTTGTTAAGCTTCATGCAAACGTTTGAAACAAAAATTTCTGCCATACAAGAAAACTTTTATGAAAAGATATACCTCCTCTTTCAATTTTGAAACTTACCAGAGATACATAATCATGGTAAAAAAAATACAGGCACACACTGGTGGATAATAGAATTTATTTTAACAGTAACAGTGAAGAAATTTCACGCTAATCTTGCAATGGTTCTGGAAAACTTTGAATCTCTTTTGTTGCAATTTTTTCGTGATGCTGGATGGTACCTTCCTAGCATAAATGTGTCTATTTAGGCGGAAATAATTTTCAGTTTCCGAAAAAACTGATTGCAGTGTAAAACAATGTCAAGTTCCATTTTTGAAGCATTCTTTGGTTATGCTTCAAATGTTTGCAATACACTAACTATCCAAAACTTTTGTGAAGCCTTTAGGGGAGGGGGGGGGGGGGAAAGAATGTGCGATGCTACCAATAGCAACTAGTACACAAAGAAAATTGGCCACAGAAAACTTATTCTGAAGTGAGGATCAAACCTAAGGACCCTAACCCTACTGATACTTGCCTTAAACAATGTGGTATTAGAATGAATTATAAGAGGTGTCATATAATAAATATCTGACTTTTCCGTTCTCCGATGCAGATTTCACACTAGAGATCTCTCTGCTTGTCAGAAGCAATTTCAGCTGTGTGTGTGTGTGTGTGTGTGTGTGTGTGTGTGTGTGGGTGGGTGCGTGCACCTACACCTCATATCATCTGGGTTTCTACGAACAAGTTGTCGCTTCCCTTTTTTTTTTTCTCTCCATAAATCAGCTATTTTGGAAACACACTTTTTTTAAGGGAATATTTGTTGTTGTTGTACATTGATGTACTACACAGTATTAGTACACCATATTTCCAACACAAATTCAGAGAAACAAACCAGACATTACTTATCAAGAAATAGTGCTTACTGGCATTACGGTTATATTAAAACTTTTGTCGATGCACATTTCTACACAAAGTTCAGTTACATTTGGACTGATAGCTGAAAATGGTGAAGTTGATTTAATACTAATAATAATATTAGTTACTGGTTACATTAAATGGATTCATTATTATGAGCTTAATATTAAATGCCCCCCCCCCCCAAAAAAAAGAAAAAAATAATAATTATCACAACCAATTGGAAAGCCGACATAATTTGTTGAGATTCTCAAGGTATACTATTTGAACACTATTAGCAAAAAGTTCAACTATCAACAGTTTTCATTACAATGAGAATTTCACTAAAGAGTTGCAGTTAAACTTTAGATAAAATGCTGAGGTTTACTATCCTCGGGCATTGTTATTGTTCATTACTATTCACATTATCAGAAACTAGCTCAAGGGTAACAAATTTAAAAATACTGCCTTGCAAACAATAGATCTTTTAACTGCGTCATATATTTGGAGAAATGTTGTTATATACCTGGAAGTATGGGTCCAGCTGTTAAGAACATTCATCAATACATCAGTAATCATGCAGACCCTGTTCAACATTTACCTTGTCAAACTTGCTGAAAGATCTAGGATGTGAATTCTCTTGTGTAGTTAAATGGAAAACGGTGAGAAAGAGATTATAAAAATGAGCAATTGTAAACACTACATTTTTTTTCCAACTGAAGAATACACCATTTGTTACATACATTATTTTGCTAAAACATGCAAAAATCAGTTTTTAATGTTTACTTACATTACATGGTTTGAATCTGACGTATGTTGATGGGCAGTATTAAGATCACAATGAAGTTGGTCACAGGTATTTTTCTTTACTGGAATATCACAATTCACTGAAGCCACAGAGGTACTTTTCTTGCTGTAAGTCTTAATTCGAGGCTTATCACTAGGTATCTTTTCTCTGGGTACTTCTGATAAAGGATTCGCTACACTATGTACCTCACTTTGAATCATTTGAAAATCTTCGGAATGATGGATGTCATAAGCGACTGCTCGGTCTTCATCCAATTTTGAGTAAGAAAACAATTTCACACTACAGCAATCATCTTCTGATCTTATATTGTAGTCATCCAAATTCAGCATCTCATGTCCACTACATAAGGGAATATCATAACTCAGAGTAATATTATCAGGAAGATTACAAGATTTGCTTGCTAAGTGGTTAGCAAAACCTGAATAATCTGGAACTGATTGCCCAAAATCTCCACTCCCCGATTCAGGTTTTGCTTGGACGTAACTTGGAAATTGAAGATTATGGCTTTCATTTCCAACAGTATTTTTTAAACCTTCTCCTGTTTTTGCAGCTGTAACTGACATTCTGTTTTTAATGGAACCTCTGGGCGTGTTTACCGATAAAGAGTAATTACAGCTGTCAGGTCCACTACCATGGTTGGCGAAATATTTTTGTTTATCACTTCTTGATATCTCCATATTATCTGTAGTATCAGCACTGCTATGAACGAGTTTCTGTTTGGTAAGTTTTGGTTTCTCGTATATTTTTAACATTTCACTCTTCATACAGGACTTATCACTGGAAAACCTGACTGGGGTTTGTTTCATAAATAAATTTATTCTATCCACATCAGTCCCGGAGGCACTCAAATGAACAGGTACTGGGCTCTTATTTTGCACTGTCCTTGAAACTTTAGCAGATGTTTTATCATTAACGGCTACCATTTCAACACTTTGTTCATTACACAATTCAACAGAAACTATTTCATCATTTTCAGAGAGACGCCTAGAACTCTCACCCTGCAGCATCTGATTACTGCCATCTTCGGTAGCTGCAGCAGTAGGAGTATTTTTGTTTTGTTGAAGTATTTCACGTTCATCATAATTGTCAATGCTAGTTATAACTGTATAATTTTCTTTGGGCTCAAATGTTTCTATGATAAATTTTCTTGTGCCACCACTTTCTTGTGCATTTTCAGGACTTTCTTGCTCTGTTTCTCCCTCAAGCTCCTGCGTGTGTGATCTATTAATATGCCTTTCTAGCTTATCTAGATTTTCCACTCGGCCATTGCAGAATGGACATGGAATGTGGGCAGATGATCCACTCTGAAACAATAAACATGTTAATGAAATATTTTGAAAATAGACTTTGACAGTGAACAGATCTATCAAACTTTCTTTTTAATAATGAGAGTGGTTAATTTCCAATGGCAATATTAAGTATAATTTGGAACATGGCAAAAACATAAATTATTGTGTGTGTGTCCTTTGATCTATGGTGGCCGATGAATGGAAGAAGATGCACAATTATGAAGCTTGAAATTTTAAGGAATATAATCCTTCTTCAACAAAGGAGTGAGCTGGCTGCCTGGTGGAGGCCAGCATCCAACTGGAGTTACCATCCAATGTTTGGCGACTTGTGGGGGAAAGGGGGGGGGGGAGGAAATAACATGGTGAGAATCTTGGGTGGGAGTGTGAAAGGGTGGCCCGAGAGTTGTAAACATATTGTGGTAACAAGTGATAGACACATACTAAATGAGCAACTCTGATGAGTCATGGTACTGTGTGAAGTTGGGGGGGGGGGGGGGGGTGAATGGGTGAAGTGGAAGGAAGATTACTTACTGGGTATTATCTTAAATTAACACTCACTGGTTGTCTGGTACCCAATTTGTACTGTTACACCAGTTGCCCCCTTCTCAATTCAGAGATACTCCTTCAGTCTGAGAGGACTCTAATGACACGGACGGTGAAGCAAAAATTGAAATAAGTTGTATCATGTGGTGGAATGATGAGATACTGGGTGATGTGGAGTCAGCGTAAATACAGATTGTATGTGTCAATTCAATCTGATGGGGCATGGATTCGAGGTCCGACCAATGTATTAGGCAATGGTTGCAGGTAAGTTGACATATTAGATGGGATGGGAGGATGCACAGGTGGCAAGTCCTATGATGGAAAAGCTTTCATCGGTTACTGGGGTGGTAAAGGTATTGGAAGCTTGTTGCATGATGCACAATTTGCAGTGGTATCTGTTGCATGAAAGGAACTTTGGAGCTGTCTTGTGAGTCGGGGAGGCCCATGTTTATCGACTAGGAGTTGACTCAGGTCTCCTGAGGTAGGATTTTTGGGAGAAGGATCCCCATTTCAGGGTGGGCTCAAAGGAAATCATAGCCTTGTCAAAGGACTCAGTTAATTGATTCCTGGCCTGTAAAGTAAACTGTACTGTGGTTGGTTTTTGATGGTTTGGTTAGGTTGAAAAATTGAGCAGTTTGTGATGTGGCATGTAAAAGTTGTTTATGAACTAAATTTGGTGGGTAATTACGAGATATAATTGGTTGAGAGATTTTAGAGGAGCATAGTGTGAGGGCCTTCTGGTTTTGAGCATATGCACCTGCCATAAATGCCAAGGCTGTAGGGGAGCGAGCGTTTGATGTGATAAGGATGGTAGCTGTGTAATGAAGGTACTGTTGTAGGTTGGTGGGGACAGATGAGTTGAGGTGGCCACAGCCAGGAAAGTGGCATGTGTTTGAGAATACCTATATGTATATATTAAACAGTTGGATAGGAGAATAACCAACACTTACCAAATCAGAATGCATCAGCATAGACACACAGAAAAATGCATAGAGACACAGAACAATGAAACTTTGGACTCATATCCACTCTTCAACAAGGTGTGTGTATATATATATATATATATATATATATATATATATAATAACAATGAGCAGGAAAAAGCTTTAAGGCAATAAAACTAAGGAAGGATAGGGAAATATGACCCAACACTTACCACAGATGAAGGCGGCTGGAACGACGAACAAAAAACAAACACAAGAGAAGCGCAATATTTCAGCCTATAGCAGCCTTAAATGTGCAGAAGGTGAAGCACCAGGTGGCGTCACATGTGTACACATATGACGCCGACTGGTGAATGGCGTCTCAGGCGCGGATGGTAGTTTAGGTGGAAATGGGGGGGGGGGAGGGGGAGAGTAAGCTCAAATATTGGATCGATAATCGATACTGATGCCGATATGTTATTATTGAAAGAGGTGAATAATAACTGAGTGGGGATATATATATATAAAACTATAAGTAAAAAGTAAAATAAATGTAAATAGCATGGATAATAGTAAATAAAGAAATACAAAAATGTAAATGGTATAGATAATAAGTGCTGGGTCTGGTGGGCAGAGTTTTATTGGAGATTGAGGCCAGGAGGATGTCTGGTATCAAGGATATTCTGGTAGGCTAGTTCCCATCTACGAAGTTCAGAGGGGGTCGTGTTGTTAGTAAAAACTCGACTGCCCAAACTTAAAAACAGATGTTCAAATTATTGATTTTGTGGGAACTGGCATGTTTTGCAACTGGATGGGCCTCATTGTTAGTATAAACTGTCTGCCTGTGGCCATTCATTCTGATAGCTAGGGGATTGGTTGTGAGGCCTATATATGAACTGGAGCAATGGAGGCATGTCAATTGGTATATGAGGTGAGTTGTCATGCAAGTAGCATGACCAATGATAGGGAATGTTTCACCTGTGGTAGGATTGGAGTAAGTGGTAGTGGCTGGGTGCATGCTACATGTTTTACAACGGGGTCTATTGCACGGGAATGAAACCTGTGGCAGTCTGGGGGAATTACTTGGTGAGTACTTGTGAACCAAGATATTTCTTAAATTTGGTGGTCTGCTAAAACATGTGCGAGGGGCAGTGGGTAGAATTTTATGGAGAATGGTGCACATCCCAGGGAAGGAATGTAGGAAATCATGTCCACGGCGAAGGATTAGGTTAATGGACTCGAGACCAGGGAAGAACTGAGTGATGAAGGCGGGGCTTGTGGTTAGTTTCAAGGGGTACTGACTTGGAGTGGCTGTGTAAAGGAAGGGCTATGGCACGAGAGATTTGTTTGTGTACTAAGTCAGGAGGGTAGCTACGGGAGATGAGAGCTCCAGACAGGTTTTCTGTGTATTGGGGAAAGAGATTTGTTCATCAGAGCAGATTCGCCTGCCACGGAGGTCCAGACTGTAAGGAAGGGAACGTTTTATGTGTGAGGGATGACAACTGTTGAAATGAAGATATTGCTGCAGATTAGTAGGTTTGATATGAACAGAGGTATGTAGGCGCCCGTTATGCAAGGAAACGTCAACATCAAGAAAGGTAACATGAGTATGGGAGTACGTCCAAGTAAAGTTGATGGAGTGGTTGTTTAGGGAGTTGAGGAAATCTATTAGATGATGCTCATCGTAGGTCCAGATCATAAAGATGTCATCTATGTATCTGAACCACACAAGAGGTAAAATGGGAAGATTGTTGAGGAATCGTTGTTCCTGACGGCCCAAGAAAAGGTTTGCATAGGATGGTGCCATGCGGGTGCCCATTGCAGTGTCACGTATCTGGTGGTAAATTTGTGAGTTAAAGGAAAAGTAGTTGTGAGACAGGATGAGGGTAGCCAAGGAAATTAGGAAGGATGTCTTGGGGAGGCTGACAGGAGGGTCGCATTTCCAGGAAGTGTTCCATGGCGCTGAGGCCCTGTCCGTGAGGGATGTTGGTGTAAAGGGAAGAGACATCTATGGAGACAAGGAAGGAGTCGGGTGGTAGAGGAGTGGAGACTGTGGAAAGTCGTTCAAGGAAGTGTGGGGTGTCTTTAATGAATGAAGGGAGGTCCTGTACAAAAGGCTGGAGGTGCTGATCCACAAAAGCTGAAATCCATTCTGTAGAGACCCATAAGCCGCAACTATAGGTCTCCCGGATTTCCAGTTTTGTGGATCTTGGGAAGAAGGTAAAAGGTGGGGGTACGGGGTTCTGTGGGGTAAGGAGGGACAAAGAGTTGGGGGAGAGTCCTTGTAAGTGGCCTTGGAGGTCAAGGAGAGTGCATACTTCTTGGCATATTGAGGTTGTAGGATCTGTAGGGTGTGGAAGGTACGTGTTATTGCGCTTCTCTTGTGTTTGTTTTTTGTTCGTCGTCCCAGCCGCCTTCATCTGTGGTAAGTGTTGGGTCATATTTCCCTATCCTTTCTTAGTTTTATATATATATATATATATAAAATAAGATAGGATAGGGAAAATAAACAGTTACCCGTCACTTACCACAGATGAAGGCAGGAGGGCGAGACACGTAAAAACACAAAAACAAAAGAATTACACAATATTTCGACTTTTTAGTCTCCTCATGTAGGAGGCGAGACATATGGCAGGGGGAAAGATGTGGTCACATCCGAGCCTGCCACATATATATATATATATATAAAACGGTGGTCATGAACCGTTGTGACTATGTCAGTGAAGCACTGCGACAGTTGTCTGATACTAACACTTTTACCCGCCCCCCTAAACCATGATCCCACACCTGCAGTGAATGATAGAATAAATGTGTACATACAGGTTAGTGGACCTCTCCAAGGACTCACTCCCCATTCTGTCTCACTCCTCACTTCCAAAAAAGCCACGCACAACTTCACTATACCTGCTTCCTAAAATTCATAAGCCTGGCAACCCAGGACGTCCCATAGTTGCTGCATCTGACTCACCCACTGAGCGTTTCTCTGCCTTGGTTGACCAGCATCTACAGCCCACTGTCAGCCAGCTTCCCTCCCACATCAAAGACACCCGACACTTCCTCTCTCCGACTGGCTACAGTACCCACAACCTCTTCCCCCTGACTCCCTTCTAGTGATGGTAGATGTGACCTCCTTATACACAAATATTTCCCCATTGCCATGGGCTCAGTGCCATGGGAACATTTTCTAGACCAGCATTCACCTAATAGCCTTCCCACCAGATCTTTCCTGCTCACCTTGGTGGAACTAATACTAAACAACAACTTTTTTTCATTTGAGGGGAAAATCTATCAACCAAGTGAGTGGCACTGCCATGGGCACTCGTATGGCTCCCTCCATACGCTAACCTCTACCCAGGCCGCCTAGAACAATTATTCATAGCTGCAACCCATCTGAAACCACTCTTGTGGGTCAGATTCATGGATGATATTTTCATAATCTGGACCCACGGGGAAGACAAACTACTCAGTTTCCTCAATAAACTTAACACTGTTAGCTCCTTGAAATTCACATGGACTTACTCCCATACACAGGCCACTTTCCTGGATGCTGACCTTTCCCTCATGAATGGCTATATCCACACAGCTGTCCACATCAACCCACCAACCTACAACAGTACCTTCATTATGATAGCTGCCACCCTCATCACATCAAACGTTCCCTGCCCTACAGCCTAGGCATTCGAGGCAGTCACATTTGTTCCAATCAACAAGCCCTTCAACAATATGCCAGCAATATCTCTGAAGACCTGATTTCCCGCAATTACCCACAAGATTTAGTTCACAAACAGGTTTCTCGTGCCACATCACAACCTACTCAACCTGTCAACAATCCACAACCCTCTAAAACCTGTTTTGATCACCCGTTACTTCCCAGGCCTGGAATCCGTTAACCGAGTCTTGAGACAACGTTACGACTTCCTTCGAGCCTGCCCTGAGATGAGAAACCTCCTTCCTAAAATCCTCCCTCACCCACCCAGAACCTGCTTCAGCAGACCTCCAAACCTCAACCAACTCTTGGTCCATAAGCACGGGGTCCCCCAGCCTGCAAGACAGCCCCAAGGATCATTTCCTTGCAACAGATCCCGTTGCAAATTATGCCTTCCACCACCTTTACCAACCCTGTTACTGGGGAAAGCTTTCTCATCACAGGATTCTCCACTTGTGTATCCTCCCACCTTATATACCAACTCACTTATAACCATTGCCCAGCCTCCTACATTGGACTCACAACAAATCCACTGGCCATCAGAATGAATGGACTCCGACAATCAGTACACACCAAGAACCCTGACCACCCTGTATCTCATCATGCCACTATACATGGCACCAACAATTGTAACACCTGCTTCTCGGTCCGCACCATCAGAGTCCTCTCAGATAAAAGCAGTATTTCAGAACTTAGAAGGTGGGAACTGGCCTATCAGTACCAACTGGTGACCAGACAATCTCCAGGTCTAAATTTAAGATAGCACCAATTTTCCTCCCACCAATCCCCCTCACTACCACCTTCTCTCATAGAACCACTGCTCACCAGAGCCTATCTTTATAGATTGTGACTTCAAATTTTGCTTATTTTTAGTTTTAACTTAAAATTTCTGAATTTTTTTGCTTCAGTTGTTTGCACATGTGTCCATTACTTGGTGGGCTTTTGGGACCATTAACTGAGGTATACTGCCCTTCCGCGATGGGTCTTGTGTACAGTTTTGCTTTATACTAGCTATTCATTATCTTTTTCCAGCCTGTGCTCTTCTACCGCCACCCTCCCTTCCTGCCATGTTGTTTTCCCTCCACCATGAGCCACTGACATTGTGGCCTGCCGGCCACTTGCGTGCAACCATCTCACTTCTACTGAGGAAGAGCCATGCTCGAAAATTCTATTCTTTGTGTGTTCGTGTTTTTTTTTTGTGTACCTATGCCACAGGAATCCCCTTCTTTGGTAAGCGGTGGTTTTTTATCCTATCCTAATGTTCAATATATATATATATATATATATATATAAACAATGAAAGGAAAGAAATGCCGCGAGGCAATATTTACATGGAAAAGAAAGGGAAAATACACCCAACACTCACCAAAGTTGAAGGGAGGAGGGCAGCAGCAACACAAAACACACAAACAAATAAAAAACAATATTTCGGGTGAAAATCCCCTTTTTCAAGTTAACAAAGAGGTGGCTTGTCTTGTGCAAGACCTGCGTTGGACGCAGCCACTCATAGAACGCAGGTCTTGCGCAAGACTAGCCACCTCTCTGTTAACTTGAAAAAGGGGATTTTCACCCGAACTATTGTTTTTTATTTGTTTATTTGTGTGTTGTGTTGCTGCTGCCCTCCTCCCTTCAACTTTGGTGAGTGTTGGGTGTATTTTCGCTTTCTTTTCCATATATATATATAGAGAGAGAGAGAGAATAATAGGAGCTAATTAGCGAATGGATTTACAAAAAAGGGATAGCAAAATAAACCACCACTTACCTTAGATGATGGTATCATGGAGTAAACACATAAATAAGCACAAAACACAGGAAAAACAATGAATATTTTGGGACTTGGTTTTTCGTCAACAGGAGAACACCACAGAGGGAGGGTGGTGCAGAAGACAGTATCGTACACCACCCTCCCTACGTGATGTTCTCCTGTTGACGAAGGGCCAAGTCCCGAAATATTCATAGTTTTTCCTGTTCTTGTGTTTTTTTTTTGTGTGTGTTCACCCCACGAAACCATCATCTAAGGTAAGTGGTGGTTCATTTCGCTATCTTTTTTTTGTAAATCCATTCGCTACTTAGCTCCTGTTATATATATAGTAACCAGGAAATAATAAGTGTTAAGTAGTGAAAATGAATTACAAAATAGAATAGTGAAATTAACCACCACTTACCTTAGATGATGAATGTATGGCATGAACACACACAAAAAAGACAATAGCACAAATAACATTGTATATTTCGGATCTTGGACCTTTGTCAACAGGACAACATTATGGAGGGTGGGTGCTGTAGGAGACAGTCTCACAAAATAATAAAAATGAGCAGGAAAATGCTTTAAGGCAATAAAACTAAGGAAGGATAGGGAAATATGACCCAACACTTACCACAGATGAAGGCGGCTGGGACGACAAACACAAAAAAAACGCACAAACAAGAGAAGTGCAATATTTTGGCATACAGTCTTATTCGTGCAGAGGTGAGACACCAGACGGAGTCAGATGTGCACACACAGACCACCGTCTGGTGAATAGCATCACAGGTGTGGATGGTAGTGTAGGAGAGGGGTGGGGGGAAGCTCACATATTGGATCAATAATCGACACTTTGACGGTATATTATCATTGAAAGTGGTAGACTAACATAGTAACTGAGTGAGGATACATATATAAAAATCAAATTTTGAAAAACTATAAGTGAAAAATAAAAATATAAGAAATGTAAATAGTAGAGATAATAAGTGCTGAGTCTGATGGTAGGAAATTATTGGAGACTGAGGTCAGGAGGATGTCTGGTGTCCAGGACATTCTGATAGGCTAGTTTCCATCTACATAGTTCAGAGGAGGTTGTGTTTTCAGGGAAAACTCTGATCGCCCTAACTGAGAAACAGATGTTAAAATTATTCAGTTTGTGGGAACTGCCATGTTTTGCAACTAGACGGACCTCATTGTTAGTATAGGCTTATTATCTCTACTATTTACATTTAAATTTCCCTTTCCTTTATTATTAATAGGTTAAAAAGGTATTTAAAAAAATGGTTTTTATAAAGTAAACAGAGCACTGTTAAAGATTTGAGAAGACCACTATGTTGCCCAATGACAGCAACATATTTAAAATTATTTAAAACTAGCTGGTACCCACGACTTCGTTCGTGATTGTAAAGAATTCATATTGACAGCTATAGACATCTAACCACCATAGTGCACGATGGGAGACTCGATACTATTGCCACACACAAATACCAGTCTTCTGCGCTATGTAGTTCCGGCAGCAAAGTAAAATTTACGGATACCCACAAGTCTTTGGATGAAATACGAAAATATTCATGATCGACCAATTTCAAACACTATATCTCACACACTACCACATTTACCAAATTTCGGCCAACGTTGTGATCGATGGGAGACTCCGTGTTACTACCACACACAAACGCCAGTGATCTGCGATTGATAGTTTTCACTTAAAAGTGATACACCATGACACACGCGTCTTTGACAGAAATATGAAATTGCCGCAGGTCGACCATTTTCATCCCCCATATCTCCCACACCCCCATAGCTACAGACATCTAACAACCATAGTGCACGACAACAGACCACCAATGCTCTATGCTATGTAGTCGTGTCAGAAAATTGAAATCTGCGGAGACACATGCCTTTCGTCGAAATACTAAAATATCCTTGGTCGGCCACTTACAACCACCATATCTCCCACACAACCACAGTTTCTGAAATTCGGCCGCTGTTGTGATCGAAAGGTGACTCTGTGTTACTACCACACACAAACGCCAGAGATCTGTGATCTATAGTTTTCGCTGAAAAGTGATACACCATGACACTTTTGTCTTTGGCAGAAGTATGAAATTGCCACAGGTCGACCACTATCAAACCCCCATTTCTCCCACACCCCCTTAGCTACCGACATCTCACAACCATAGTGCAATACATGAGATACGATTCTACTACCAAACACAAACACCAATGCTCTATGCTATGTAGTTGTGTCAGAAAAGTGACATATGCGGAGACAGTCGAAATACGAAAATATCCTTGGTCGGCCACTTACAACCACCATATCTCCCACACAACCACAGTTTCTGAAATTCGGCCGCTGTTGTGATCGAAAGGTGACTCTGTGCTACTACTACACACAAACGCCAGTTATCTGTGATCTATAGTTTTCGCTGAAAAAAGATACACCATGACACTTTTGTCTTTGGCAGAAGTATGAAATTGCCACAGGTCGACCACTTTCAACCCCCATTTCTCCCACACCCCCTTAGCTACCGACATCTAACAACCATAGTGCACGACAGGAATGACGATTCTACTACCACACACAAACACCAAAGGTCTATGTTATGTAGTTGTGGCAGGAAAGAGAAGTATACGGAGATACGAATTTTTGGTCGAAATATGAAAATGCCCTGCACTGACCAACTTTAATCATTATATCTCCCACATCCCCACTGCTATCGGCATTCGGCCAACGTTGTACATGACAGGAAACTCCATGCTACTTCCACCGACAAACATCAGTGATCTGTGCTAGGTAGTGGTGGCTGAAAAGTGAAATATAGGAAAAAACACGTCTATTTTTATATATATATAAGATTTACAAAGCTAACTTTATTTCTTTAGAAAATGAGGGTAAATTATCAAAATGGTGTAAAAACAGGATGTGATGTTCCACCATTTTCTTTTTTACAGTGCATTCGAATAAAATCACAGAAAAGTGGAGTCAAAATACAAAAACATTACTCACCAAAGTTGAAGGCTGTGACGAGTATAAAACATATGAGACAAACAAAAACACATACAATATTTTGGTTTAAAACCTTATAGACGTGATAGGGATAGAGCCATATGGTTCGTGACGGGTGCACACGTCGAAGTTTAAAACATGACAAAACGTAATACATCACTTTACTTTTTGGGGATGGTTGAGCACTCATTGTATTTTATGAGGATGGTATGCACTGTTCTGCACAAAATGCACAGATTGCATCAGAGAAATGTGAAACAGGCAAAAATTCTGAAAGACAAAAAGTACGACTTTATGTGGAAAATGGTAACCACAAATTAAGAATAAACTACCCACTAAAACTAAATTCTGTCAGTAAGTAAAATTTTGGACAAAGGGAACACGTTCATATATTTCAGGACTAAATTGTCTTTCTTAGAAGAAATGGACCTAGTTAAAAACAATCAGGCATACAGGCACAATAGCTGTCATAACTGGACTTCCCTTAATACAGAAGCACACCAGAATGTATATGTAGGAATTTAGGAAGACCTATGCCAAGCTCTGAAAGTGAACTTTGGACCATGAAATCAAAAGATGTTGAATACTAGCATCATATAAAATGAAGTTCAGAAGATTAACAGCAGGCTACACTAAATGAAACCTACTGAACAGCAAGTACAGCATTTTAAAAACTGAATAATCTATATGAAATGAATGAGTACTCACGGAATTCCAAAAACTATGCTACACTAATATTCTAATAGTATAAGATTGCTAAATCAGCCAGTCAAACTGGTGAAACTGTAACAGGCCAAAGAGACCCATTACCTAAGAAAAAATGTAGAATGAAGAGAGGAGTCCCTGACAGAATACCTGAAGAAACTTCATCATTGCTTCAGTCTCTGCCCAAACCCATCTAAGACAGACTTTAACAACCAGCAGGCAAGAAAAGGGCAAAATGCAACTTTTGTGTCAAATTTTGAATTACAACTCACATTGCAGATACACAGATTTAGCTCTTGATTGTTTGATAACCAAAATGAAATACACTTAAAACCAAATATTGGCTGTTATGACTTGGAATACTCAAGAAGAGAATGCAAATAGCATATAATCTATTTGTCTGCAAAATACTGAGCAGCAGTATTTTTTTATTTAAAAAATAAGAGGACACTCAAACAGAATGATATGCCTAATTTCTTGTACCACTGAGTCTAACCCTACCTACTGGCTGTTGTAAGGGACTAGCTGCATACTGGGGTTATTTTATACAGCTTCACCTTATCCCCAACCGTGTAATATGTAGCCGCTGGATTATCAATTGCTTGAATTTATCTTGGCTGCCAGCTGTCTTGATTTAAACCCAAAGATAGGAAGGGTTAGGTTAACATCATAATGAAAGTCACTGCTATTGTTTCAAATTCAAAGTTCACTATATCCTCTTATATAAAATGTGTAATCTGGAGACTGTGCATTTCGTCGATAATTATTGGCTAGGGAACGGTAACTCGCCAGCCATCACTCGCGAATCTACAGCCACCATAAAGTTACAATAGTTCCTTCATGTTGCTTTTTGTTTATTTACGACAACTAGATACCAAAATTCAAGTAAGGAGAAGGGTATTCAATATTTATGATATATCAGTTATAAGAACTAGGTTAAAGCATAACCTAAGAAATTTTTGGCAGAAGATAAGAAACAATGAAGTTTATTAAAACTCAGAAAAACGTAAATATTCGCGAAATGTATCATTCAAATAAATAACAGATATCTGTTTTCAAAATTATAGTCTCCGTCATTTAAAGTAAAAAAAAAAAAAAGAATATCCTTGCCAAATACTCTGATAATCTTACCAGAGTAAGATACTCATATCACAAAAATTATCATTAAAAAAGATTCTTATTCATTTTTATCATCATAGATGATACCCTTAGTTTTTTATACATGTGTTAGCTATTAAATGAGACTTAAATTTACCTTTTTATGTAGATTTAAATCATCAAGGATATGAGTAGGTTGTGCCGCAAAATACTAGCCACCAGAGATATTAGAAATTAGATAACACATACTCAACTGTTATGAAATCAGTTACCATAAAAGAGTTATAATGTTTGCTTTTCGTAGCAAAAAAAATGTGGAAAAATATTTCGTCTGAAAAAAAGTGGAACTCTAACTACTTTTCAGTAACATGTCGCTAATCACAGTAACATTTAAAAAACTTAAATTTCTCATGGTCTATGCAGTAACTTAAGTGTGATGCCAGAAGTAACTTCACAAAGATATGAAGAGTAGGGATAAAAAAAACAAACAAAAAACAAACAAAAAAAACGAGGCACTCGTGTTACAAAGTTACAGTGGTGTGAGCGTTTAAATTTACATGTTGCTTTTTGTTTATTTACAATAATTTGATGCAGAAACCCATGTAAGGAGAATGGTATTCAATGTTTATGTTATATTATCTGTATCAGTTATAAGTACTAGGTTAAAACATAACCTAAGATTTTTTTTTTTTTTTTTTTTTTTTTTTTTTTTTTTTTTTTTTTTATTTTTTTTTGCAGATGATAAGAAACAATGAAGTTTATTAAAAACCCAGAGAAAGTTTACACGAAATGTACGAATGGTGAAATGTATCACTCATATAAATGACAGTTACCTGTTTTTTATATTATACTTTCCGTCATTTAAAGTAAAATGCATTTATTTAAATAAATCATAGCCAAATACTCTGATAATCTAACCACAGTATGGTACTCATATCACGAAAAATATCGTTAAAAATGATCGCTATGTGTTTTTCCTTACAAGCTTTTCCAGAATAAATTCCTTCTAACACCATTGGCGATACCTGCCGTTTATTCATACGAGGCTAACAGAAGCTGTGATTTTCGGATGCAATATTAGTGGAGATTGTGATTAAGTTGACCAGAATCATAACTGGCACATTTTGTTACAGCATAATTCACTCTCAAATCAGTTTTTAAACCGTTTAAACTGCTTTCATAAGTACTATCAATCTTACTGAAGGTATTACTTCAAGCGGATGGAAGTAGTTCCATATTTATTGTGCTGAATTGTGCCTGGACCAGGTATAAAACTGATATTACATGATATAGCAAAAGTTTTTGGGATCCCTAATTTATTTTTAATTTGTTCCAATACTTCTGTCGTCATTAATTCAGTATAAGTTATTACTGTCTTGCCATGTGAACTGCAAACAAACTATGTAGAACATCATAAAATGAAGGTAATGAGCAATATGTAATAACAATTCCGTATAATTAACTAGCTGCAAAAAAAATAACTGCAAGAATATTGCATTGAAACCGACAGCTAGTTCTTGAATAAATTTACAAGTTCAAAACAACTGAAGGAAATCAGAAATTCTTAACCAAGTTTTTAGAATGCAAGTAGTGAAATGTGAACAGACCAGACCAAACCCCGTTATGAAAATTTAAAAGCACATGTCAGTTAAAAAGTTCAATTGAGCTACCAAAATTCTCCAATGGCAGAACCGTGCACAGGGTGTCTACTCTCACACAACCTGTCTTGAGTGTGATCACTCCACCGACCTACCACCTTAACACTCTGAGTGACCACTGCCAAAAGACAAAACGGAAATATAGTTTCATGTATCCCCACGCGGGGGTGAAGTTCAACTTGGGTAAAAACCTCGTCATTTTCTTCCGACTTCCCAAAAAAGTTCTTCATTCTTGGCTCACAAAGCTTCTACAGTTCTAAAACTTTAACAGTAACTAGATGTTACGGTAATTAACAATTTTGATCATTATAAATTCTTCTGTCTATATAATGAATTTCTGTAAAAAGTCATTTAGTGATGTCACAAAATCTGTTAATAACTTCTGCAGCTTTAAAGTTACAAGTTTGAAACACAGTTTATACAGCTTCTAATGAAATTATCTTTCTTCTGATACCAAATATGACCTGTTTATTTTTCTGGATACAAAGTAAATTTTGACAGTTTCGACCCTGCTAATAATATTATAGTGACTTTAAAATATATTTTAAAGGATTCTACAGGTTCTCAAATACCTAAAGAGCTACTTTTTTTTTTTTTTTACACCTTGTTGATAGCTAAGGTCATTAAGGCGGGATGGGACTGGGGACAAGGAACAAGAAGGAATTTGGCCATGGCCTTTTTTGAGGAAGCATCCCGGCATTCGCCTGGAGTGATCTGGGGAAACCATGGAAAACCCAAAACTGGATGCCCGGACGGGGATTTGAACCAGCGTCCTCCCGAATGCGAGGCCAGAACGTTAACCTTTCACCCTACACACTCAGTACCTAAAAACCTCTTTTTCTAGTCTCTAGCTGCTTTATCTGATTTATAATTAGTTTTTGAAATTTGTGTAATTTGAAGTCGGCCATATGAAAAATATCACTGCTTTCTTTCATTTTAATTCCAACACTACACGTTTCTCAAAAAAGGCTGTTGTTTATTTTGAAGGTGTTTTCTTCCGCTGAATTTACATTTGTCTCGTGCTATCTGCTGACTTCTTATATCCCTTTTAACAGCCGATTTCTTGAATGTTATAGTGCATATTTACGTAATAAATTACACCACCTTTTTAGGTTTTTAAAGTCATTAAACTCTTTATTATGGTTTCTTTATAGCAAAATTTATTATCTTTAGACTTTATTATTATGAAGAACTTACAGATTGAAGAAAAATGTTGGATTATAGTGGAATTACATCGTAACAAAATATTGTATTTACTGTGATGAATTATATCCTCCTACAGCTGTTTAGGTAGGTTTAGAATGTGAATTTTACCATTTAAAGTTGATCTATTATCTCTATCTACTGTTTAGTTTAATTTGTTTGTTAAATTAGCAAGTAAATGGCTCTAAGGCTGTGGTATCGGATGGTTCACTTATGCCCGTTCTATCGTAAACAAACATCATTATCAGAATTTGCAAAATTATAAGGTATCTTACACTGTCTGCCATATAGTTCCAGCACATTTACAGAGTGAAAACACCCTTGTTATGGAGTACACCAACATAATAAGTAACGCATAAACTTCTTACCCAGTTGGATGGTAATCATATCCAAAGAGCCAGACATCAATCCAAACATCCCACATCACCAACTCACTGTGGGAGTTTTGATCTACACAAAGCTTAGAATGAGGACTGCATTGTGAAATTATCTGGCAACAGTAACGGTCTTCCATTTATCAATCAGCAACTGCCAGGATTAAAGCTTCCTCACCAGATTTGGAAATCTATATATAAATCAAATATGTGCTAACCAACAGAAAATGTACGAAATAGTTTTTCAAATGAGGAAGAGCTACCTCTACAGAATATTACTGTGGTGAACAATTAATTACACTTTCTGTTTATATCCTATCAGGCCATATGCAAGAGAAGTGACTAATTTCCTGAATGCAAGTGAGTGCTATAAAATAAATGTTTGTTTAAGATGTTTTCATACAGGCATTGACACGGGCGCTGGCAGGATTACTTTAAGGGAGGTGCATTTCTATCTTTTTTTATACATAATATATATGACACTTATTACTAATTAACTAAGGATACTGAATTAATTGACAAAGTGTTGAACAAATTTTGACAACAACTTTAGCGCTCTAAATTATTATTCAAACAGTGAGTTTAATTGTAAAATTTTTGTTTCTTAATCTTTTTCTGAGTATTTTCTTTCATAGCAAGGGGGTGTAAGTGCACCCCCCCTCCTGGCGCCCATGGGCATTGAGTTGTTCTGTAATTCAATATGTATGATAAGCTAAACAAATACTGTTCAGAATTGCTACACAAGCAGCCATCTGAACAAAGTTGATGGTATATAATTTTTTCTTACGGCTTTACGATTCATTGAAATTGAGGCCATTAAAAGGCAGGAAAGACTGAGGGCAAGGAACAAGAAGGAATTTGGCCATGGCCTTGATAATACAGAATTTAACAGATACTTTAAGATATAACCCTGTGGCATGACCATAAAAACTAGCAATTTCACCACATGTTGCAAGAGAACAAATGGGCAAGTATAACTCCGATGACTCCCAGCAACTACCAATTTACTCTTCTGTTTGAAGACAAAAAAATCATTTGGAATACTCATAACTCTAAAGTAAGTAAAATGTGGAATGAAGAATGATAACCAATTCCCATTAAAGTCCAATCTATCTCAATGACTTCACCCAACAACTTCCAGTACCTCTAATGCCCAGTGTTATATGGTGCCAACTAAACTGAGCAGAAACAAGCCATGGACAGTCTGAAGCTATACTTCACAAGTAGTGTACACCAGACTCTCCAATCTACAACTGTGTCAAATCACCAGTCTAAGGAGGCCTGTAGTGAACTGGCATTGTCTTCATCTTCAGCACTGCCTTTTATCAAGCGTGGTGGGTTAAAGTTCTGGCATCGCATTCAAATTCCTTCCCATTCTTTGCCCCCAGGCCTTTCCCACCTCTCATTACCTCAACATTGACAAGGTGTAAAGCCATAGGAAAAAAAATCATTGCCTTTGCTGATTGTCTTAGATATAAAACCAAAGAATGAGTTCTACAGCTTTTTAACAAATGTATGAGCTCATATCAAATTCCGAAGGTGTGGCGGAAGACGAGAGTCATTGCGCTGCTGAAACCTGGAAAAGAAGGAAACAATCCTAAAGATTTTAGACCTATAGCACTCTTGTGTCATCTCTACAAAATATTTGAACAATTAATTCTGAATCGTATCCAGCCTGTGGTTGATCCAAAACTTATTCCACAACAAGCTGGGTTTCGTCCTGGCAAAAGTTGTACTGGGCAACTACTGAACCTAAAACAGTTTATAGATGATGGATTTGAGACCCGTAAAGCCACGGGCGTGGTCTTTGTGGACCTGTCAGCAGCATACGATACTGTTAACCACCAACTATTACTTGACAAGGTCTACAGTCTGACAAAGACCACCGGATTAACCAAGCTCATCGCTACTCTTCTTCAGAAGCGTAGGTTTTTCGTTGACTTTCAAGGACAGCGCAGTCGATGGAGGGTACAAAAGAATGGTCTACCTCAAGGTAGTGTAATGGCCCCAATACTTTTCAACATTTATACAAACGATCAGCCGTTAAATCCAGCTACCAGGAGCTTCGTGTACGCTGATGACCTAGCGCTAGCCTCAGAGAGCACAAAACTTGAAGTTGTAGAAAGAAATTTGTCTGTTATAGGGAAAATCACTTAAGACCCAACCCTTCAAAAACTGAAATGTGTGCCTTTCACCTAAAAAATAGGAAAGCTCAGCGTAAGTTAAAAGTAATCTGGTCAGGTATCGAACTGCAGACATGTAACACCCCAAAATATCTGGGAGTGACACTCGACAGAACCCTCACATATAAGAAGCACTGCATGAATTGCAAAATGAAGATCGCTACAAGAAACAACTTACTGCGCAAATTAGTTGGATCACAGTGGGGCAATCAACCACAAACTATACGTACATCGGCAATGGCCCTTTGTTATTCTGTTGCAGAATATGCATGCCCAGTTTGGTACTCATCATCTCATACCAAACAGGTGGATGTAGCCCTCAGTAACACCTGTAGGCTAGTGACAGGTTGTTTAAAGCCTACCCCAGTTGATAGGCTTTACCAGTTTTCGGGCATTGCACCACCCAGTATCTGGAGAGAAGTGGCTGCGAACAAGGAGAGGACCAAAGTAAAACGGGAAAGCGCTCATCCACTGCACGGCCATATACCACCAGCTCAAAGACTCAAATCCAGGAAAAGCTTCCTCAGAACATCATGGGAACTAATTGGATGGTCACCTGAAAAGGCAAGAGTACAGTTATGGAAAATGAGGGTTCCCAAGATCTCGGGACCACTGACAGTCGCAGAGCTCTTGCCACCTGGTCATGAAGAAGACTGAAACATCTGGCGGTCTTTAAATCAATTGCGAACAGGAGTGGGCAGGTCCAAGGAAAAGCTAATGAGATGGGGTTATATTGATACTACCGGTATTAAGTGCGAATGTGGAGAAGACCAAACTATGAATCATATGCTCGAGTGCATGTGCCCATCATCCTGCAACAACGAAGACCTGTTTCAAGCAACACACAATGCGATTGAGGTTGCGAAGTACTGGGCTAAGTGTGTTTAAAGTTGTTGATTTGCACAATGTATTTAACTGTGTATTTTGATGTTTTTGATACGAGAATAATAATAATAATTTATTTTTGTTGTTGTTGGGTTTTAGGGCACACTGATATTGAGGTTATCACTGCCTTATTATTGTAATCATACAAATCAGTTTGCTAATACAATAAACAAATTTAAACCTTTAAAAAGGGTAACTTTTCATTTTTAAATTGTTTGTTTCCAAACATATTAAAAATGCCAACAGACTGGATAATATTTAACAATGACATCATATAGTATGATCAGGAAAAACTTAAACTGAATATTTTCTAGCTTGCATTTAGTATTTAGGGTGGTAAATACTATGTCTCCATGACAAAATTATAGTTTACTACAAAGTTTTCAATCTAAGACCGTGTAACAAAACTGTCAACATTATGTATATTTTGAAAGTTGGTAGATACATGTGAGATCGCAGATATGTTTAAAATGTCTCTGGAGTTGAGCAGCCGGCTAGCGTGGAGTGTTACATTCAGGCAGGTAGTGAAGTTACGCTAAGATGGTCAGTAATCGTGTGTGTTTAACATGTGGCTGTAACGATTCACTGTCAAGGTATTATCATTGTTACGCTGAATAAGATATTGCGTGAACAGTGAAACAGTATTTTGTGGACTGGTGGACATGTTAGTATGTTGGTTTTAAAGAACATCACCTGTTGTAGACTGATTTTGTGAACTGCTATAGTACAGCACCGTTTAAACTGTTTGATGAACAATAACAGGGCTACTATTCACTGTTTCCTACCCATTTATAATCAAAACCTGCATTCTTTGGTGACAAAATCTAGATATAGGGTCTGGTGGTTTCCTTTTAGGTGATGTAATAAAATTTTCAATGCCGGCGTAAGTGTAAGTGTTTTGATCTGCTTCATATATGTATCCTTTGACTGTGATTGATTCAATTATCCATATAGCATAGCTAACCAGGCTGGCAACCTGATGGCCTTCCAATCTTTTACTAAATTAAGAAGCTATAGGTGAAGGAACTGAAAATTGTGGATCATCACTTGGCTTCAATACTGCTACAACTTCGTATATAATTAAACCCCCAAAGAGCACCAATTACGTAACAACTGGTTTGACAGTTTATTTGTGTAAAAAAGTGGAAAGAACTATATTACAGATTTTAAAACTAAAAGCTAATCATTTCCTACTGAGGATGCTATAGTAACTCAGGCTCATATTTTTAATCAGAGAAAATTTCCTGATGGCTAAATTATAAAATTATGTTTGTACGACTTGGGGAAAGGGAGAACAGGTCTTAATACTTACACCATTACAAATTCCATAATGTTTCATCATTTCTTCCATGGAGAGAGCAACAAAATTGCAGTTTTGGAAAAGGCAAGTCACATAGCCTTTTTGTTCTAGAGATATACTCCAGGACACCTTGTGGACCTTTGAATAACCACGTTTTCTCACAAGAATCCTTGGAACCTCCTTTTTTTCTTCTACATTTCTGAAATACAGATTTCTATTTTTTAAATTTGTCAGTACTAATTTAAAGGAATACACTAACTGAATTAAACATGCTAACACAGCATTGCAACAGACTTTCCTCTAGGAAAGGTGAACTTTTAATGTGAAATAAAACAAACGAAATCTCTAACTGTCTTGTAATTAAATGTTTCTATGCGCTTATGAACAAAATAATGCAACAGGAAACAAAACAGTTATGCAAAATAAATTAGAATGGAGAAAGTAAACCCATAACCTACTACATCTGATGGCAGGAGTGCAATGATTCTATAAAAAAGGAATACATATAATAAATAAACGATATTTTATACGATATCTTAATTGTTTACTAGACTATGCAAGACACGTGATAAGTTTAACAGTGAACACTACTGTAAGAATTGTTAAAGAGAGTACCTGAAATATTATTTATTTGTCATGGTTTGTGTCACTACAGCACTGCAGTATTTAGCTTTGGCAATTAATCAAGTTAATAAATATCTCTTTGATCAAATTCACTTCACCTGCACTTAGGACCAGCACTAGTAGTATTCTCAGACCTCGGGTAAATGTTCTTAGCCCTACCATGACAATTTTTTTTACTTTAAACTTTAAAAAAATATAAAGTCAGAAAATGTTAATGCAAAAACGTTCAAAATTATAGGTGCAGAATTTAAAACTTGCGTTTGACTTCTAATAAGGCACCCTGAGTGGTGGGCCTGGACCTGGGGCATTCACCAGCAATAAAGATGTCATTACCAAAATATAGATATTTCAATACCTGTGTGACATAATCAAAAGAAATTTTAGGAACATCAAACAGGGTATAATACTGAATTTTCGAAAAGTGATGGCTGCACCAACATTACTATATGGGTGCAAATCATGGAGACTGAGTAAACAACAAATAAAGCAGAGAGAAGAAGCTGAGATGAGAGCCATTGTTGGGTACACTTTACTAGATAAAAGAAATGAACAAATAAGAGAGCAATTGAAATTTTTAAATCTAAACAAGGAAATGACTAGATACAGGAAGAAATATAACACCCACAGAAGACAGCAAATGGTCAAAGGCACAGGTAAATTACAATCTGAAATAGGAAAGACAGAAGATATTTCTGTACAAGAAAAGGTGAAGCATTGAAGACGATTGACAAATGATTAGATATTTCATCTTTTCAGCATGCATCCCATTTCAGCTCCTTTGTCATCATACACATCTATAGCTATACTACAGGAATGTATCAGGATTTAAACATTACCATTATGGCTTTCCTAGGTATTCTTTTAACCACAACTGAGGCTTAATACCTTGGCAGAAATGCCCCCCCCCCTCCCACCCTCCCCCCACTCCTTCTCTGTAGCCTGCTAGTTATTTTATTTTGCTATTTTCCGCTTTCTGTCAAACTTTATCAAAATTCTTAACTTTCTCCATACCATTCAATCATAGGATAAATTTACAGTGTCTACTCACTCCTTATCACCAGCAACTCAATATTCTACTTGCTAATGCCCATGTCATATCTTTTCAATTCTGTTTCACTTCTAGAAACCAATGATTTGTAGAAGCATTGTTACTGCCACGAGATGTCGAAAAGGAGACCCTTGAACACTCACACTTGTTCTCTTTCCACTGTCTAAACTCAGCAAAGTGTAAGTACCAAAGAGATTTAGTGAAGCAGATGGCTCTTTTTCCTAAAAGCAATGTATTTTATAAGTACAAAATGAGGATGGCAAATTTGCAAGTTAAGAAACCAGACAGAAGCATTGACCTGGGATTCGGAGTGCTAATAGCTGGTAAAAAGTGCGCAATGGTCAATCAAAGTAGGGCAAATGGCCGCATTGCTAGGTCTCATCACTGGGCTACATTTAGTAATATTGTGGGATGTTGTGTTAAAAACCTTTGGCACAGGCATCGATGAGTGACATGTCTGTCATTCAGTAGGAGCCAGCAGCAGTTCTAGCAGAGAGAACGCAGAGTCGCCCTCCAGCAGCTGTGGCCACCACATATGAAGAAGACGAACAGTGCCTAACAGATTGGCTCTAATATGGGGTTATATGGTTGGAAGTGGAAAGCCATCATTGTATCATAGATTGGGAGCCTGGATTCCTCCATATACTCTATAGCTGGGGTTAATTGGGGACAGATAATTGGCTGCAGCCGCACTAGCCGTTCTCATTGTAAAAGTCATATTTGCGCAGTTATAATACAATCAAGCTTATGTCAGCATTCCAGAATGTCAAAACAGTATTGTCGGAAGCTAGTGCAAGAGCACCTTACATTGTAATCAGACATCAGCAGTAATCCTAGTGCATATAACTTGGAAATCCTGTACAGCACCATAATCACACTGTGTAGTGACAGTAAATAGTACATACTACTTGGTTACGAAGTCATTTCACCCTGATCATCCTACCACGAATGTCTCAATCCAATCCCAGATTGACTTCTATGCCTGATCCTTACCCACCTGCTCAGTCCTCTCATCGAACCTTGGCTTCATCTCTGCTTGGCTGGCCAGGTTCATCGCAGGTCACTACACAGACTTACAGGAGAAAAATGGGAGATTTTGGGCAGAAGAGTGATATAAGAAGCAACAGATATGAGAATTTTTCTCAATAGCCACTATTGCTGTTATTGCTGTGGTGACTGCTATCAACTGCAGGGCTGTTACTACAGCATCACAACATGGTGACAATGAAGTGTTACAGCACTTTTGTAATCAAAAAGTGAGAAGTCTTTTCCAGAACAACTTGTACTGTGAGGCCAAACAGTCGACATTATCACAAAGTGCTTTTCTTCATTATCAGATACCGCTGATGTTGACTCAGCCAATGCAACAGCAGCAGGGCATTGAAAACTCATTGCGGCATGCAAAAATTATGGTTTGCCTACTAGTTTCTGAATCACCCACTTACATAATGATATGTATGCTAGCTAGCCACCACGGAAATTAAAATTAATCAGTATTCCAAAATTATCCTTGCACTTCAAAAACTAAATAAGATGTGCCATTTAATCAGAAAAAAAAGTAATACCCTTTCTATCACCCTTATTTATTTCAAGTTTTGCAAAATGCTGCACATTTAAATAGCATAACAGATTGTGCTTGATTCTTGGGCATTCAAAAACAGAACATCATTTCACAAATAGTATACGTCGGAAATAAAGGTACACATGTGGGACAGCATAATTATTGTTCACCCAATATGGTGTTTTGATCAATCACTTAACTGTGACACTACACATGGTGCCACTTTAACATTCAAAACTACACTGGTGAGTTTGCTATTTAGATAAATCACTTTATTGTGACAATACAAAATATCTGATGGGATAAATGTATCCACCGAGTTATTGTTCTCAGCATTATAGAATAACTTCGAAATAAACAACATGTTTAATAGTGTTTTAATTTCCTTTTAATAATGCATTTGTTGAAACACAAAGGTGTTGCTAGGGGATTGATGTATAACATGATTCTTTGAACTATAACCATACCGTCCCTTAAAGAATCTTCGTGGTTGCCAAACCATTTTTGTACCCCAACAGTTGAAGATATGTCCAAAATAAATACACTCTAGGCATCCTGATGGATTTTAAAATGATATAGTCAGAAAAGTTCTTTTACATTAAGCAGTACCAGAGAATTTTAGAAAAAGCACCAGACTTTGATTCACAATTTAAATGATTACAGGTTAGACATTGTCACATGGTAAGCAACTTCCAGCTAACCCCTTAGATAGTGGTGAAAATTATAACCTCCATCACGTTGACCGGCAACACTGTTCCTCAACTACTCATAGTTTTATTACATTGCTCAGCGTCCTACACACCCGTCCTCACTGAACCATGTCTGCTCAAACAATGCCCAGCTTCCTTGTCTCGGCCCTTCCTTTTATGCATTTAGCTAAAAATTATGTCAGAGTGGACTTTGGACTGATAAAGGGCAATCTTATTTTTGCTCTGATTGTTCTGAAATTTTGATATGTGGTAGATTGACATGTAAATGTTATTTTATGTCTTCTAGGTGTTGTAGTTCTCAAGATAAAAAATCGTAAAGTTGAAAAAGCCTTGAATTTATCATTACTCCTAAAATTCTTAAACTTGTGATCTGATACTAAATTCAAATGATTCTACAAAAAATTCCTCAACCTTTGATATATGATATAATACTGTACCTGCTGTATTTCATAGTGAAAACCAAATTTTTTTGATATGATGCAATTTTATCAAAACTTTGATGTTAAATATTTCCAAAAGTATTACTCCTATCGATCTGAAACAAGTGTCAATCTTCATCAAATTTTATTTCCAATATAATGCTTATGTTATTTAACCGCTACAGTAGCTCCTTCATAAAGATTTCTTTATGATGTTTAAACCTACTGTCGATACATTGTTTCCGTTGTGTGACGTCAACAACATTACTTGACAAACTTTAAATTCACTTTAAAGGCCTAAATATTACTGGAATCAAAAAACAAGATAGCTACGTACTCAGTGAATATTCTTCTTTAACTTTAATGTACTTTCTTTGCTGCCAGTAGCATAATTCCACAAATTTTAAAACTGTGTAATCCATAGATTTCTATTTTTCCGTCTAAAAAACCTACTTTTCTTTTAGCTATTGTCTCTATTTTTTCATATGTTGTTATCTCTTTTTGTTCTGAAAATTTTAAGCTATTAATCACTACTGTAACTTGAAAATTATGATTTCTATCATCAAAAAAGCTCATCTGATGCAACTTCTCCAACATGGTTGGAAATTCGGCATCTCTCTTTATAAAATTTTCTAGCTCATAAGTGTCAGACTTAATTCGAATCGTAATTTTTACACTTCTAAAAATGAATGTGGTAAAAAAAAAAAAGGTAATCCTCTTTATAAAATGTTTCATGACCTTCGAATTCGATTAAACCTTTCCTCCTAACATGCTTTCTTACTCTTAAATTACTGGAAAATACTTCTGAAATGGATTGCTATTGGTTTTATGTATGCTCAGGACTCTTTAAACTATTTTTAAGGTGGTCATCATTATCGTTGGGGACCATCTCTAGTTTCCCGGGTGTGGTTTACGAGCCTTGGTTGTTGTAAACGATCGTCTTCCACTGTCTCCTATCCCAAAAAGTTTTTCTGTCCATGATCTATTCCCAATTCCAGCCCCTTCTCTCTATGTCCTCCTTCAGTTGGTCTGTCCATCTTCTTCTTGGTCTTCCCACTGGTCTTTTGCCCACTAACCTTTTTTTCCAAATAAGTTTTTGGTAGTTTTGTACTAATCATTCTCTTGACATGCGCAAACCATCGAAGTCTTCATGACACAAGTCTCTCTTCCATGGATTCCCTTAGCTCGAGGTTTGATCTAATATCATAGCTGAAAAAATGTTATATTACACATTCCAACACACAAGTAATATGGGTGAGATGAGAAAGGCATATGACAACACTGGACATTACTTATGTTTGCAACATATACAGTATTCATGCAACACGATTTGTGGAATATATATATATTACATTTTTCAAAAATTCTTGTACAAATGCAGCATCAGAGCTATTCTTTTGGTGACTCAACTTTATTTTAGTACTAGCAGTTACCCGCGACTTCGTCCGCGTGGAAGAGTGTTGTAATATAAGATTTTGTTGAGAGGTCTGGTCGCTCCTTGGTTAGGGCGTCCAACTGGACATGGAAAAGTCCCCATCTTGAATCCCAGTCTCGCAGAGGATTTTCATAGGTCCTTAGCTCGACCTTCACCTCTGGCACAGGTTGTTGTGTGATGGGAAGTGCACCAGAATGCTCATGTGGTTCTGATTTCACATTGAACTGTAGGTCCTCTATGCCTAGTAGGATTACTGCGTTAGGTTAAGCGGCTAAGAAAGGGGCTGATTGCGTAGACGTAATGAAGCCTTGCCACCAGGTCAATACAACCATACAATTAATTTTAGAGCTATTTTTATTGGTGATAGTAGTAATAAATACTGCAATAAAATAACAAAAATTTATTTGTTCCAAACAACTTCATCGAACTTTTAAAACAATAAAAATATTCTGTATGTTAGTAGTATTTTCAGTTTAATACATCGGTATATATATTGTAGGACTTGTTATTTTCTGAAAAAACATGTAAATTTTTTGCACTCGATACCCGCGAGCAGGCAACATATAGTTGACCAAAGGAAAAGCAGTGAGTACCCAAGTGTATTCCCACCGATTTCAACGTTTGACCTTGCGATTTATTAATTGTCATTGAAAATTAAATTTTTAATGGGAACTGTAATGTTTTAAATTCAAAGGGAATATTACTGGGAATAATTGCGATACACGGAATTATAATGGCTTCCCCTTTAGATGCACCGGTAAGAATTGTCGCCTTCACAATGTTTCTTCCTAGTGTGATGTGTAATCTGGTGCCATTGCAATACCTTGAGGGGAGGGGTGGGTCGAGATTACGCATCAGGAGAACTCGAGTGCCAACCTTAAGCACGAGTTTATGGGACGATAGCCCAGATAACTCGAAGGAATTTGAAAACTCGACGGGGTAGGTAGCAGCATCGTCAGTTAACATTACTGTATCGATGGAAGAGTGTGTTGTCACTTCCCCGACTATTTCCTATAATATATATATATATATATATTTTTTTGCTCCAGAATCATTTTTCGGGGCAAGTATTGTCCTCTCACATAACCAGTTCTCGTCATTGATAATATTTAGTTGAATGCTCGGGAAAACATTAGAAATGAGCTCGCGTTTGTTCAGGTGTTTCAGCAACTCGTTGCAATGCCAAATGTGTGGCGTATTGTTATTGCCGTCTTTTTGCTTGCTTCAGTGTTTCAGAAGCTTTTGAGATCGATTGCCAATCCACTTGCTCTTAGCACCGAGCTCGCGATTTTCCCGGTGTGATCTTCCAGACACCAAGTGTTCATTTTGGTGTTGTCGCCCAACTTATGACTGCTCCAGCAATTCAGCATCTCCAGAAGCCACAATACGTGCTAAGTGCTCAAGCCTGTGCAGCTCTGCTAGAGGATTTGTTCCTGGGTTTTGGCTTTTTTCACAGCCGTAGTTTTCTTACATTTCATTGAAAGATTTGAATTTCGTTTACCCGGCATCTCTTAAAATTACTAATTTCAAGATTTGCGAATAAAAATTAATATAGTTTTAATTAATGGAAACTCAAAACGTCAAAATATGATGGAAGCGACTAAACAGCCAAAAAATTTACTAACATTCAAAGAGCAAATAAATACCCAAGTGGCCCAAGGACATTGATCTCGTTAAAAAATTGCCAAACTAAAAATGTATATTTTGATTTGCGCTGAATATCTGAAAATTACATTTATAAATTTCAAAAATTTACTTCGAGCAATGCCGTGTGTTCTGCTAAATCATCCAAGCTTATTATATATCTTTTGATACAATATCATTATAAAGCGATACATGACGTCACTAAAATGGTGCTCGTGAAAGAAGCTTAAAGTATTAATAATGTTTCAGTTATCATTTTGGTCCAGGCTGCATTTCAACCAAGTGACAAACTCCGCTAATAATACCGCTAGAAAATCAAAGCTTCTATAACTCGCACATTAATACATTAGTAAGGTGAATTATTATTTCAGATCGCAGGAAAATAAATACTGAATACATATGAAACTACATTCATTATTGCAGTTATGTAATTAAAAAATTTATACTAAAATGCTTGTAAATTACAGTGTACAGCGGAAAGTTCATAATTCTCTACAACTCTAATACAATTTTTGTTAATATTGCTGGTTAAGCTTACATCGCAATAAAGTGACTGTTACTGCTCGTGATTTAGTAAGGCGTATAATGAAATTAATTGTGATAGTAATTTATACTACACTAATTAGGAATCTTGATATAGAAAATTCTGTTACTATTCGAAATCCAGTTCCAATGCATTTAATGTGTTTAGGTGTGTTCATAACGTTTGATTTTGTAGCGGCAATGTTAGCAGAGATAGTGGTTAGGTTGAAATGCTTCCTGGACCAGAATGTTTTTGTTACAGCATAAGGCAGAAGTCATTTAGTTATTATTAGTAATAAATAAGCAGCTTTCATAAGCTCCGTGTAAACGACTTGCAATATTGCTTCATGAAACATCAAGTCTCTACGTTAGACCATTGAATACGTTCGTTTTAAGTGAAGGATTTACTGGAGTAGTTTACGTGGCGATACATAACGTCACAACGTGACATAGTGCTTTTGCTTAAATAACTGATAACTAAATTTCTCATGCCATTGGCTATGACAAAAAGAATCAGTTTTCATTATGGTCCAGGCTGAATATCAATGTAATCACAATCTCCGCTAATATTGGCGCTACAAATTCAAAACCTCAACCACACGCGCATTGAAATAATTATTTTATCCTAAGTTAGCATCGCCGTGTATCGCGACGTAAACTTGAACCGGATTTATTAGATATTTGTAGAAATTGAACAGTAAGTAAAGAGCACTGTTTCCTAAATCATAGTCTACTATTTGACTGATTTATACAAAAATTTTGAACAGAAAAGGGTTTGTAATATTACAGAGAATGTATAGTGTAAAAAAAGAAGACACACAGGAAATAAATTAAACCGAGATAGAATGGAATCCGTAACATTTTTATAAATACGACATTTCGAGCACAGGCATTTTGCACTTTTAGTAAATCGACTTTCGTGCTGGTATAATCATAGCATTTTACGTTGTTTTTTTCCAAGCTCTGATTTTTCACATTTAGTATATTACGATCGAATTTATGGTGCAATATTTGAGATGTCATACTATTTTATGTACGCAAATGAAAAAATCTCTTTACGAACTTAACAACAGTACCTACCTTTTTTAATTTAAGGTTAAGTACATATTTATAATTCCTGCTTCCAAACTATTGTTTGTCAAGTGCATCGGTTTTATGGCTTTTAAACTAAACACAAACTTGCATATGTAAGAAGGTTTTCACTTTTATTTCTGAAAAACAGTATTTGCGATTTATGTAAAAAGCAAAGAGTAAACGTTGCACGGCTGTCTACGAAGTAGGAAACTCTTTGTTGTTTGCGAATTGATATTAATGGCAATTTCTAAAAGAACTATGCGTTTTTTGCGGGATAAAATTTATCTTATCTCACTTCGCAAGCAATTAACTGACTTCATGCCAAATTTCATTTAAATATGTTGAGTTATCATGGCGTTATAGATTCCAGACGTACATCCAAACACACATCCGAACTTTCTCGTTTTCTCATTTATAGATATATAGATTTTCCTTTATAAAAATATACAAATGAAAAACTAAGAATAATTAACAACTATGGATACTGAGAGTCATAAATTGCATAGCAGCAAGTAAGAAGCATACTTAAAATACAAAAAATAAATAAATTATTAGAAACTTCAACACTAAATGTCAATGATAAGTCTGATAAAAAAAAGAAAGAGAATCAATAACAACTGTACATAACTAAAAATAAAAATATCTGACTTTGTGTTGTTCTGATACAACATACTAAATAAAAAAAAGATGGTTTACATGAGCAATTAGTACTGTTGTAACCAAGCAGTTAAAAAAAAAAAAAATGAATTCAACATACCTAGTGCTCTTTACATCACATGCAATTTTAGTGCTTGGCACATGTGATAACAATAAATGCTCCTTTACAGCTTCTTCCGAGTTCAGGCGACTATGACAAACTGGACAAACATGTCTTTCTGTTGAACGTACCTGAAATCAAAATACATCAATCAAATTACCTTATAAAACTTTATTAATGTAAAGAGATGAGACATGGGAAGGAAGTCAGTGTGCATACACCAAAACTTACCAAATTCCTACCAAAATGACTTTATATTACTCACATTAAATTTATTTCTGATAGTTTTAACACCGTTAAGAGTCTTTGTTATTAGACTGTTATAGTTTCACTATTTTTTATTTAACTTTTGCAGTACTTGTTATTAATTCATCACAAATAATTATTTAGGCAGTGAATACTTTAGATTTTCAAGATGTTTTATAGCTGGAATGCTGCTGCTGCCTGGTTTTTAATAGCTGTTGTGAGTGGAATGTGAATGAGGTAAAAGTTGGGCCATTATAAAAAGGTACTTGAAATGAATTCTATTGATAGAGGAAGTCGAGTCATTGTCTTGTACATGTCTGGCTCTGCCTGGTGTCTCACTTTTGCAAGAATAAGGCTATACACTGAAATATTGTGCGTTTCTTTTATTTGTTCTCTTTGTGTTCGTCGTTCCCAGCCACCTTTATCTGTGGTAAGTGTTGGGTCATATTTTCCTATCCTTACTTAGTTTTATATATATATATATATATATATATATATATATATATAAAACCGGATACATTTGAGTTATAAATTACTGAGCAGATTTTGATGGGGTTCTCACCATTTCAAAGCTTAGAATCTCAATTCAGTTATTTGACATGTCTTATGTTTCAACGTTACATAATGCAGGAGAATTAAATGAAATTCTGAATGTGTGGTGACAAGTCCCAAAGATGGAAAGATTAGATGCTGCATACTTCACACTAAACACACAACTACAATGTCTCTGACCATAGCATTTGAAAAAAGCAATCAGATAACTATATTGCACATTAAACAGAACTTGAAGTATTCTTTTTAATTTAATTCGGGATATTCAGTTTTTAAATGCCATAGATGGCCATATTGAATGCGAGAAACTATTAATGAAAAAACAATGGGGATTTTCTTTGATCATAATCTCTGTCAGCACAACTACAATGTCTCTGGCAATCACTGTTAGCATTCTGTTCACAATAAAATGGCATTGTAGTTTATAAATCTCTGAAATAAATCAGAAGTAAAGAATATTTTTACAAGTGCGGAATATATTTTAATTTTGAATTCCAGTGCCAGATAAAATGACAAATTTTTTAGCTCGAGCGGCAGACGAGTCAGCATAATGAGACATATCTAATGTTTGACACTGTGAAAACTCAGTTAAATTCGATTTCACAGTTTTCAGGTAATGCTAGATTATTTGTAAAATAAATGTGCCTTAACGTATTAAGACATACTTTAAATTTTAGCTTTGACTCAAAGCTTTCAGATTCTGAAAATCCATCCAAAATCTGTATTTTATGTGCAATGCCAGAATAAACAGACACATTATAATTTTTATGTACGTGGTATATATTAATGCCTGTATGGTCTGTTGGATTTTAGAGCAGCAACATTAGCTGTAATTAGGTTGAAATGTAGCCTGGGCTAAAACGAAAACTGACATTCCATATCAAAGCATCCAAACCACCCCATTCTTAGAACTGTGCTGCTAAATAACCATTTAGTTTAGTACTGGAAATGGTTGGTACGAAATCAACGAAGTTTGATACGCATGAATCTTTTTTGACTAATAAAAATAGTGTACGGGTAAATCAACTTCAACCCACTCCTTTCATGGTAAGGTGCAGGTGAATCTAGGTTTGCTTTAATTCCGGAAATGGATAGCACGAATTGTATGAAACTTGGTACACGTTTCTCACTGCGTGATTGAAAATAGTGTATGGGTAAATCAATGCCAATTCTACCGGGCAACACCAAGAAGTTTGCTAGTATATATATAAAACTTAATGAAACTCTTAAACAGTAATCTTACACTGTGTCTAGGATTCATTAAGAAGGCCACTTATAGCCTTCTTTGTTCTTGTTGGGGAACTGGGGTTAGAATCTTATTGATGTTAAGATCATAAAGGCGAGGAAGTAAAGCACTTGTATTTGAGATGTTGTAAGTTATAAAATATGGTGTACATATAAAAAAGGTGGTTATTGATACATTCATTAATTATTCATTATGCATGCACGCACGCACACACACACACACACACACACACACTTTTGAAGATTGCAAGTTCGGACCTGGTCGCCACCAATGGAATGTTGGAAAAGGTTAAATATTTCAAGTTTTCAAATAAGAGGTTAGAAGCTGCTGCAAGACAACAAACACTTTTAATGGTCACCAACGTTTGCTGTGACCACCACTTTACAATCTGACGTGAATTTTTAATATCGTCACTTCATATTTCCAAAGATGCAGTTTCTTCCATTTGTAACACTTCCAACAGCTCAATAAAGAGATTGACCACCAACAGTTATTAATTGCGCAAGATTACACCACACTGTTCATCACAATGAAGTGGCTATCTTTTCCTGTTTCACCGCATACTTTCACTGTTCTCAACTATTTAATATCCCGCACTAATTATATCATACTTCGCGTTTCTTTGTTGGAGCCAGACACAACACGACGTGCTTCCCGGCAATCACACCCACTCCTTCTCGAGTCTCGCTCCCGACTGACTAAACTCATCACATGACGCTCCCAGCAATGTGTAACCTTATTTTTATGGATCCAATGATAAAAATAAATGTTAACCAGCATACTTAAATCATGAATGAGAATGGAAACAACTTGCAGACTATGACACGGTGAGAGAGAATAAAAATATGAATATGGCAAAGACACAATAATAGCTTTCATAGGCATAAAAATGGTCAACAATGAACAATGAAGAGCAAGCAGATGGTCAAGCCTAAGAAAGAGAGGAGAAACTAAGGAACATTCACGAGAAGTATGTGTGTTATGTGTGGATAAATAGACACTTGCTATGTCATCAGATGGAAAGAGGAGCAAGTCAAGGGAATGTGTTGTTCCTGTTTTGAATTGATGTCATATTATGAGGGTGAGCAATTGTTTTAGCTCGGGCGCCACTTTGTGGAAAGGGGAGGTTATCGAAGGGCTGTACCTATTAAAATGATTGCAAGTTAATGTCTGTCAAGGAGCACCTGTATTTACTCTTGTTGATCTTCAAACAAAAAAATGCTTCCTCACAAATATATGTAGACCCAAATTATAGGGAAAATTTTTTCCAGCAAATTTCTTTATATATATATATATATATATATATATATATATACATATACCACACCAAACGTTCACTCCCCTACAGTCTTGGCATTCGAGGTAGTCGCATATGCTCTAACCAACAGTCTCTCATGGATTATTCAAACAGTATTTCAGAAGCATTAATATCTCGGAACTACCCTCCAGCTTTGGTTAACAAACAGCTTTCACGTGCCACATCACAACTGAATCAGCCAATCAATCATCCCAGACCTGCAAAAACCAACCACAATCCAGTCTTGGTCACACAGTACTACCCAGGCCTCGAATCCATCAACAGAGTCCTCCGGCAGGGCTATGATTTCTTACAAACATGCCCTGAAATGAGATCCATTCTTCCTAAAATCCTCCCTGCCCCTCCTAGAACTTGTTTCAGCAGACCTCCTAACCTCAGCGAACTTCTAGTCCACAAACACAGTCTTCCTCTTCCTAACAGTCAACCCCAAGGCTCTTTCCCATGTAATAGACCACGCTGCAAGATGTGTGACATACACCATGCTTCCACCACTTTCATCAACCCGGTCACAGGGGAAAGCTTCCCTATCATAGGACACGCCACCTGTGAAACCACGCATGTAATATACCAGTTAACATGCAACCACTGCCTGGCTTCATATATAGGTTTGACCACTAATGCACTCTCCATAAGAATGAATGGCCACCGTCAGACGGTATTCACACAGAACCCAAAGCACCCAGTTGCTGCCCATGCCATAACCCACGACTTGAATAATTTCAACTCTTGTTACACAGTCCGTGCTATCAGAGTTCTCCCTAATAGCAGCAGTTTCTCTGAACTCAGAAGGTGGGAACTTGCCTACCAGTACAAACTTGGCACTAGGCAACCACCTGGTCTCAACCTAAGATAATACCCGGTCACCTTTTTTTTTTTCTTCTCCCTCTCCTTTCCACTACCTATATTGAACCACCACTAACCTGAGGTGATGTTTAATTCATAATTATTATTATTATATATATATATTTTATTTGTATAATATTTTAATTTTTTCAATATATATTATATTTTGATCTTCCTACCAACCAGAAATTAGTTTGGATATTAATTTTTGCTCGGGTATGAGCTCTGATTCACTGCCCCTCTACTTTTCCAATGTTTGAATTTACCCCCACCATTTTGTCGACCGGCGGTCTTTCCGTGAGGCAGTCTCCGGGTGCACCCACCTCTCATAATGTTCTCTTGTTGAAGAAGGGTTTTTTTTCCCGAAAATTACTTTATTATTTGTGTTTGTGTCTTTTCTGTGTGTTCGCGCCCCACATCCATCATCTAAAGGTAAGTGGTGGCTCATTTCCCTATCCTAATTTGATTCCTTTCCGCTACTTAGCGTCTTTTTTCATTGTTATTATATATACATATATATATATATATATATATATATATATACTGTAGAAATTTTTAGCAGACAAAGATTTGTAAAAGTCAACTAATATCACAGCATTAAACATTTCTTTCACAGTGTGATCTGACTGCATATCAATAACTTCAAGCTGCAGCTCCTGAAGTCCTGTGTCCGTATATCAGCGGTGTTAGGATAAGGGAGTAAACTGAATTTAAGCTCAATTTTCTTTAAGTCCTGAAATCTCCTTGTTTTTTTTTTTTTTTTTTTAACGTCCCTTTTTAACAACGTGGTCTTTAGAGACGGGAAAGGATGAGGGCAAGGAATGGGAAGGAATTCGGCCATGGCCTTTTGAAGGAAGCATCCCGGCATTCACCTGGAGTGATTTGGGGAAACCATGGAAAACCCAAATCTGGATGCCCGGACGGGGATTCGAACCGCCGTCCTCCCGAATGCGAGGCCAGAACGCTATCCGTTACACCACGACGCTCGGTGTCTCCTTGTTAACTTGTTCTCCAAACACTTCAGATGATCTCTAAACTTAGCGAAAACACTTTCAGAGACTTTCTGTTTTCCTAATAAACCTGTTTTTGAGGTGGATTTTTCTTACTGTCTTGGCAGGTGGGGGGCCACAAAAAAAGTATCAGTGGGCCACATGTGACCGCGGGCCACTATTTTCCCACCTCTATCATATTAGATAAAGACAAAAAAGTTTAAACATACAGAAGTTCGGCAAACTTTAACATGACAATATATGGCGATTGCACTGATTTCGGAGCAGACAGAACAGAATATGAAAAGAGAACTGGAAAAATGACGTGTAATGAGAACATGAGTTGGATATCAGAGTGAGGAAAAAAACGCTAAAGTAATGAAAGTACTAAGAAACATTAGCCCATCAAAGAAGGTGTGATTCTATGGCAATAAATTGGAATGGGTGGACCATTTTCTTTACTTGGTAAGTAAAAAAAAAAAGGCGATGAATGGGAAAATGGAGTAAGACAGAGAATAAGAAAGAGTGGACAATTTTATCATCTGATAAAGCATTTAATCTGGAGGTGGAAAGGAAGCTAAAATCTTGCTCTACAAAGTGTTTTACCCAACCAATACTGACCTATTGCTCTAAAACCTGGACAAAAAGAGATGTAAGTAGACTAAAGATAATGTAGGCGATATTTCTGAGAGGCATGGAAAATATCACAACAAAGGATAGAATCAGAAACAAAAACCCCAGGGAAAAATTAAAGGTTGAAGCAATAGAAGAGATTTCAAAGGCTGGGGTATGTTATTAGAATGGAGGAGCAATGGGGTTAGCACTCCTGAACAAAGGGGATGGAAGAATTTACTTTTTTGCTTATGGCCTTATGCTCCCATTGGTGTTGATGTCATTACAGGCAGGAACAGACTGGGGTCAAATAATAGGAAGGAATTTGGTCATGGCATTTTGAAGCGATCTTCCTGGCATTTCCTGCAGTGATTTCAGGTAATGATGGAAAATTGAACTCTGGAAGGCCAGGTGGGGATTCGAACCGCTGTACTCCCAAATGAATGGCCTGAGCAGAAAATTTACAGCTTTAAGTCATACTAAAATTAACAGAAACACTTTTTTATTAAAAAAATGTAATTCAAGTTTACTCACTCCACTACAACTGACATAATGCTGGCACATGTCCTTGTAAGAAAGACTGATATAATTGCATGCTCTCAGTGGGCAACGGATGTAACCTATATCATGAAGCGAAGTCAGCCAATACTTGATGAACCCAGAAAGTATTCGTCTTGATGAACGTTTGGGCCTGAAATACAAAAATAAACTACAAAATATGCAAATTATAATATAAATTACCATCTACATCACCAATACACAGTTTGCTTTTATAAATAGGTACAGAGAATGGAATTAATACTAATTAATAATAATCTTGATGGAAAGATTGTACATATTTACAGAAAAATAAATATATTAAAAATGGAGTTTTCAAAAGTATACTCTTCCTTTAGGACAGCATGAAATGAACTTATCAGGATTAAGAGGAAGTAGTGAGTAACTGTTAGGTTTAAGCCAAGTTGAAGAATAGGGGGAGGGGTGGGGCAAAATTCAAATTAGGAAAAGATAGAAAGTAATTTACCAACAATAATAATGATAATGTTGATGATAACACTGACAAAAATGGATATAAGAATGGAAAGCAAACTCATCAATTACCAAGACTGAGGGTTGGACTGCTGAAATAACAAATAATGTGACCAATACAAATGCCCAAGATTTTGGGAAATATAGCAAAATGCCACACTTGTTACAGAAGAACTTTCTGCAAGAACTTTACTTGCTATACCTCTATTTTACACCATCTACAAATAACATTTACACTTTCACCGGACAGATTTGTCATTAGTACCAGAATTGTGATGTATTTCATTAAGTTTAACACATGACAGACAGCTAATACTAAATACTGTCTATTAAGTTTTGTCTTTTATTTATTTATTTTAATTACAGCCCTCCTGCCTTTAAATTTGGTATGTGATAAATTTGCTTTCCTTTTACCCTTGTTTGATTACAGATGACATAGTAGTTCAAGATTTAGGTTACCAAAACTTTGTACAGCTGTTTTCTATGCCAGCAGAAGTAGATTATTTGTCTACTAGTGTCATCAGTTCACTAAAATATTTAGTAACTCTCTTCCATCATAAATTGAAAACATGAATTATCCTCTGACACAGATATGCAGTTATGAGGAACTAAAACTGAAGTTACATGACCATGCTGTAAACTTTATTCAGCAACAAGAATTGGAAAGAGTTTTAGTACAAGTTAAAAGCCACTATTCCAGTGCTTCTGAACCCATGTTCCATGAAGATGGTACAGGTGGTCAACAGTCAGAATATCAAAAATTTAATTACTGTTCAAATAAAATGGATGCCTTATTCATACTGTACAAGCTTAAAATGAAATTCTATTATCTTGGTTCGCCTCATTTTTGAACAATTTCTTCACTGAGAAGTGAATAACCTAAATTATCTGAAATACCATCAAAAATTGTCATGCATTTTTCACAAATTATCTTCATGACAAAGGATTTTACAGTCTCCTTTGCATGAAAACAAAATACTGAAACCAATTTAATGTATGTGGCAACCTTAGATTCAATTTGACTAATTTAATTAATTGGAATGGAACTATATCAAACTGTTCTAGATTACATCACATTTTTCACGTATTAAAAATAATATAAATAATTTATATGTGACATATTTACTGTGTGAACCAATTTTAACGCTACTTTCACTGGTGGTAGCTGTTTTGGCAGGAAGTGACATAGGTTACATTTTATCCTGGAAATATTTAAGGTTCCATGCAAAAACATAAAAACCTTTAAAATACATGACGAACGAAGTTGTGGGAACCAGCTAATATTTATATATATAATTCAACCCTTTCTGCATCATTGGTAACTTCTTCTCCTATCCTTATCAATAATTATCTAAATATGTTCTCTTTCCCTCAGTTAACACAGCAATAGAAATTTCTTCAATCGTTTAGTGGTCTCCATATGGCCATAATATTCGTCAGAAATCCATTTTAAGCTATTCCTTTGCTGCTATTAATTTCTTGCTACTGTATAACTGTTTTCAAAGTCTATTATATTAACTTATTATCAACTTCTTTTCCCTTCCCATATTGTATCCTTAAACAACTTTTGCTATTGGTTAAATGAAGCTCTCTCATATCCATCAGATGTGCTTTCCGATTGTTTCTTTCTGTAGCCTTAGGCCCCATGAAGTTACCATCTGTCCTTATTACAAGAATTACAAATTGCTTGGTTCCCTTATGCTCTCTATCACTTTCCCTCACAAAGGTATTGCTCCATTGTGTTAGTAATATTATTTCCTTTCCAGTCCACACTGGTAAATTTAAGACCCCACCAATAATAACCATCCTAAGCTCACCCATGATCTCTGAAAATGAATTTAGTTTTTCAACAAGTTTCACCTTTGCCATTCATATTTCCATTATGATAAAGAGCCAAGACCTTATTTTATCTTTCATATCCCCACTCTCTCCCCAGAAATCTACATCTAGTAGTTCACAACTATGAACAATAGCACAAAGCAGTAACCTACGTTAAAAACTATATGTTTTCTTCCAGTACTGCCCACTCTAGCTCTGTGGCACACTCAATAACTGCCAATAACCTCTTTGTCTCACTTCTTATTTTAACCGAGACTCTGCTTCTGTAATTATTCACAGTTTGTGTGTGAATAGCGGTCAATTTAGAAAAAAACTATTACTTTGTTCACTATACGCAGCTTAATGGAAGCAGACTTACATCTAGCTATGTCATATCATCATCACTACTCTTCAACATTCTTATTATAACCCCCTTTTCACTGTTCATCAGCTTCAACATTCTTTGGCTTTTATCATTTTCCCCAAAATGCATCTGTATTCCAGAAACTTTGGGTCACCTACTTTTATCCCCTCACCAACAGCCTAAAAGAGGCACAATTCTAACCTCCACCATGACTGGAAGTGAGATTCTTTACAACTTTAGCTAACAAAAGTACCACTTCCCCATTCTATTAAGGTGAAGGACATGCCTAATGAAACCCCATTTACCAATGGTTTCTATCACAGATCCCCTGCCTTTCTCAAGCAGTGCTTCAGTCTCCACATTTACCTATCGCACACCTGTGTTCAACTATGGCCAATCATGACAACTTAGAAGCTGCACCAGGTATAACATCAACAAGGACTATAGCAAACTTTATAGATGGTTATGTAACATTATGACTAATGCTTTTAGTTCCCTCCACTGAATACAATGCACAGGAGCTTTTCACAAGGAGATGGTTCCAAAGGAGCAGAAAGTTTGAGCTTAAATTATTAGGGCAGGGTATTTATGGCTGCAATGTGAAATATAGAGACATACGTTTTTGGTCAAAATATGAAAATGCCCTCCATCGATCAATTTCAACCCCGTATCTCCCACAACCCCATGGCTACCAACATGACACCACCATGGTGCATGTTGGAAGACTTGAGGTTAATACCACACAATCACCAGTGGACTGTGCTGGCTAGTTTTGGCTGTGAAGTGAAATATAGGGACACGCATGTCTATTTTTATATCAGGTCCACCACATTCAACCAACATATCTACCACATCCCCACAGCTACCAAAATGCAATCACCATAGTGCACGATGGAAGACTCCAGGCTACTACCAAATGCCCATGGTCTGCACTTGGTAGTTCTGGCTGCAAGGTGAAATATAGGGACACACATATCTTCAGTTGAAATAAGAAAGTGCCCCAGCTCAACCACCACAACACCCACACCCCCATAGCTACCGACATCTAACCTCCATAGTGCACGATGGGAGACTTGATGCTTCTACTACACACAAACACCAGTGATCTGCGCATTACAGTTGTGGTGGCAAAGTGAATATACAGACAAACATGTCTTTGGTTGAAACAGGAAAATACACTTGATCAACCACTTTCAACCACCATATCCCCTACAGCTACCGAAATTTGGACGACGTTGTGCACGATTGTTGACTATATGCTACTGTCACATATAAACACCAGTGGTCTGTGCTAGGTAGTTGTTAGGGGGAACACGTCTTTGGATGAAATAAGAAAGTGTCCCAGGTTGACCATTTTCAACCACCATATCTTTAAATCCCCAATAGCTACCGACATGCAACCACCATAGTGCACGATGGGAAACTTGATGCTACTACCACTACTACACACAAACACTAATGGTCTGTGCTGTGTAGTTGTTGCAGGAAAGTGAAGTATAAGGACACACAAGTCTTTGGTCGAAATATGAAAATGCCCTACATTGTACACTTTTAAACACCATATATCCTACACCTCCACAGCTATCGGGATTCGGCTAATGTTGTACACGATAGGAAACTCTATGCTACTGCCACACACAAACATCAGTGATCTGTGCTAAAGTAGTGGTGGCAGAAAAGTGAAATATAGGGACACGCAAGTCTATTTATATATATATATAATAACAATGAGCAGGAAAAAGCTTTAAGGCAATAAAACTAAGGAAGCATAGGGAAATATGACCCAACACTTACCACAGATGAAGGCGGCTGGGACGACGAACAAAAAACAAACACAAGAGAAGCGCAATATTTCAGCCTACAACAGCCTTAAACGTGCAGTAGGTGAAGCACCAGGCGGCGTCACATGTGTACACATAGAGTCAGCCGTCTATGTGCACACATGTGACGCCACCTGGTGCTTCACCTTCTGCACGTTTAAGGCTGCTGTAGGCCGAAATATTGCGCTTCTCTTGTGTTTGTTTTTTGTTCGTCGTCCCAGCCGCCTTTATCTGTGGTAAGTGTTTGGTCATATTTCCCTATCCTTCCTTAGATATATATATATATTTATTTGCAGTACTAAAATTTTTATATGTATAAATGTTTGGCAGTACTAAATTTGGTAAGGCTAGGACTATGAAATTAATCAAATATCACAATCAAGAAACAATTAATTCATACTTTAACAAGTAAGTTTCTATTTTAAAGCAGAATTGATCTAATCGAGGTTAAATATTATGTCAATTGTGTTTTTGCTGTAGGACTTAAATTAATTTTTATTATTACATAGAATATTTATTACAACTATTAAATGAAACTCTTATATACTATAACGTTCTAAAAAGTGGACAAAGTCACAGGTAACTGCTAGTATAAAATGAAAATTAAAGATAGAGAAAGGAACCATTACTCACCACAGTTGATGCCAGAAAGAAAAATGACACTTAATAAACAAATACAGAATATTGAAACTTTTTATAAAGCCTGCCAGCCAAATGTGGTGTGCATTGGGAAGGAGTCAAGGAAAAACAAATAACCCACTGTGGTGTCAAGGCTGAGAGAGAGGACAAGGATGGGAGGGGAGGGAGGGAGGGAGGGCAAGGAATGGAAAGGAATTTGTCCATGACCTTTGAAGAAACCATACTGGCATCTGTCTGGAGTGACTTGGGGACACCATGGAAAACCAAAATCTGGATGACCGGAGGGATTCAAACCCATGTCACCCAAAATGCAAGGCCAAAGCATCATTAGCCCTGAATAAGTTAAAACTTGGATGAGAATCAAGCCTCGTTCACATTCATGTTGCCTTCTAGCATATTTTCTTGTTCCATTCCTAGTTCTTCATATAGAGCAGCTTCCAACCACTGACCAGATCTGCTGGGAACAAAAGCCTCTCCAGCGCTTCCTGTCCAATCATCCACTGTCTCTCAATTTTCTCCTCTTTCGTCCACAAATTTTTTTAAACATCTTTCACCCATCTGTTACTCAGTCTACCTCTGGGCCTCTTCCCTTTCAGCTCCGTGCCCAGCATCTTCCTTGGAATCTTCTCCTCTCCCATTTTCTTTACATGCCAACACATCTGTAACGTAGATTTCTCTGTTTTTTGTTATAACAGTTCCTCCTCGATAATCTCACCAATTCTCTAATTTCTTATTCTGTCTGATGCTTGGAAGTTATTTTCATTAAGTTTCACAAGTCTCACATAAATGGCATGGAAAGTTTAACCCATAGGTAAATGATTTGGTAAACAAAAAAAAAGATTAAAAAGTCAACACATTCCCTGAAGTTAGTCAATCTGATAGCACTTATATCATCAGTGCTTATGATTACTGAGGTGTCTGAAAGGAATGAAGAGACAAAAAAAAGTGAATAGATAAAAGAAATAATTCGTTTTTGTGTAAGAATTATGTGTAATTACAACTTTTGCCAGTGGTTTAGTTTCTCGATATCTCATCTATATTTTTGTTAATGTTAACTAGAATTATTAATACAAAACTGCAAAATTTTTATCGGTAAATCCTCCTTATTACCATTTTAAAATTTGCAGTGCATGATCAAGTACTCAAGAATAAGTTCCTTCAAGCATACCAATACTTACTGATCTTGGACAGAAGGTTCATGCGGAGCGAACTGAACAGTTCCCCGATTTGATTGTGGTTGGGCCTGCTGGCCTCTGTTTAAACCTTCAACCTAAACAGAACACAAAAGTACTATACAAATCTGAAAATAAATTAGAGGAAGATAAAGTTTATTTCTGCTTGGCTTTACTGATTTCCAACATCTTCATATTGAAATTATTAACTTTTATATATTATGATTAAATATAACATTCATTTATATTCCAATGGGCATTTGCTTTAATTTTTTTCTTAACATCTTTCCATTTCAACTTTAGTGCACAGAATTTTCTTTGTGCTCAGCTTATTATCTGTCAGTTTTTCACTCAATGAGACACTGTCAAAGAGAAGTGGAACTGATTTATACACACAGTCAGGAAAGGTATGTTTGAGTAAGGGAATGATCCACTGTGGTATACACAAAGTTAAAAGATTACTTAAAAAAGCAAAGCAGGAAACACAGTCAAGGAGGACGGGGTACCGTAATGATTTAGAAAACTTAGTTAACATGCGATGTGTGAGGCCTTTAATATTTCCCGTTGCAACTCACTTTTACGAGCCTCAGAGAAAACCAAAAGAAATTTTGTCAGTGCATAAAAAAAGTCAACTGTACTGACAACTCTAAGCCAATACTAATTCTGATAGATGTGAGATAATGAACACTGTCACAAGTTTAACATAATTAAAACCAAATTCAAAAACTTATTCACTGAAGAAAATAAGGATTTTCCTACAGCGTGTAGAGTTAGAGATGGATTTGTTAGGAATAGATATTGCAGGAATTGTAAAACAATTAGAACCCCTGAAGTGGAGTAAAGCACTGGGTCCCGATGGAACACTATTAAGGGTATTTCCAAAGTACGCCATGTAAATCGGACCAGTTCTGTGTAATATATACTGCAAATCCTTAGAACAGATTCCAGGAACAAACAACCCACATTTATAACTCCTGTTTGAAGCAGAATTCTGGAGCATATTATATGCTTGAATATTATGAATTTTTCAGATGAAAATAAATTGCATACATGGATTTTGGAAGAACAGATCATGTGGAGCACAGCTTGTCCTATTTATACATGGCATAAATAAATTACTGATGCAGGTCCACATGTTCAGGTTTTTTTTTTTTTTTTTTTTTTTTTTTTTTTTTTTTTTTTTTTTTTTTTTCTTTTGGATTTCCAGATAGCCTTTGACTTTGTGCCACATAACTGTTTCATAGTGACAACTTGAGTGTACTGTATATTGATGCAGATTTGTGAATGGATACAAGTCTTTCTAAATTCCAGGTTCTCAGCCTGTGGGGCATGAAGAAACATCAAGAAGCGTATGAGATAACTTTGTCGCCTGTATAGTTTTAAGCTGTTAGAAATGCTATGTCTCCTTCACTGCCTCATAGAGTTGAAAACCTTTATTAGCTAACATCACACAAGTAGCAAGTTTCCTCCAAGGTAACATTGTTAGCACTGAGAAGTAGGCATTTACTTTTAATAATAAAATTGTAGCTGGGAGGGGGGGGGGGAGGAAGAGGGGGAGCATGGGTACTTTTCTTTTGACATAAGGGAGACATAAAAAGAAAAACTTTGGGAAACCCTATTCTAACTGCTCTGGTTGGTCGCAGTATATAATTGATGACAGAGGAGCCTCTTTTAAATGTTATACTGGGGGTCTCCTCAAGGAAGTTTGGTCCAAACTTCTCTTAATTTCTATCAATGCTCTCAGAGAAAATGTTAATATCACTGTTCACTGTTCATTGATGATGCAGTCATCTACAGAAAATTAGGTAATTCTGACAATTGTTTAGAAATTCAGTGTGTTGGTGCAAAAAATGGCAACTTACATTAAATTCTAAAAAGTGCAAAGCAGAAAGAAGTTTCATTTAATGATTTAGTAGATTCCATGAAGTATTTGGATGTAACGGTAGAAAGAAACATGAAATGGGAACTGCACATAACTTTGGTCATAGATGGAGCTAATTCTAGAATGCGATTGAAAGGTAGAATTTTGAAAACTTTTAATAAACAAACAAAGGAAATAGTGCACAAGTTTTTTCATATGTCCACATTTTCCTATTTGGAATACGTATCACAAGGTTTTGATTGATATTATTGCGAAAGTACAGAGAAGTGCCACTTGATTTGTGACTGCATGTCACAGGAAGAGTTACAGAATTGATACATATATTTAGGTGGACTGTCTAGCAGACAGACGATGTAGGTTTCATATGAACTTATTGGTAAACATTCGAACCCCCAATTTCACTTACAAATGCGATGAAATACTTTGTCTACAAACCTAGTTGGGTTGCAGTGACAAGAGAAATGAGATTAGAGAAATAAGGTGCTGTACTGATGCTTATACAAATCTTTTCTTCGCTCGTGCCATTCTGGATTGGAATGCACAGTGTAGAAAATAATTTTAGTGCATAGCTCCCTCTGCCACCCACATTTTGTGAATTGCAGAGTATAAATGTAGATAGATGTGTAAAACACGGTACTGGAAAAGCAGAGAAGCCAGCTCAGAAAGGGAACAGAATTGGAAGAGAAATGCAAGGAATTCATTGTTCAAACAATGAATAAAACATCAAATGCACTTGGGTGAGAGAAGAAGGTATGGAAAAATTACTAGAAAAAAGTGGCATATGTAACACGTGTTATCTTTGTATCTTCCACGACTTTTACTATAATCAAATCAATGATTACCCAGATTAATTTAAATTTTTATACATTTGTGTATAAGGAACTAAGCTGCTATACCGGGACTAGTATAGAGCTTAGATACCTTAGCTGAATGTTACCTTGTAGAAAGTTCTGTTGAATTTGACTAAATAATTTTAAATGACCATGTAGCCTGCCTAGAATACTCAACTGAAATGCTTAGTGGCTGCCACAAAGCTTTTTTAACCCAAAGCTGAGGAAAGGTTTCAGTCTACTACGAAATCACAACAATTCACTTGAATCAAAATCTGATGTTTATTTTCAACGTCACATTTTCAAAATTTGCATTTTACAGTTGAGTAGATTGAACAAACGTTTCCAAAAAAATGTAAATTATGGAGAGGAAGAAATTTACCAACCGAACCCCATTTGAAAATTTAAAAGTTCATAGTCATTACTATCATCAGTCAATCATCAACTATAGTCAATATGGCATTGCATCGACCAACCGGAACTTTCTCCACCTAACTGGCAATCACTTCAGCACACGCCCAACACATACTCACGCAGGTCCAATATATGCCACGTTCCCAGGATTTTTTTTCCCCCCCCTTGCAACTGCTTGAAGTCTCTCAACAGCGAGGTCTTTAGAGACGGGAAGGGATGGGGGCAAGGAATGGGAAGGAATTTGGCCATGGCCTTTGTAAGGAAGCATCCCGGCATTTGCCTGGAGTGATTTGGGAAACCATGGAAAACCCAAATCTGGATGCCCGGACGGAGATTCGAACCGCCGTCCTCCCGAATGCGAGGCCAGAACACTATCCGTTACACCACCATGCTCGGTCCCAGGATAAAGACAACCCCCTCTCCTGGGCCCCTACCAATATACCCTCATCCGCATGACATGGGTATTCTACTGCTTACCAGAAATAGTGTGAAAGAATGTAATTATAGAATGCGTTTAGAATCTACTCGTGGATAACTTGGTCTTCAAGGTTTATAAAAAGTGTTTAGCAAAAATTATCAAATGATTAGCTTTCTTGTAATTAAATTTTGTTTTCAGGCATATTGGTAAAAAGTTTTGGAAAGTTAATTAGTGATTACCCAATTTCTTTCTGAATTTAAGCACTTTTTAGGTTACCCTGCTAAATTACAAATTATCGTGATAAAATTAGTGTAATCGTATTCTATAAAAATTCCTGATTCCAGTGGTGTAAATTTTATTATTATCGGTGGTGTACTAGCAAAGTAATTAGCTTGTCAAAAATCGTGTTTGAAATCTGTTTAGTAGATACTTGGTTTTTAGTTATAATTATTCAAGTGTTGCTTGTATCGAAAAAGTGAAGTTATCGGAATTTTCTTTGAATTTAATTACGCGTTTTAGAAGTTGTTTTATTTACCGGAGTGGCTTGGTTTAATCGCAAATAATTCTCGAATGAAACCACGTTGTGATTGATGACGAAATAACTTTAAAATGTATATAAAATCTGTTCTACTGCATGGAATGTTCTGAAATTTAAATATGTTATACTAGATTTTTAGTTCTTTTAGGGAATCTACTTTTTAATTCAAGTAATTATTGAAAAAGTGTTTAAAAATGTTAAAAGTGTCCTCCGCGAGGGGTTTAAAATTTTCCGGAATTTTGTTGAATTTAACTTTATTTTAAATTATTATTATTATGAAATTGCTTTACTGCATCAAAAAGTGTTAAGAATTAGTGGAATTATCATGCAATCAAAACCTATTCAAGTTGGATAATAATGGATTATCCTATTCCAGGTTGGTTTAAAGGCTCTTTACTATTAAAAAATGTTTATTTAGCACTTGTATTATATGTTGAGTGACTTTACTATTTTTTTAAAGTGGTCTATTTATTGAATTAGGTAGCAGTATCAGCTTCTGCATGAAACGTTTCTTACTTCCTGTACTTGCAATGAAAATTATATGTTTACTGGAAAGCTTACTCCCTCCCTTATGCTTTAAGCAAAGCATACTAGAATTTATCAAAATTCTAAGGTGCTTACATGTTGATATATGAGACTGAGATACCCTACAATGAATATGTACTAATTGTTATATACATATATGAAAATTAAGTGGAGTATTACATAATAATAAGTGATTTTTAAAAAATCATATATTTACTGGTCTCTTAAGTTACTTTACAGAATTAAGACAATTGACTAGTATCTAAGTAGAGCCGATTACCTTATGTGAGTTTGTTCCTGATGATCTTGCCAAAAACTGTGGGGCAAATTTTGAAGATGCTTGCTTGGTAGGACCATGATGATGGTACAAAACTTTATCTCCAGCACTAGTAGCTCTGATCGACGAATTCCAATTGGCAGGGCTGCTGTTACTGGTTGCAGTTGTTACACTCCTTGCAGTGCATTCTGTAACAGATGTGGTAACTAAGCCAGACGCACTGTTCCCGAACCTACTACCAGCTGGAAATTTTGATGTTATAGCAGATGCTTGTGATATAACTGCATGAGGAATTTCAGAAAATTTGACTTCTTTAATGCCCTTAACAGCAGGCTTTTCTGAAATTATTTTATTCAAAGTTTCTGACAGATTTGACGAATCCTCATTTTTCATTGGCTTTAAAACAGCCTGTCCATTCTCCACTTTAGTAACAAGTCCAATTCTTGACAATTCAGCTGGAGTGAGAACAAAGACTTTAACGTTGTCCTCATTTTGTATCGGACACTTCTGTTGATTGCTTGAGTGACTTCCGGATTCCATTTATTACTATTGATCATGAATTTAGAGTATTAAACCCTATGTTATCCTCCACACCTTGGCATAATCTGGAAAAGAAGACAAATTAACATTACTTAAGCATTCAGCAAATGCATTGTTATCAATGTTCAAGAAATAAATGCACATTTGTGTCTGAACAAGGGGATAGATACATAATTTACAGAATACAGGCAAATACGGAACTGTTATTTTATTGTTTCAAATGTTTGACCCATCACTCACAAATAAAAAAAAGAAGATTCCCAAGAAGTACCTTCCATCTTGAACACTTTTGTCTTGTGGGACAGGTATGCCAATTGTTCAACTGGAGATACAAACCCATTTGCAACTTAGTGACAGGAAAATAGTCTGCTTGAAAGAGAAATACTCTATTTAAAGGAGAATGAGAACATTCCTACTCACTGGATGTGTAGAATCGGCATCTGAAAGTGAGGTCTGTTTGACAAAACACAGCTTGTTATGCTCAAATTCCAGCCAATACCTGTGCCCAATATAGGAAAGATTTCCTTTAAATGAAGATTTAAGGTTGTAAGGACAATATTTTTTCCAAAGAAAAGTATCTTCTGATTTTGATGCATAGGTTTGTATGTTGTATAATTCTCCATTTACCAAATGCCTGGGGACCCTTCAACACAATTGAAGAAAATGGAAGCCTTGATGGTTGCACTGGATGGGTCATTAAGATGGGAATATACATGAGACACCTAAACGGAAAGACTGCAATGCTGTTGATCTCGAAGAAACACTTCAAAGCAACCAGCTCTGTGAGCTCCTTAGATATATTAGTATAAACCTGCATATGAACTGTAAATAACTTGTTCCATGATGACCACCTCTTTAAAATCCAAACTGGAGACATCTATACACTTTTCTAAAATCATTTTTATACAGTATCTAAAACTTAATGGTTTTGCATGGAGCAATATGATTAGTAAAGTAGTGTGACAGCTGATAATGAACCTAATATCTTCATGGTGGACACTATGCAGCATTCTGATATAACCTTCTAGTGCCATACTTTGCATAATACAGCCATATTTAAGCCTAGGCTGTAAAATGGTTCCAGAAAACTGAATTAGGCAGGAGCGATAGGAGCCCACTTAGCGATCAAAAGGAGAGTTTAAAATGTTCAACAGATTTCTGCTCTTTGGTTTTGAGACCTTGCAGATATGGCAGTCAGCTGAGTTTGTGGTCAAATAAGAGACCAAGAAGGAAAACATTATCACTGAAAACCAGATCATTACTCCCCAAGGCTAGATGTGTATATTCTAAAAGATTTTTGATTGATATAAAAAGCAAATATGTGTTTTTTGTTAATAAATAATTTAGAAACACTATGCTTATTGACAAAACATCAGACAGACTAAAGGGGTGTTCCGACTGCTTCTCTCACCCAAAAGGTTAATAAAAAAAAAAATATTTAAGAAAACAAAACTGTGTATTGTATAAGAAATGCTACTACTGGCAACAGCAAAAAAGGTAGCACACCAAACACCTAGGTAATATTATATTTTTAGATAAAGATCTTTAACTTCATAAATATCATTGGGAAGAAATGGTAAAAGATCCCCTAAAACTCTGTAAAATTCCATGTTTCCAGGAGGTGGTGTAAGCCTTTCCAATCATAAAAGAAGTGTTGACCGAGTACAAGACTGCTGATAATGAACCTAATACCTTCATGGTGGACATTGTGCAGCATCCTGATAGTTTGACTCAGTAGCAGGTAAATTAATGGAGAGATTGAAATGCAACCACATTAGAAATATATGTGAGGAGCGTAAGTGGGTTTCAAGTAAACAACATGGCTTTAGGCAAGGATATTCATGAGAATCACGGTTGGTAGGATATATTCAACATATTTCAGATGAAATGAACAAGGGAGGCCAAATTGATAGTGTAGCACTAGATATTTTAAAGGCTTTTGACAGAGTGAGCCATAAAATGGTATTAAATAACGTAAAAGCTATATGATTGGATGAGAAAATGATTTACTGGATAGAAGAATTTTTAAAAGGTAGAAAACAAAGTTAGAGTAGGAAATGCAGTATCAAAGAAGTGTAAGTAAAAATGGGAGTGCCACAGGGTAGCGTATTGGGACCATTGCCATTCATTATTCTAATGAATAATTGTGTTGGCTGTTTACTATCAGAAATTAGCATGTTTGCAGATGATATAATGCTATATTAAAGGATCAAAACTGTAGCGGACTGTAAACAGTTGCAAGGTGGTCTGAACAGGATATCTAGTTGGGTTGGTAAACATGGGATGAAGATAAATGCAAAGAAGTTCAGCTTATTAGATAAACAAATAAAAAACTAAAGGTTGATAACGATGGGGAAAGAATTGCTTGTTGAAGACTGGAAATGTAAATATCTTGGCATTACATTTGATAACAAGCTCGACTGGGCAGGACACATTGGTCAGGTAGTAGGAAAAGGTTTCAAAATTCTGCACTTGTTGGAGAGAGTGATGAGGGGATGTACAAGAGAAGTAAAGGAATTGGATTACAAAACTTTGGTCAGACCATTGCTTGAATATGGTAGTGTAGTATGGGACTCACATTTTGTATATCAAATACAAGAGTTGGAGAGGGTGCAAAAAAGAGCTGCTAGATTTGTTTTTGGAAATTACTGCAGAATGCAATCAGTAACAGATATGATAAAAGAGCTGGAATGGGATTCATTGGAAGACAGGAGGAGGGCGAAGAGGGTCGTGGGAGTGTACAAGTCATATATTGGTAATAAAAATAATTCCATGTGGTCGTAATGTCCTGGAGATAGGGTTTTTATTGGCTGCGCATTCTGCCCCTATCGTAGCCGCCTTAACCTAACCCGACAATCCTGCTGGGTACAGGGGACCTACAGTTTAACGTGGAATCTGAATCACAGAAGCATTTTGGTGTACTTCACTTTACACAGGAAGCTGTGCCAGAGGTGAAGGTCAGGACAAGTGCCTTTAAAATTTCTGACGAGACAGGGATTCGAACCGGGGACCTTTCGATCTCCAGTCAGATGCTTAACCACTGAGCCACCAGACCGCTCTATATATTGTATGGAAAGATATTGGTGTAAGAACTAATAGTAATGCATGGAACGGAAAAGATGACCATGACCACAAGCTGGCACTCAATTTTAGGCACAAGGCTGTAGGGAGATTCTCTTTTTTTGGTAAGGGTGTCAGGGATTGGAATAAGTTACCAAGAGAAATGATGAATAATTTACTAAAAACGTTGAAAGAATTTAAAGTTAATATATTTGCAGAGGGCAAATATAGGTGGGTGCAGGAAAGGGGGGAAGATGGGTGTGTAGGGAAATTGCCACCAGAGTATGCACTCCATCGCAATTTAAATTAAATATATGCAACCTTCCAGTGCCATACTTTGCATAATTCAGCCATATTCAAGCCTAGGCTGTAAAATGGTTCTGGGCATGGCTAGTTTATCTGAGGTAGTGCGGAATCACTTTCTGCTGCCACACTGAAAATAACTGAAGAGAATTTCATGTGAGACACCATGTGAAGTTGACGGCATGTTTTCAGTATTTTTCTGGCACACCCAAAGGATGCAACAATGAGGTAGTTTCTAAATAATAATTTATCATTGCCTGGCTTCAAAAATGGGATAATCACACCACCTTTCACCTAGGCAGGGACAACACACAAATAAAATAAATGTTGTGGGATTGTGACCAAGTGACAGTTTCGATTTGCTACACATTGCACCTCTGGGTGGCTGGACATACAGTTTAATGAGGAATTCAAACCACGGATCAACTTGGCATACTCATATGAACAAAGCAAAGCCCGTAAAAACTCCTGGCTCCGCCGGGTTTTGAACCCAAGGCCTCATGTTTTGTAGGGGAGTACCTTAATCACCGAGCCACCAGACTACCCACAACAGAAAATGAGATGGTATTTCTTGGAATGAAAGAGTAACATCTTAGACATAGCCAAAAAAGTATTATATGCATTATTATGATTTAAAGATTAAAATGATAAACTGGTTCTCTTGCTCATTGTCTTTTGCCTCAAGAATGTTGGCAGCTATTCAGTGGTCTAACTATACAACTGAGGCATGTGGTAAATTCATCAGATGCGCCACACTGCCCTGAGCAGAAGCTGTTTCAAGAGGCTTGAGCCGGGGGCCGATGGCATTTTGCGCATTCTGCCACCCTACTGTTATGCCACTGCAGCCGTTAACAGTGAGATGGTGGGTTTATCAAGGAAATACAATACAAGAGACTACACCTGCTGAAAATGTCTTGATAGATTTCCACATTACTACACTTGGAACAGAATGGTTCATAGAAATGAGGGATTCCTATGACAATCTCTTTTCCTTCTGGTTACTTGAATCCATGAGTTCATTTTCTACCAGCAAATCAGTTGTTTTTCCACCATGTAACTATTTTCCACTGTACAGTAGAATCAGTTTCGATATTAACAGACCAGTAATCTTGGGAATAATTTATTAAAATGTTCTCACCACAGAACAGGACACATTCACCTTTCCTCATATAACTGCCCATTGGGTGTTTCTGGTGATTCATTTATGTACTTAACTGTCATTGTTCACACCATCGGTACAACTAGATAGGAAACAGCAAACCTCATGGACATCTGTTATAGAATAAATATGGTAAGCAAATCGTTAGTCTGATAGGATAGCAGAATTTCAATGTTACTACTTGTAACGCCATGATAAGTTGCAAGTGTGTAGTAAAATACACAAGAAAAAACAGCCACCTCTTCCTCGGCTCAATCCTCTTTGCTACTACGCTTTCTGCAGAAGTAAATAACATGTTAGCACTAGATTTTATGCGGGTTTAAAAATTGTATACACGAAAGAGAGATTTTAGTACTGTTGCCAGTTTTGGTGATAGAGTTCTTAATCAATATGGAAGACAAGTTTTACTTTTCTTTACCTATATTGTCACTTCTTTCCTTTTTGGCTTTACGGCTTGATGACAAGGTCATTAGACTTGGAAGAGGATGGGGCAAGGAATGTTGCCATGGCCTTATTAAGGAACCATTCTGGTATTTGCATGGAAACAATGAAAAACTAATATCTGGATGTCAGGATTAGAATTTGGAGCCATGTTGTCCCAAATACCAAGCCTGAGTATTACTGCTTGGTAAATAGAGAAAAGTGGGGTTTCAGTTTTTTTCTACTAAATTTCTTGTACTCTATGTTGGAAGCATGCTGTGGCAACTGACTGAGGACCCATGAACATATTAAATCATTACTGGCTTAGGCAACAGATTTATTTATCATTAATCCTGCTTCAAGCAGGTAATAGAACTAATTCAGTGACTGACGCCTGTGTGCTAACACTACTGATAGTGAGAGTAGTCTTCACATCCATGATGAAGCTGGCAACTCCAAGATATGGGACCAGTAATTGAGATAGATTATTCCCTTAATTCTCCATGGCTCATCATTATTCTAGATCAGGTTCTGGATGTTTCTAAAAAATGCCTCTCATTGCATCTCCCTTTTACTTATCTCACCATCATTCCTTCTGCTTTCCTCTACAACACTTCCCAGGTACTTGAAACTGACCATCTTCTTCAGCTCTTCACCTTTCATCACAATTCACCATGGTTATCCTGTTCTTTCGAAGTACTTAAACAAAGGTAAACTAAATAAATGAATGGCTTTTTAATCTCTTTAGAGATAAATGGGATTAGGTCATGCAAGAGCTCTAAACACAGAATGCCTCATAACAAAAAGAATGATTTTCTGCAATTTTACTTCAGTATTTAATAGACACATTTTCAACATTTGGCATTTATGAATTTGCTATAAGATTGGAATACACAGTGCTACCCAAAACCAAATTAAATCAGTATTAAGTTGAGTAATGATGAGCAATATCTTCCAGTCTCTCTCATCTCCGATTTGGTAGAATTAGTATATGTGGTAAATTTCAGTGTGTGCACACCTCCGGAACCATATGACTCAGTCCCTATAACATGAATAAGGTGTAAAACTGAAATATTGTATATTTTCTTGTTCATCTTATGTGTTTTTATCTTGCTGCAGACTTCAACTTTGGTGAGTCATTTTTCCTATCCTCTGTTAGTTATACATACTATACACAACATTACTTTGTTGCTAATCCTATATTTCTTGTTAACTTCGTATCCTGAGTCAACTTTAGAGAATTTTTGGAGTACTTACACTGGGAGATACAAGGACTTTTCAATAAGGCTTTAAATCTTATTGAAAATTGGGACATCAGAGTCTTGGGAGAACATTGTCCAGGAAAAGGAATAAAACCAGGCATGATCCTATTGAAGTGACACATATTGTACTAAATTGGGGCAACTATTTAAAACCAATGTCATTTTAGTCAGACCAGTATTTGAATCTTCAACCAGTGCGTGTTTCACATGTGACAAGACTATAAATAAGAGATGTCAGTGCAGGTTTTATTGTAACTTTGTCGAGTCCGATGTGAACAAAGGTGCATACATTACCTTTCCATAAGGAACACGTCCACATCAAGCAAGGTGACACTTGTGCGTGTAAGCACAGGTGAAGTTAATGGAATAGCTGCAACCAAGGAAACCAAGCAAATCTAGGAGCTGGTTT
>CM061919.1:61961471-62076153 GCA_031002005.1 Vandiemenella viatica
AATATAGGAAAAATTTTTCCAGACAATTTCTTTATATATATATATATACACTGTAGAAATTTTAAGCAGACAAAGATTTGTAAAAGTCAACTAATATCACAGCATTAAACATTTCTTTCACAGTGTGATCTGACTGCATATCAATAACTTCAAGCTGCAGCCCCTGAAGTCCTGTGTCCGTATATCAGCAGTGTTAGGATAAGGGAGTAAGCTGAATTTAAGCTCAATTTTCTTTAAGTCCTGAAATCTCCTTGTTAACTTGTTCTTCAAACACTCAGATGATCTCTAAACTTAGCGAAAACACTTTCAGAGACTTTCTGTTTTCCTAATAAACCTGTTTTTGAGGTGGATTTTTCTTACTGTCTTGGCAGGTGGGGGGCCACAAAAAAAGTATCAGTGGGCCATATGTGACCGCGGGCCACTATTTTCCCACCTCTATCATATTAGATAAAGGCAAAAAAATTTAAACGTACAGAAGTTCGGCAAACTTTAACGTGACAATATATGCCGATTACATTGATTTCGGAGCAGACAAAACATGTAAGCATCTTAGAATTTTGGTTAAATTCTAGCCTCTCACCTTTAGACATTAGAGGGAAAGTTTACTCTGTAGTAGAAGATAGTTTCGTTTCATGGTTAGGTTATGAGAGTAAGGCTTTGTATGGCATAGAGATACCGTAACCTATCACACTAAATAAAACCTTTTAGGGATAATAAATGCACCCATAATTAAATAAAGGCTCTAAATAAACCTTTAATAACAAAAAGAAGACATCAGGTTGGGAGGAAAGAGATTAAATCCCACAACTTCAATTTCAAATAATAGATTTTGATATAAGTTAACTTCGTAGTTTCTAAACCAATTTGAATGTAGTAAAGACCTTTAGTAGTTGCTAAACGCCGAATATAAACTCTGAATAATAATAAACAAACTTTTAGTCAACTGGAAATTAAACAATCAGTAATAATATTACCTTGGACTTAGGAATTGCTAACTGGGGAACATTTTGTCATTTTAAACCAATTTTAGGAGCAAGAAAGTAACTTAATAGCAAATAAACCAACTAAAGTAACTTTCTGTAGTGATATTAACACCTTTTACTAACCTTTGATATGATAATCCATAATAATCCAGTTCAGTGCACAAGTAATTTCTAATATTTGGCATTTCACTGTTTTAACATACTTTCGAACCAAATAAAGTAATTGTAGGGAAGTAATCAGGCGATTAAAAGATAAATTCACTAAAATTTCGTAGTTTCAGGACGTTTAAATAACTTAAATCAATTTTTAATGCTTCGTCAGTTGCACTTCACTCTAAATAATTTTTATCTCAAAATCCTAGAGGACATTCAAAATAAAAAGTAGATTTCCGGAAAGAACCAAAAATCTAAGATCACGTATAATTATTTCAAGTAATTACCAGCAATAGAACCGATGCTATAGAGATCTTAAAATTGCATCCACGTGTGGAGTTTAGAAATATTTTCCAACCGATCTAAAGTAGATACAGAGATGAGACAACTTTCAGAATACGCGATTTAATTCAGAGAATCTCGTGGTAATTTTATATTTGCAATAAAAGTCCTAGAAATAAAGTTATAAAATTAAAACAAAAATCACACTTTGGTTACAGCGTGGTTAATCTTTCCCTGCACCAATCTTAATAAAAATCACACCAATAAACTCGCGAATTTTTGTAGATCACAGTGAGAATAAAATAATTTGCATAAATCGTGGCATTAATAAAATGACGAAATGTAGAAATTTTCAGCATAATAGTAAATCCCCAGGTAGGAAAGTAGTCCACTTCTACGCTGGGAACTTTTAAACCAGTTGCTTAAAATTATTCATTAAATATTCACTATTTCACAATTAAATATGTCGAAACACTGCCACACTTAAAGTTTTGGATAACTGTTTAGTTACTGAGATATTTCCGATCTAATTCGTTAAAGTGGGGGCAGAAAGCGGCGTTCTGGCTCTGACGTCAGCGAAGGTATAAATTAGAGGCCGAGGTGACGCTATTGTCTTTTTCCGGGTTGCAGTCTTGTTAGTAAGATGATCTAAGCGTGTGTTGGTGTGTTGGCGATTCCGACGTTAGTTTGGAGTGCGGGAGTTATGTTGGCATTTCTGGAGTCAGCCATTATGGAAGGGGCGTGGCTTTGGTTTGACATGAACTTGTAACTTTTCTTTGGGGTTTGTTCGGTGTTACCTCTCTCCATAACCTGTAACTTTTGGATCGATTGTTCGATTAGCCTACGCAACTTAAGAATGCTGTTTGAACTTTGAATCTCTTCTTGTCACAAACCTGAAGAGCTTTCTATCAGTGAACCTTTTTGTTTCATTTCTGCAGCAATGCTGTAATACCTTTCCAAATTTGGAGAGGTTAAACAAATCTTGTGTCGTCCGAACTTTTGGCGCACACTTAGTTCCTTACATGGGACTGTAAGGCTCGTGTTTGTTCAATTTCAAACTGTGGAGAGGGTTTACCGATCATCACGGATACCAGTGAGTTTTAACCAAGGATACCATCTTCTTCCGAAACGCCTACATCGACTTCAGCCAACCTGACCACATCACCAACACCGCACGACTGCAGCCGAGGGCAGAGTTCGCAGCCGCCGACGCCTCTTTCACTTCATGGAGTGCTGACCTGCGAGGGTCCAGAGGCGCGGTCGACACGGTTTTCGCCACTCCAAGTCGCCCCATTCATCACGCCGACAAAGGACTGCGAGCCTGCACAAAGTTAAGTAAAAGTGTTTTTCATCCGAAATCGGGCCGCTCCATCCTAGACTCTGGCGACAGTTTAGGCCTGCCGGGAGCATTCTTTTCTATCATCTATGCAGTTTCTTCCTTCTTTTTCGTGCTGCATAGAATCATTCACCTTCCATCAATAGTTGACCGAAATATCTTATGATATTACTCAAAGGTTACAATCACAGTAACCGCATTTTTACTATTATTTATGCCATTACGGTGGCAAACTTGTGCTCGATTATACTGAGTGACAAGACTTTGGGGTAATTATGTTACCTATCAGCCTAATTTTACCTGGCTTTTCATTAATTTTCGTGTCTACGAGTGAATCAACAGTGTTTTGGGAACTTTACGGTGATATGTAACTTCGATCAGCTGTTTTTCTGTATACTTCCGACCAGCTGGTGTTGTATGCGACTCAAAGATTTTACTACCACAGAGATTGTACATCTGTGCCGATGATTTGCTGAGACATACTACATAACAAAGATATAATTTTTTTTCTTTTCTATACTTGTGTTCACCATCTGCTTCAGTGTTTGTCTTTGCTGTGTTTACATTTGGGTACTTCGGTTTTTACAGTGTTTTGCTTTCAGTGGGGATTAATATTATTCTTGTGCATTCATTATTTTTATTTCTTTCTTGTGTTTTGGGAATTCCTATTTTAATTTTTTGTTTTTTGTGTGTTCTTGTTTACATTTAAGCGTCGAACTTTGAAATTTTCGAATCAGCTGTTTGCTGATATCCTGCTGTACCGATTTGTAATATTTTTTTTTTGGGTATTATTCAACCAAATTCCTTTAATATTGTTTTCTTTGGTAGTATTTCTTTATTGTTATTGTAATTATGGCATCAAATGATGACAAACCTGTTAGAAGCTTAGGAACTAGTAATGGGGAGGGGGGAGATATGAGAATTCATTCTATGCTAACCAGATCGAGAAGCTTAATAAATATGACACAACAACCTGATGTTCCAGGTTCACAGTCTGCTGAACAGACTGATGAACATCTCAGTAATCAAATGCAACTTAATGTTAATGTGACTGATAATACTTCAGACACCTCACTTCAGTCTACTGCTGATACTATTCCTGTTCAGGAGGAACTTGTACATGATACTCAGCAGACCCACCCTATACAGGTTGCTCATTTAGCAGAAAGAATTGCAAACTTGACTCCTGTTTCTAGTACTGAGCTTCCTATATTCCATTCAGGTGAATCTGATGTAGAAGAAAATTTACAATTGCAACAGTCTAAATTATTCCATAATTCGGATACTAACCTACACAGTGTTAGCACACACACTACCTCTGAGAGTGATTTTACGGGATATCAGGAAGGAAATAAGGGAAATGACAACACACCGGAAGTACAGAATTCTACCATACCTTCAACTGAAACCAGTATTAGCAATGTACAGGCAGTACCAACAACCCCTTCTACTGACATTGTATCTCTACTTCAGACACTTACTCAACAAATGAATAATCAATTTGCTGAACAAAAACAAGATTTCCAACATCTTAATAATCAATTTGCCCAGCAAAATAAAAAATTAGATGAGGTCAATAATAAATTTGATACACACAAAGACGAAATCAATAGTAAACTTGATAAACACAAGGATGAATTCAATAAAGATTTGAAACAACTAGAATCAAGTTTCAGAATCACCCTTAACAATTCATACAAATCTTTGGAACAAAAACTAACACAGACTTTCACACAACAAACACAGTCTCTAGACAAGAGATTAACCCAAGCTGAAGAGACGTGTGAGGCCAATAAGCAGGAGTTTACAAAACAGTTACGAGACCACCGCACTGAAATGCTTCAGACATTTAACAAACATGCACATGACGTAGATACCCAACTTGAAGATGTTAATATTAAACTTAATTCAGTCAGTGATGCATGCTATAAAAACTCCACTATTCTAAGCAATCATTTGACAAATTTTCAAACGGAAATTGTACCTAGGATTGATACACAAGATTCTACAATTGCCAAAATATCAGCTGATCTACAACAATTTGTATCCACTTCAACTGACTCCATTAATCGATTCACAACACCGTTTCTGCTGTAAGTGATAATGTGATTCAAGTAAATAATAAAGTGCAGGTTCTGACTACCACTACTGAGACAAATGCTCAACAAATTGCAGAGGTACAACAAAATGTCTCTAGAATTGATGAGGATGTTACCTCCCTTACACAGGAAGTTGTAAATAGTAAAGTCCAGTTGACATCATTCAATGAACAGGTCCTCAACATTGATCAGCGACAACAACAAACACTGCAACATGTCTACATTTTGGATTTGCAAGTACAAAAAGCACAAACAGATATTCAGGGTTGCCAAAGCAAAGTGGGACAATTAGTTAAGCAGGGGATATCAGCTGTTGATCGGAGAACATCAGAATTACCATTACTTGGAAACTCGGAAACATATTCTGCACCCATAGAGGTGACAGAACCTAGCATTAATGCATCAGCTGATCCATTACCACCTACTGACCACTTAGATTCTATTGCAGTAGAAACAACTAATTTTTCCAAAACTGAAATTCAGGTACAGCCCTCAGCTGACAGTTCACAGGTCACTGACCTGACTCCTGTAGTTAACAATGCTGTAACTGAACTTGTAAAGGCTCATGTACCCGATTCAGAACAAACTATACAATCAGATGATCTTAACAATACTACTGAAAAACCAGAAAGCTTAATTGGTTGTACAACTGACTTAGCACATCCTGAAGCAGTGCAGCTTATTTCTGATATTTGTGGGAATGATGAACCTATGCCAGTAATTTTAGGGAATAGTGATGACTTTAATAATTTCAATGCTCAAAACAATATGCATCACTCAGCTGATTTCCCTACTCCATTAGTTTACACAAAAGAAGTTACTAGCAAACCATTCAACAAGAAGTTGAAAAAGCCAACTTTTGTTGATAAATTAAATATACAGTTGACAACTAAAATGTTCCCTGAGAACAACACTAGAAATTTTTCATTGCTATCAGTGCCCATTTGGGAGACTTACAAATTAACAAAACAGATAGCACATTTCATTCTCTTTCAGAATATTTCACATGAGGTACTGACTTTGATTTTTAATACTTACCACATTGGGGATAGTATACACCATATCGCCAGAACTTTTTCAAGCAATAAAAACCTCAGTACAGCTTACTATGACATTGTGCTGAAACTCTTTCATTCCTGTGATAAAGAAGAAAATGGTGTACACCTTTCACAACCCACAGTACCCATGCTATATCAGCATAGAAAGACTAATAAAAATAAAATTATTTTCAGCTATCAATGCTTTGGGAGGGCTCCTAAATTTAAAAGCCATGTGAACCCTTTCACTCCGAACAAAGACATACTCTTTGCTGAATGGAGGAATGTTCTTAAACTTAAAATTAGTATACCTCACAAGGTGCCAACACAATTATCCTACCTTTTGAGGATATGTAAGACAATTCCTGCCATTTTTAATATTTTTCTACTCTATTTTGGGATTTTTTGTATTTGTTTATCTGAGTCTTTTACTCAGCTGACTTTGATTTTTGAAGTTGTATTGGGACCAGAAGTTTTGCAAACTCTTTACTTTTCTAATGAGTACTTTCATCTAATAATATTTGAACATCTACCTTGGGAAGTCATATGCCAGATTAGATTGGATAGAATTTCTGAGACACCAAGGGCGGAGCTTATGGATGTTGAGATGGATTGTCGAAGAGATAAGTTGTTTGTGCAAGTGAGGAAGTTGATGCTCTAGTTAAAGTAGAGGTGGAGATATAACATGTTTTCCTATATTTTTGGGGGAGGCTGGAAGAGAAGAAAGTACCATTTTGGGGGAATGCGTTATTGTTATTTTATTAATAGGGCCAGGGAATAGAGTCCTGCCTGCGAATCCCATTATTATTAGGGCCAGGAAGCAAAGACTTACCTGCGAATCCCATATTTATTATTAGGGCCAGGAATTGGAGACTCACCTGCGAATCCCATAATTATTAATTGCATTTCCACCCATCATTATTATTATTATGTATCAGTGTAACAAAACAGGGCGACCTCATATATTAAAACACATTAGGCATCACCTAGGGATGACCTCAAATACCAAAATAAGGCGTCATGGTTATTTCATATAGTTACACAAGCTCATACACAATACATATATATATAGGAAACATGAGCAGTCAACACACTATAGAGACAAAAGCGGAAATGACCAAGTTTGTTACACATAATGGAATCTTGGAGATATGATATTAAAACTGATGTGAGTTTACAGTCTTGTTGCGGAAGAATGAATTGAAAGCTATTTTGGAAGTTATGTACTGTCTTAAGTGTTTATCGATGTACCGTAGAACGGTTTTGGGATGGCAATTCCTATTGTCTTGTACACTAAGAAGGTTGAATGATGTTAGTAATGTGATGAGGATACACACATACTTTCAAATATTTTTATAGTAAAAATAAACCACTCTAAGCAAACTTTTTATAATAAACTTTCCTATACATTTTCCTACTTTAAGTAACACTTTCTTCGCTTTGTCTTATTTACCCAACTTAGGTTGAGGATTTTTTTTGTGCTTTGTTGCACCTTAGGCACTTCATAGTGACCTTAAGCAATCAGAATTTTGAGAGTAATGTTCATTATTAACAATACACTATAACACTTGAACTAACTTTCATAAACTAATATTTATAAAGGATATGTGACTTTTTTTTTTTTTTGCACCAGTGTACTGGTGAACACAACTAGTGTTGTGATACTTTAACATAAGAGATCTTTTGTAACATTTCATACACACATACACTACTTTTATACTCTCATTTTACACAGCAGTGTACTGCTGCTTGGAAACTACGTTTCCTTATAAGTTACAATTTTCCCCTACACATTTTTAGATGTTTCTTTTCTTTGGGGATAATACTATGTAAATAAATCTAATAAGTAATATTTCTTATGATTGTAACAACTTCTGTTGAGTTAAGTGATCCAATAACTTGGCATGGACCAAGTTCATTTCACTATGTTTTAATTTGATATGGATATGCTTGTATTTTTCTTGTACTTTTATTGTTAGGGTTTCCTTTGGATAAATTTTTGTAACATTACTTACTTATAGGACTTATAACTTGTACTTGTTTTCCATTTTACTTACTATTTGCAATTATTTTATCACCGTTTACGAGGTGAATATTTCTCTTTGTTTCATTTGCCAACAACTTGTGAAATTTCATTGTAAATACTATGATTATTGTAATCTTACTTTTGTACCTATTTTTGTATTTGATCTTAATTTTTCCTTAGGTATATGTTAGTCATTAAGAACAATTTGGCCGCCACTAATTCCCGTATTTCGTTTTCTGTTTTGTATCTTTCACAGACCAGCTAGCTGACCGAGTTTCCCCAGGCTACTCCTGCTGCGTCAGGAACCGGGGATGATGGACTGTACTCGGCAGAACTAGCCATAAGGCTGTTGGTTTATATAAGTTACGAGCCTTAAAGTCTGCGCCCGTTTCAGGACTTGGGTTTTCACCCATTTAGGGAGTTATGTAGCAAGGGTGTGAGGTGTGAAAAGGGGAAGGTGGTAAGGCCATAATAAAACAGTGTAATATGCAAACAAAGACGTTCACAGAACGAAAGACTTTCCAATATGGAATTGTAAAGAAAGATTATTTGTAAAACACCATTTTGTTCCTTATGTTTATGCTTATAAAATATTAAACCTTAAGGTTTTTCTTTCTTAAAACAGATCGAATATTTCTTGTATAATATTTGTCAATGTACTTTTGTAATTTACATGTACACAATTTATGTTTTATATTGATAATATGTTTGATAGTTCGACAATTTTGTGAGAACACACATGCTTATAATTTTGTGATCATTTTTTATATTTTTACATTTTTGTTATTTGATCATAAATTCTCAGTAATATCAATCTTTTAAGAGTGAATGAGTTTGAAAATTTTTGTAATAATCTTGTGAGAGAGAGTTAAAGTTTTGAGATTGTTATAAATGATAATATTTTGTTTTGAGTATGAATGATGGAGAGAGAACCGAACCAACAAGAGATAGTTAGATTTTGTGGGGATAATTCATTTCATTTGGGGAATTTAAATTTAAATTTTTTTCTTCTATTTTTCAAGATATTCAGTTAGTTTTCTTGGGAAAATAACCTCAATCTTCGGGGGGCATGTAAGCATCTTAGAATTTTGGTTAAATTCTAGCCTCTCACCTTTAGACATTAGAGGGAAAGTTTACTCTGTAGTAGAAGATAGTTTCGTTTCATGGTTAGGTTATGAGAGTAAGGCTTTGTATGGCATAGAGATACCGTAACCTATCACACTAAATAAAACCTTTTAGGGATAATAAATGCACCCATAATTAAATAAAGGCTCTAAATAAACCTTTAATAACAAAAAGAAGACATCAGGTTGGGAGGAAAGAGATTAAATCCCACAACTTCAATTTCAAATAATAGATTTTGATATAAGTTAACTTCGTAGTTTCTAAACCAATTTGAATGTAGTAAAGACCTTTAGTAGTTGCTAAACGCCGAATATAAACTCTGAATAATAATAAACAAACTTTTAGTCAACTGGAAATTAAACAATCAGTAATAATATTACCTTGGACTTAGGAATTGCTAACTGGGGAACATTTTGTCATTTTAAACCAATTTTAGGAGCAATAAAGTAACTTAATAGCAAATAAACCAACTAAAGTAACTTTCTGTAGTGATATTAACACCTTTTACTAACCTTTGATATGATAATCCATAATAATCCAGTTCAGTGCACAAGTAATTTCTAATATTTGGCATTTCACTGTTTTAACATACTTTCGAACCAAATAAAGTAATTGTAGGGAAGTAATCAGGCGATTAAAAGATAAATTCACTAAAATTTCGTAGTTTCAGGACGTTTAAATAACTTAAATCAATTTTTAATGCTTCGTCAGTTGCACTTCACTCTAAATAATTTTTATCTCAAAATCCTAGAGGACATTCAAAATAAAAAGTAGATTTCCGGAAAGAACCAAAAATCTAAGATCACGTATAATTATTTCAAGTAATTACCAGCAATAGAACCGATGCTATAGAGATCTTAAAATTGCATCCACGTGTGGAGTTTAGAAATATTTTCCAACCGATCTAAAGTAGATACAGAGATGAGACAACTTTCAGAATACGCGATTTAATTCAGAGAATCTCGTGGTAATTTTATATTTGCAATAAAAGTCCTAGAAATAAAGTTATAAAATTAAAACAAAAATCACACTTTGGTTACAGCGTGGTTAATCTTTCCCTGCACCAATCTTAATAAAAATCACACCAATAAACTCGCGAATTTTTGTAGATCACAGTGAGAATAAAATAATTTGCATAAATCGTGGCATTAATAAAATGACGAAATGTAGAAATTTTCAGCATAATAGTAAATCCCCAGGTAGGAAAGTAGTCCACTTCTACGCTGGGAACTTTTAAACCAGTTGCTTAAAATTATTCATTAAATATTCACTATTTCACAATTAAATATGTCGAAACACTGCCACACTTAAAGTTTTGGATAACTGTTTAGTTACTGAGATATTTCCGATCTAATTCGTTAAAGTGTGGGCAGAAAGCGGCGTTCTGGCTCTGACGTCAGCGAAGGTATAAATTAGAGGCCGAGGTGACGCTATTGTCTTTTTCCGGGTTGCAGTCTTGTTAGTAAGATGATCTAAGCGTGTGTTGGTGTGTTGGCTATTCCGACGTTAGGTTGGAGTGCGGGAGTTATGTTGGCATTTCTGGAGTCAGCCATTATGGAAGGGGCGTGGCTTTGGTTTGACATGAACTTGTAACTTTTCTTTGGGGTTTGTTCGGTGTTACCTCTCTCCATAACCTGTAACTTTTGGATCGATTGTTCGATTAGCCTACGCAACTTAAGAATGCTGTTTGAACTTTGAATTTTCATTTTAATAAACTGGAAGAATTTTGGAAAGTGAACTGTTTCATTTCTGTAGCTGTTACCATACCTTTTCAATATTTGGGTCATTAAATATTGTGGCGACCTGTTAGCATTCTTGTTGTATCCTGGCAACATGGTCAAGTTAAATTAAAATATGTAACAAACTTTCATTGGACAGTGAAGTGCTACCAAGACAGTTAGATAAGGTACTTAGGCGATACCAACCCCAGTGTCGGTCTATGTCCTTACAAACAGAATATGAAAAGAGAACTGGAAAAATGACATGTGTAATGAGAACATGAGTTGGATATCAGAGTGAGGAAAAAAAACGCTAAAATAATGAAGGTACTAAGAAACATTAGCCCATCAAAGAAGGTGTGATTCTATGGCAATAAATTGGAATTGGTGGACCATTTTCTTTACTTGGTAAGTAAAAAAAAGCGATGAATGGGAAAATGGAGTAAGACAGAGAATAAGAAAGAGTGGACAATTTTATCATCTGATAAAGTATTTAATCTGGAGGTGGAAAGGAAGCTAAAATCTTGCTCTACAAAGTGTTTTACCCAACCAATCATATATATTATTTCTATAAGGTATTTTTTTGTCACAAGCCTATATCTCCCTTCATACTTAACCGAAATCAATGAATGAGGTGTCATTTTGAAACTTATCGTCTCCACTTTGGTTGAATCGTATTTTAAGCAAGAAAGTTTTCGGAATTCGACCCTTAAAGGGCAAAAACGTAAATTTTTCTAAAATGCTGTTTTCTGTGTTACGAATCAGTTATCTCCCTGGATACCTATCTGAAACCATTTTATGAAGTATCATTTTAAAGATTAAGATCTCCGCTTTAGTGACGTCATATATTAAGCCAGAAAGTTTTCGGAATTCGACCCTTAACCCTTTCGCGGGCAAAATAGTTCTGGCAGCCCAACAAACCAAATTAATCTTAAAAACTATCTATAACTGTCTTCTTAGTATTATGGAGAAGAGAGTCCAAATTTCTCTCATTGCATTTTCCTATACGAGGAGGTGGGAAGTAATCTTCCCACGGGCACTTCTGGGAAGTAATAAAAAAGCTTGTTGTGTATCAATTTTCTTTTTATTTAGTGACATAAAAGGCATAATTTATACACAAATATGCTCCCCTTACTTCCAATGTAATTTTCTGAAGCAGGGTTCACTGCATAAAGGTACATCACATGTTGTGCACATTTACCTAGTGCGTATATCAGCAACTTTAGTTCTGCAATTTCTGCACCTTCTGTAAGTGTTACTTACAATTGGTTGATGTGTCCCTACACCTATCAATCTTACATCATCAGGCACTTTTTTCCAGAAATGCTGGTTTGCAGCCATACCGTTCTCTATAAGAAAATCCTGCAATCAAGGTGAAGTCTGTATGTCAGTTGATCATAATTTCCGGAATTTCTTTTGTTTTGTTTCCATAAAAGCTTCTTATTATTACTTGATCCAATAAAAACTAGAAGATCCCGTGCCATTACTCTATAGAACGCAATCCTAATGCATATCGTTCCCTAAGTTGGTCAGATCCGTCCACACCTCCAATAATTTTGATGTAACAACCCACCACTAATTTGTTTTTGATATTGTGAAAATGCGAACAGTCACTTCCCCATTTCTCATTACTTTCTTCCGAATCTGAGTACTCTCCACTAGTACTAGGAATTGCAGGCATGCTTATATCAATATCTGTCTCTGTAACTTCATTCTCAGATTTACTGTTTCTATCCATGAGTGAATCACCCAAAGTATTCAGTTCATCTGGAGCTTCAGGACTTTTTCTCTACATCAGAATCATCATGAAAATAATATATCATACAACACATCTTGATACCTTGGGTTATTCATGTCCAAGTATTCAGACATCTGATTGTGGAATAAGCAGATAAATAAAATGTATGATAGCATACAAGGCAGGAAATATGTCACTATTATTCAAATGTGTGCCACTATATATAATATGAAATGTTAGGGCCACTGCAATAAATATTTGTACATGAATTATTAAATAAACCTATTATTATCGCAAACAGAACATCGATATATAATTATATTTGGCATATATAAAGCCTATTCAGTGTAAATATTCCCAACAAGTTATTGAGTTCCTCCAAGTAATACTAACAAGGGACAGTGCCGTGGGAAGATTACTTCCCACTCAAAAAAATTAACTTTACAAATTACTTGTACAATATTTTTTGTGTGCAACACTTGAGAATATTGCTAAGGTACCTAATTACATAAATAGCATTCAGAATTTGTTAATGGTTTCCTTTAATAACAATTTATTCGAAAAAAACAGCAATTTCGTCCAACACAGCTTGAAAATGGACGCAAATTTCACAATGATCATCAAGAAATTTTCGTTGCACAGACCACAATGTAAAAATGCGCCATAAAGCGATTTTAACATGTTTCTTCAAGCTTCTGGCAGATGGCAGCACTTGTCAGAGGTGGTAAATGCGCTTCCCTCAAGAGCTTTACTCGAATTTGTCAAGTGGGAAGAAGGTTTCCCACCGCCCACGAAAGGGTTAAAGGACAAAAGTATCAATATTTTTGCAATGCGTTTTTGTGTCACGAGCGATTTATCTCCCTTAATATCTAACCGATATAGATAAATGAGGTATCATATTAAAGAATAAGGTCTCTGCCATGGTAACATTATATTTTAAGAAAGGAATTTTTCGTAATTCGACCCTTATAGGGCAAAAATGACACTTTTTCTAAAATGCGTTTTTTGTATCTCGAGCCATTTATCTCCCTGGATATCTAACCAAAATCGATAAATGAGGTAAGATTATGAGGAGTAATGTCTCAGCTTTGTGACATCATATTTTAAGAAAGAATGTGTTTGGAATTCAACCCTTAAAGGGAAAAAGTATAAATTTTTCTAAAACGCATTTTTGTGTCACGAGGGATTTATCTCCCTTGATATCTAACCGATATAGATAAATGAGGTATCATATTAAAGAATAAGGTCTCCGCCATGGTAACATTATATTTTAACAATGGAATTTTTCGTAATTCGACCCATAAAAGGCAAAAAAGTCAATTTTTCTAAAATGCGTTTTTTGTGTCTCGAGCCACTTATCTCCCTTGATATCTATCCAAAATCGATAAATCAAGTACGATTGTGAGGAATAATGTCTCAGCTTTGCTGACATCATATTTTAAGAAAGAAAGAAGTGTTTGGAATTCAACTATTAAAGGGAAAAAGTATAAATTGTTCTACAACGTATTTTTGTGTCACGAGCCTTATATTTCCCTTGATATCTAATCGATATAGATAAATGACATATCGTATTAAAGACTAAGGTCTCCGCCGTGGCAACACTATATTCTAAGAAAGGAATTTTTTGTAATTCGACCCATAAAGCGCAAAAATGTCAATATTTCTAAAATACTTTTTTTGTGTTTCGAGCCATTTATCTCCCTCGATTTCTAACCAAAATCGATAAATGAAGTAGGAGTATGAACTTGGTGACATTATATTCAGCCTCACTATTCATCGCATTTTATTCACGAAATTTTCGCACGGGTCGTCTAGTACTGACCTATTGCTCTAAAACCTGGACGAAAAGAGATGTAAGTAGACTAAAGATAATGTAGGCGATGTTTCTGAGAGGCATGGAAAATATCACAACAAAAGATAGAATCAGAAACAAAAACCCCAGGGAAAAATTAAAGGTTGAAGCAATAGAAGAGATTTCAAAGGCTGGGGTATGTTATGAGAATGGAGGAGCAATGGGGTTAGCACTCCTGAACAAAGGGGATGGAAGAATTTACTTTTTTGCTTATGGCCTTATGCTCCCATTGGTGTTGATGTCATTACAGGCAGGAACAGACTGGGGTCAAATAATAGGAAGGAATTTGGTCATGGCCTTTTGAAGTGATCTTCCTGGCATTTCCTGCAGTGATTTCAGGTAATGATGGAAAATTGATCTCTGGAAGGCCAGGTGGGGATTCGAACCGCTGTACTCCCAAATGAATGGCCTGAGCAGAAAATTTACAGCTTTAAGTCATACTAAAATTATCAGAAACGCTTTTTTATTAAAAAAATGTAATTCAAGTGTACTCACTCCACTACAACTGACATAATGCTGGCACATGTCCTTGTAAGAAAGACTGATATAATTGCATGCTCTCAGTGGGCAACGGATGTAACCTATATCATGAAGCGAAGTCAGCCAATACTTGATGAACCCAGAAAGTATTCGTCTTGATGAACGTTTGGGCCTGAAATACAAAAATAAACTACAAAATACTGCAAATTATAATATAAATTACCATCTACATCACCAATACACAGTTTTTTTTATAAATAGGGACAGAGAATGGAATTAATACTAATTAATAATAATCTTGATGGAAAGATTGTACATATTTACAGAAAAATAAATATATTAAAAATGGAGTTTTCAAAAGTATACTCTTCCTTTAGGGCAGCATGAAATGCACTTATCAGGATTAAGAGGAAGTAGTGAGTAACTGTTAGGCTTAAGCCAAGTTGGAGAATAGGGGGAGGGGTGGGGCAAAATTCAAATTAGGAAAAGATAGAAAGTAATTTACCAACAATAATAATGATAATGTTGATGATAACACTGACAAAAATGGATATAAGAATGCAAAGCAAACTCATCAATTACCAAGACTGAGGGTTGGACTGCTGAAATAACAAAGAATGTGACCAATACAAATGCCCAAGATTTTGGGAAATATAGCAAAATGCCACACTTGTTACAGAAGAACTTTCTGCAAGGACTTTACTTGCTATACCTCTATTTTACACCATCTACAAATAACATTTACACTTTCACCTGACAGATTTGTCATTAGTACCAGAATTGCAATGTATTTCATTAAGTTTAACACATGACAGACAGCTAATACTAAATACTGTCTACTAAGTTTTGTCTTTTTTAAATTTATTATAATTACAGCCTTCCTGCCTTTAAATTTGGTATGTGATAAATTTGCTTTCCTTTTACCTTTGTTTGATTACAGATGACATAGTAGTTCAAGATTTAGGTTACCAAAACTTTGTACAGCTATTTTCTATGCCAGCAGAAGCAGATTATTTGTCTACTAGTGTCATCAGTTCACTAAAATATTTAGTAACTCTCTTCCATCATAAATTGAAAACATGAATTTTCCTCTGACACAGATATGCAGTTATGAGGAACTAAAACTGAAGTTACATGACCATGCTGTAAACTTTATTCAGCAACAAGAATTGGAAAGAGTTTTAGTACAAGTTAAAAGCCACTATTCCAGTGCTTCTCAACCCATGTTCCATGAAGATGGTACAGGTGGTCAACAGTCAAAATTTCAAAAATTTAATTACTGTTCAAATAAAATGGATGCCTTATTCATACTGTGCAAGCTTAAAATGAAATTCTATTAACTTGGTTTGCCTCATTTTTGAACAACTCCTTCACTGAGAAGTGAATAACCTAAATTATCTGAAGTACCATCAAAAATTGTCATGCATTTTTCAAAAATTATCTTCATGACAAAGGATTTTACAGTCTCTTTTGCATGAAAACAAAATACTGAAACCAATTTAATGTATGTGGCAACCTTAGATTCAATTTGACTAATTTAATTAATTGGAATGGAACTATATCAAACTGTTCTAGATTACATCAAATTTTTCACCTATTAAAAATAATATAAATAATTTATATGTGACATATTTACTGTGTGAACCAATTTTAACGCTACTTTCACTGGTGGTAGCTGTTTTGACAGGAAGTGACATAGGTTACATTTTATGCTGGAAATATTTAAGGTTCCATGCAAAAACATAAAAACCTTTAAAATACATGACAATCACGAACGAAGTTGTAGGAACCAGCTAATATTTATATATATAATTCAACCCTTTCTGCATCATTGGTAACTTCTTCTCCTATCCTTATCAATAATTATCTAAATATGTTCTCTTTCCCTCAGTTAACACAGCAATAGAAATTTCTTCAATCGTTTAGTGGTCTCCCTATGGCCATAATATTCGTCAGAAATCCATTTTAAGCTATTCCTTTGCTGCTATTAATTTCTTGCTACTGTATAACTGTTTTCAAAGTCTATTATATTCACTTATTATCAGCTTCTTTTCCCTTCCCATAATGTATTCTTAATCAACTTTTGCTATTGGTTAAATGAAGCTCTCTCATATCCATCAGATGTGCTTTCCGATTGTTTCTTGTAGCCTTGTAGCCTTAGGCCCCATGAAGTTACCATCTGTCTTTATTACAAGAATTACAAATTGCTTGGTTCCCTTATGCTCTCTATCATTTTCCCTCACAAAGGTATTGCTCCATTGTGTTAGTAATATTTTTTCCTTTCCAGTCCACACTGGTAAATTTAAGACCCCACCAATAATAACCATCCTAAGCTCACCCATGATCTCTGAAAATGAATTTAGTTTTTCTACAAGTTTCACCTTTGCCATTCATATTTCCATTATGATAAAGAGCCAAGACCTTATTTTATCTTTCATATCCCCACTCTCTCCCCAGAAATCTACATCTAGCAGTTCACAACTATGAACAATAGCACAAAGCAGTAACCTATGTTAAAAACTATATGTTTTCTTCCAGTACTGCCCACTCTAGCTCTGTGGCACACTCAATAACTGCCAATAACCTCTTTGTCTCACTTCTTATTTTAACCGAGACTCTGCTTCTGTAATTATTCACAGTTTGTGTGTGAATAGCGGTCAATTTAGAAAAAAAAACTATTACTTTGTTCACTATACGCAGTTTAATAGAAGCAGACTTACAACTAGCTATGGCATATCATCATCACTACTCTTCAACATTCTTATTATAACCCCCTTTTCACTGTTCATCAGCTTCAACATTCTTTGGCTTTTATAATTTTCCCCAAAATGTATCTGTATTCCAGAAACTTTGGGTCACCTACTTTTATCCCCTCTCCAACAGCCTAAAAGAGGCACAATTCTAAACTCCACCATGACTGGAAGTGAGATTCTTTACAACTTTAGCTAACAAAAGTACCACTTCCCCATTCTATTAAGGTGAAGGACATGCCTAATGAAACCACATTTACCAATGGTTTCTATCACAGATCCCCTGCCTTTCTCAAGCAGTGCTTCAGTCTCCACATTTACCTATCGCACACCTGTGTTCAACTATGGCCAATCATGACAACTTAGAAGCTGCACCAGGTATAACATCAACAAGCTTTATAGATGGTTATGTAACATTATGACTAATGCTTTTAGTTCCCTCCACTGAATACAATGCACAGGAGCTTTTCACAAGGAGATGGTTCCAAAGGAGCAGAAAGTTTGAGCTTAAATTATTAGGGCAGGGTATTTATGGCTGCAATGTGAAATATAGAGACGTTTTTGGTCAAAATATGAAAATGCCCTCCGTCGACCAATTTCAACCCCGTATCTCCCACAACCCCATGGCTACCAACATGACACCACCATGGTGCATGTTGGGACACTTGAGGTTAATACCACACAATCACCAGTGGACTGTGCTGGCTAGTTTGGGCTGTGAAGTGAAATATAGGGACACGCATGTCTATTTTTATACCAGGTCCACCACATTCAACCAACATATCTACCACATCCCCACAGCTACCAAAATGCAATCACCATAGTGCACGATGGAAGACTCCAGGCTACTACCAAATGCCCATGGTCTGCACTTGGTAGTTCTGGCTGCAAGGTGAAATATAGGGACACACACATCTTCAGTTGAAATAAGAAAGTGCCCCAGCTCAACCAACACAACACCCACACCCCCATAGCTACCGACATCTAACCTCCATAGTGCACGATGGGAGACTTGATGCTTCTACCACACACAAACACCAGTGATCTGCGCATTACAGTTGTGGTGGCAAAGTGAAATATACAGACAAACATGTCTTTGGTTGAAACAGGAAAATACACTTGATCAACCACTTTCAACCACAATATCCCCCACAGCTACCGAAATTTGGACGACGTTGTGCACGATTGTTGACTATATGCTACTGTCACATATAAACACCAGTGGTCTGTGCTAGGTAGTTGTTAGGGGAACACGTCTTTGGATGAAATAAGAAAGTGCCCCAGGTTGACCATTTTCAACCACCATATCTTTAAATCCCCAATAGCTACCGATATGCAACCACCATAGTGCACGATGGGAAACTTGATGCTACTACCACTACTACACACAAACACTAATGGTCTGTGCTGTGTAGTTGTTGCAGGAAAGTGAAGTATAAGGACACACAAGTCTTTGGTCGAAATATGAAAATGCCCTACATTGTACACTTTTAAACACCATATCTCCTACACCTCCACAGCTATCGGGATTCAGCTAATGTTGTACACGATAGGAAACTCTATGCTACTGCCACACACAAACATCAGTGATTTGTGCTAAAGTAGTGGTGGCAGAAAAGTGAAATATAGGGACATGCAAGTCTATTTATATTTATATATAATAACAATGAGCAGGAAAAAGCTTTAAGGCAATAAAACTAAGGAAGCATAGGGAAATATGACCCAACACTTACCACAGATGAAGGCGGCTGGGACTACGAACAAAAAACAAACACAAGAGAAGCGCAATATTTCAGCCTACAGCAGCCTTAAACGTGCAGTAGGTGAAGCACCAGGCGGCGTCACATGTGTACACATAGAGTCAGCCGTCTATGTGCACACATGTGACGCCGCCTGGTGCTTCACCTTCTGCACGTTTAAGGCTGCTGTAGGCCGAAATATTGCGCTTCTCTTGTGTTTGTTTTATGTTCGTCGCAGCCGCCTTCATCTGTAGTAAGTGTTTGGTCATATTTCCCTATACTTCCTTAGATATATATATATTTATTTGCAGTACTAAAATTTGTATATGTATAAATGTTTGGCAGTACTAAATTTGGTAAGGCTAGGACTATGAAATTAATCAAATATCACAATCAAGAAACAATTAATTCATACTTTAACAAGTAAGTTTCTATTTTAAAGCAGAATTGATCTAATCGAGGTTAAATATTATGTCAATTGTGTTTTTGTTGTATGGCTTAAATTAATTTTTATTATTACATAGAATATTTATTACAACTATTAAATGAAACTCTTATATACTATAACGTTCTAACAAGCGGACAAAGTCACAGGTAACTGCTAGTATAAAATTAAAATTAAAGATAGAGAAAGGAAACATTACTCACCACAGTTGATGCCAGAAAGAAAAATGACACTTAATAAACAAATACAGAATATTGAAACTTTTTATAAAGCCTGCCAGCCAAAAGTGGTGTGCATTGGGAAGGAGTCAAGGAAAAACAAATAACCCACTGTGGTGTCAAGGCTGAGAGAGAGGACAAGGATGGGAGGGGAGGGAGGGAGGGAGGGCAAGGAATGGAAAGGAATTTGTCCATGACCTTCGAAGAAACCATACTGGCATTTGTCTGGAGTGACTTGGGGACACCATGGAAAACCAAAATCTGGATGACCGGAGGGATTCAAACCCATGTCACCCAAAATGCAAGGCCAAAGCATCATTAGCCCTGAATAAGTTAAAACTTGGATGAGAATCAAGCCTCGTTCACATTCATGTTGCCTTCTAGCATATTTTCTTGTTCCATTCCTAGTTCTTCACATAGAGCAGCTTGCAACCACTGACCAGATCTGCTGGAAACAAAAGCCTCTCCAGCGCTTCCTGTCCAATCATCCACTGTCTCTCAATTTTCTCCTCTTTCTTCCACAAATTTTTTTAAACATCTTTCACCCATCTGTTACTCAGTCTACCTCTGGGCCTCTTCCCTTTCAGCTCCGTGCCCAGCATCTTCCTTGGAATCTTCTCCTCTCCCATTTTCTTTACATGCCAACACATCTGTAACCTAGATTTCTCTGTTTTTTGTTATAACAGTTCCTCCTCGATAATCTCACCAATTCTCTAATTCCTTATTCCGTCTGATGCTTGGAAGTTATTTTCATTAAGTTTCACATGTCTCACATAAATGGCATGGAAAGTTTAAACCATAGGTAAAGGATTTGGTAAACAAAAAAAAGATTAAAAAGTCAACACATTCCCTGAAGTTAGTCAATCTGATAACACTTATATCATCAGTGCTTATGATTACTGGGGTGTCTGAAAGGAATGAAGAGACAAAAAAAAGTGAATAGATAAAAGAAATAATTCGTTTTTGTGTAAGAATTATGTGTAATTACAACTTTTGCCAGTGGTTTAGTTTCTCGATATCTCATCTATATTTTTGTTAATGTTAACTAGAATTATTAATACAAAACTGCAAAATTTTTATCGGTAAATCCTCCTTATTACCATTTTAAAATTTGCAGTGCATGATCAAGTACTCAAGAATTAGTTCCTTCAAGCATACCAATACTTACTGATCTTGGACAGAAGATTCATGCAGAGCGAACTGAACAGTTCCCCGATTTGATTGTGGTTGGGCCTGCTGGCCTCTGTTTAAACCTTCAACCTAAACAGAACACAAAAGTACTATACAAATCTGAAAATAAATTCCAGGAAGATAAAGTTTATTTCTGCTTGGCTTTACTGATTTCCAACATCTTCATATTGAAATTATTAACTTTTATATATTATAATTAAATATAACATTCATTTATATTCCAATGGGCATTTGCTTTAATTTTTTTCTTAAGATCTTTCCATTTCAACTTTAGAGCACAGAATTTTCTTTGTGCTCAGCTTATTATCTGTCAGTTTTTCACTCAATGAGACACTGTCAAAGAGAAGTGGAACTGATTTATACACACAGTCAGGAAAGGTATGTTTGAGTAAGGGAATGATCCACTGTGGTATACACAAAGTTAAAAGATTACTTAAAAAAGCAAAGCAGGAAACACAGTCAAGGAGGACGGGGTACCGTAATGATTTAGAAAACTTAGTTAACATGCGATGTGTGAGGCCTTTAATATTTCCCGTTGCAACTCACTTTTACGAGCCTCAGAGAAAACCAAAAGAAATTTTGTCAGTGCATAAAAAAAGTCAACTGTACTGACAACTCTAAGCCAATACTAATTCTGATAGATGTGAGATAATGAACACTGTCACAAGTTTAACATAATTAAAACCAAATTCAAAAACTTATTCACTGAAGAAAATAAGGATTTTCCTACAGCGTGTAGAGTTAGAGATGGATTTGTTAGGAATAGATATTGCAGGCATTGTAAAACAATTAGAACCCCTGAAGTGGAGTAAAGCACTGGGTCCCGATGGAACACTATTAAGGGTATTTCCAAAGTACGCCATGTAAATCGGACCAGTTCTGTGTAATATATACTGCAAATCCTTAGAATAGATTCCAGGAACAAACAACCCACATTTATAACTCCTGTTTGAAGCAGAATTCTGGAGCATATTATATGCTTGAATATTATAAATTTTTCAGATGAAAATAAATTGCATACAAGGATTTTGGAAGAACAGATCATGTGGAGCACAGCTTGCCCTATTTATACATGGCATAAATAAATTACTGATGCAGGTCCACATGTACAGGTCTTTTTTTTTTTTTTTTTTTTTTTTTTTTTTTTTTTTTGGATTTCCAGATAGCCTTTGACTCTGTGCCACATAACTGTTTCATAGTGACAACTTGAGTGTACTGTATATTGATGCAGATTTGTGAAATTAAATGTTACCTACAAAAACCCAACTACTTTAAGTCCAAACTGAAAGAGTTTCTGCTTCAGAACCCATTTTACTCTGTGAAAGAATTTTCTTCTTGGAATTTGGTAACTAAGAATGACTGATAAAATAGTATATATGGTGTATGGAAGGGGAAGGTGACAGAGTTGTCCACAATTACTAAATTGATATATGGTTTTTCTTTCTGTTGAAACTTTTGAGAATTTAAGTAATTATTGTGTTTACAAAATTCCACTCATATATAGTAACTAACATGCATTCAAAAACTGCTGTGAAAAATTATCATACTAACAGGTTGTTAAGTAATTGACTGCTTATGAGTTGTTGGTAATATAATTGATATTGTTAATAAGTGTGTGTACTGTTCCACATAAATAGCAACTAACATGATATAATATGTAGTCGCAAATTACAGTGAAACTTATCATGGTTACTGGTTGTAAGAAAATAACTGATTATTAGATGCTGGTAACAAGTGTATACACTGTTCCACATAATAAGTATTAATTAACTCGGGATTGTATTTGTAGATAACAGGAGATATTGGTTATACTAATGGGTTGTAGCTAACTTGTTGTCAATATATAATAACATTATCAATTATATAGTAATATTGACATTACAAATAAGTGTATGTACTGTTCCACATCCCCGAGATTATTCTCACATGGGATCAAAGTGAACATATCTATCTATCTGAATGGATACAAGTCTTTCTAACTTCCAGGTTCTCAGCCTGTGGAGCATGAAGAAACATCAAGAAGCGTATGAGATAACTTTGTCGCCTGTATAGTTTTAAGCTGTTAGAAATGCTATGTCTCCTTCACTGCCTCATAGAGTTGAAAACCTTTATTCTAACATCACACAAGTAGCAAGTTTCCTCCAAGGTAACATTGTTAGCACTGAGAAGTAGGTATTTACTTTTAATAATAAAATTGTAGCTGGGAGGGGGGGGGGGGGGGGAGGGGGGAGGAAGAGGGGGAGCATGGGTACTTTTCTTTTGACATAAGGGAGACATAAAAAGAAAAACTTTGGGAAACCCTATTCTAACTGCTCTGGTTGGTCGCAGTATATAATTGATGACAGAGGAGCCTCTTATAAATGTTATACTGGGGGTCTCCTCAAGGAAGTTTGGTCCAAACTTCTCTTAATTTCTATCAATGCTCTCAGAGAAAATGTTAATATCACTGTTCACTGTTCATTGATGATGCAGTCATCTACAGAAAATTAGGTAATTCTGACAATTGTTTAGAAATTCAGTGTGTTGGTGCAAAAAATGGCAACTTACACTAAATTCTAAAAAGTGCAAAGCAGAAAGAAGTTTCATTTAAAGATTTAGTAGATTCCATGAAGTATTTGGATGTAACGGTACAAAGAAACATGAAATGGGAACTGCACATAACTTTGGTCATAGATGGAGCTAATTCTAGAATGCGATTGAAAGGTTGAATTTTGAAAACTTTTAATAAACAAACAAAGGAAATAGTGCACAAGTTTTTTCATATGTCCACATTTTCCTATTTGGAATACGTATCACAAGGTTTTGATTGATATTATTGCGAAAGTACAGAGAAGAGCCACTTGATTTGTGACTGCATGTCACAGGAAGAGTTACAGAATTGATACATATATTTAGGTGGACTGTCTAGCAGACAGACGATGTAGGTTTCATTTGAACTTATTGGTAAACATTCGAACCCCCAATTTCACTTACAAATGCGATGAAATACTTTGTCTACAAACCTAGTTGGGTTGCAGTGACAAGAGAAATGAGATTAGAGAAATAAGGTGCTGTACTGATGCTTATACAAATCTTTTCTTCGCTCGTGCCATTCTGGATTGGAATGCACAGTGTAGAAAATAATTTTAGTGCATAGCTCCCTCTGCCACCCACATTTTGTGAATTGCAGAGTATAAATGTAGATAGATGTGTAAAACATGGTACTGGAAAAGCAGAGAAGCCAGCTCAGAAAGGGAACAGAATTGGAAGAGAAATGAAGGAATTCATTGTTCAAACAATGAATAAAACATCAAATGCACTTGGGTGAGAGAAGAAGGTATGGAAAAATTACTAGAAAAAAGTGGCATATGTAACACGTGTTATCTTTGTATCTTCCATGCCTTTTACTATAATCAAATCAATGATTACCCAGATTAATTTAAATTTTTATACATTTGTGTATAAGGAACTAAGCTGCTATATCGGGACTAGTATACAGCTTAGATACCTTAGCTGAATGTTACCTTGTAGAAAATTCTGTTGAATTTGACTAAATAATTTTAAATGACCATGTGCCTGCCTAGAATACTCAACTGAAATGCTTAGTGGCTGCCACAAAGCTTTTTTAACCCAAAGCTGAGGAAGGTTTCAGTCTACTACGAAATCACAACAATTCACTTGAATCAAAATCTGATGTTTATTTTCAAAGTCACATTTTCAAAATTTGCATTTTACAGTTGAGTAGATCGAACAAACGTTTCCAAAAAAATGTAAATTATGGAGAGGAAGAAATTTACCAACCGAACCCCATTTGAAAATTTAAAAGTTCATAGTCATTACTATCGTCAGTCAATCGTCAACTATAGTCAATATGGCATTGCATCGACCAACCAGAACTTTCCCCACCTAACTGGCAATCACTTCAGCACACGCCCAACACAGGTCCAATATATGTCACGTTCCCAGGATTTTTTTTTTTTTTTTTTTCCCTTGCAACTGCTTTAAGTCTCTCAACAGCGAGGTCTTTAGAGACGGGAAGGGATGGGGGCAAGGAATGGGAAGGAATTTGGCCATGGCCTTTGTAAGGAAGCATCCCGGCATTTGCCTGGAGTGATTTGGGAAACCATGGAAAACCCAAATCTGGATGCCCGGACGGAGATTCGAACCGCCGTCCTCCCGAATGCGAGGCCAGAACGCTATCCGTTACACCACCATGCTCAGTCCCAGGATAAAGACAACCCCCTCTCCTGGGCCCCTACCAATATACCCTCATCCGCATGACATGGGTATTCTACTGCTTAGTGAAAGAATGTAATTATAGAATGCGTTTAGAATCTACTTGTGGATAACTTGGTCTTCAAGGTTTATAAAAAGTGTTTAGCAAAAATTATCAAATGATTAGCTTTCTTGTAATTAAATTTTGTTTTCAGGCATATTGGTAAAAAGTTTCGGAAAGTTAATTAGTGATTACCCAATTTCTTTCTGAATTTAAGCACTTTTTAGGTTACCCTGCTAAATTACAAATTATCGTGATAAAATTAGTGTCATCGTGTTCTATAAAAATTCCTGATTCCAGTGGTGTAAATTTTATTATTATCGGTGGTGTACTAGCAAAGTAATTAGCTTGTCAAAAATCGTGTTTGAAATCTGTTTAGTAGATACTTGGTTTTTTAGTTATAATTATTCAAGTGTTGCTTGTATCGAAAAAGTAAAGTTATCGGAATTTTCTTTGAATTTAATTACGGGTTTTTGAAGTTGTTTTATTTACTGGAGTGGCTTGGTTTAATCGCAAATAATTCTCGAATGAAACCACGTTGTGATTGATGATGAAATAACTTTAAAATGTATATAAAATCTGTTCTACTGCATGGAATGTTCTGAAATTTAAATATGTTATACTAGATTTTTAGTTCTTTTAGGGAATCTACTTTTTAATTCGAGTAATTATTGAAAAGAATATTGTTTAAAAATGTTAAAAGTGAAAGTGTCCTCCACGAGGGGTTTAAAATTTTATTTAAGCTATTTATACGGCTTGAAACTACGGAAATTTGTTGAATTTAACTTTCTTTTAAATTATTATTATTATGAAATTGCTTTACTGCATCAAAAAGTGTTAAGAATTAGTGGAATTATCACGCAATCAAAACCTATTCAAGTTGGATAATAATGGATTACCCTATTCCAGGTTGGTTTAAAGGCTCTTTACTATTAAAAAATGTTTATTTAGCACTTGTATTATATGTTGAGTGACTTTACTATTTTTAAAGTGGTCTATTTATTGAATTAGGTAGCAGTATCAGCTTCTGCATGAAACGTTTCTTACTTCCTATACTTGCAATGAAAATTATATGTTTACTGGAAAGCTTACTCCCTCCCTTATGCTTTAAGCAAAGCATACTAGAATTTATCAAAATTCTAAGGTGCTTACATGTTGATATATGAGACTGAGATACCCTACAATGAATATGTACTAATTGTTATATACATATATGAAAATTAAGTGGAGTATTACATAATAATAAGTGATTTTTAAAAAATCATATATTTACTGGTCTCTTAAGTTACTTTACAGAATTAAGACAATTGACTAGTATCTAAGTAGAGCCGATTACCTTATGTGAGTTTGTTCCTGATGATCTTGCCAAAAACTGTGGGGCAAATTTTGGAGATGTTTTGTCAGTGACACTTTGTGATTGGCATTTAAGAGATGCTTGCTTGGTAGGACCATGATGATGGTACAAAACTTTATCTCCAGCACTAGTAGCTCTGATCGACGAATTCCAATTGGCAGGGCTGCTGTTACTGGTTGCAGTTGTTACACTCCTTGCAGTGCATGCTGTAACAGATGTGGTAACTAAGCCAGACGCACTGTTCCCGAACCTACTACCAGCTGGAAATTTTGATGTTATAGCAGATGCTTGTGATATAACTGCATGAGGAATTTCAGAAAATTTGACTTCTTTGATGCCCTTAACAGCAGGCTTTTCTGAAATTATTTTATTCAAAGTTTCTGACAGATTTGACGAATCCTCATTTTTCATTGGCTTTAAAACAGCCTGTCCATTCTCCACTTTAGTAACAAGTCCAATTCTTGACAATTCAGCTGGAGTGAGAACGAAGACTTTAACGTTGTCCTCATTTTGTATCGGACACTTCTGTTGATTGCTTGAGTGACTTCCGGATTCCATTTATTACTGATCATGAATTTAGAGTATTAAACCCTATGTTATCCTCCACACCTTGGCATAATCTGGAAAAGAAGACAAATTAACATTACTTAAGCATTCAGCAAATGCATTGTTATCAATGTTCAAGAAATAAATGCACATTTGTGTCTGAACAAGGGGATAGATACATAATTTCCAGAATACAGGCAAATACGGAACTGTTATTTTATTGTTTCAAATGTTTGACCCATCACTCACAAATAAAAAAAAGAAGGTTCCCAAGAAGTACCTTCCATCTCGAACACTTTTGTCTTGTGGGACAGGTATGCCAATTGTTCAGTTGGAGATACAAACCCATTTGCAACTTAGTGACAGGAAAATAGTCTGCTTGAAAGAGAAATACTCTATTTAAAGGAGAATGAGAACATTCCTACTCACTGGATGTGTAGAATCGGCATCTGAAAGTGAGGTCTGTTTGACAAAACACAGCTTGTTATGCTCAAATTCCAGCCAATACCTGTGCCCAATATAGGAAAGATTTCCTTTAAATGATGATTTAAGGTTGTAAGGTCAATATTTTTTCCAAAGAAAAGTATCTTCTGATTTTGTTGCATAGGTTTGTAAGTTGTATAATTCTCCATTTACCAAATGCCTGGGGACCCTTCAACACAATTGAAGAAAATGGAAGCCTTGATGGTTGCACTGGATGGGTCATTAAGCTGGGAATATACATGAGACACCTAAACGGAAAGACTGCAATGCTGTTGATCTCGAAGAAACACTTCAAAGCAACCAACTCTGTGAGCTCCTTAGATATATTAGTATAAACCTGCATATGAACTGTAAATAACTTGTTCCATGATGACCACCTCTTTAAAATACAAACTGGAGACATCTATACACTTTTCTAAAATCATCTTCATACAGTATCTAAAACTTAATGGTTTTGCATGGAGCAATATGATTAGTAAAGTAGTGTGACAGCTGATAATGAACCTAATATCTTCATGGTGGACACTGTGCAGCATTCTGATATAACCTTCTAGTGCCATACTTTGCATAATACAGCCATATTTAAGCCTAGGCTGTAAAATGGTTCCAGAAAACTGAATTAGGCAGGAGCGATAGGAGCCCACTTAGCGATCAAAAGGAGAGTTTAAAATGTTCAACAGATTTCTGCTCTTTGGTTTTGAGACCTTGCAGATATGGCAGTCAGCCGAGTTTGTGGTCAAATAAGAGACCAAGAAGGAAAACATTATCACTGAAAACCAGATCATTACTCCCCAAGGCTAGATGTGTATATTCTAAAAGATTTTGATTGATATAAAAAGCAAATATGTGTTTTTTGTTAGTAAATACATTTAGAAACACTATGCTTATTGACAAAACATCAGACAGACTAAAGGGGTGTTCCAACTGCTTCTCTCACCCGAAAGGTTAGTAAAAAAAAAATATTTAAGAAAAAAAAAACTGTGTATTGTATAAGAAATGCTACTACTGGCAACAGCAAAAAAGGTAGCACACCAAACACCTAGGTAATATTATATTTTTACATAAAGATCTTTAACTTCATAAATATCATTGTGGAAGAAATGGTAAAAGATCCCCTAAAACTCTGTAAAATTCCATGTTTCCAGGAGATGGTGTAAGCCTTTCCAATCACAAAAGAAGTGTTGACCGAGTACAAGACTGCTGATAATGAACCTAATACCTTCATGGTGGACATTGTGCAGCATCCTGATAGTTTGACTCAGTAGCAGGTAAATTAATGGAGAGATTGAAATGCAACCACATCAGAAATATATGAGGAGCGTAAGTGGGTTTCAAGTAAACAACATGGCTTTAGGCAAGGATATTCATGAGAATCACAGTTGGTAGGATATATTCAACATATTTCAGATGAAATGAACAAGGGAGGCCAAATTGATAGTGTAGCACTAGATATTTTAAAGGCTTTTGACAGAGTGAGCCATAAAATGGTATTAAATAATGTAAAAGCTATATGATTGGATGAGAAAATGATTTACTGGATAGAAGAATTTTTAAAAGGTAGAAAACAAAGTTAGAGTAGGAAATGCAGTATCAAAGAGTGTAAGTAAAAATGGGAGTGCCACAGGGTAGCGTATTGGGACCATTGCCATTCATTATTCTAATGAATAATTGTGTTGGCTGTTTACTATCAGAAATTAGCATGTTTGCAGATGATATAATGCTATATTAAAGGATCAAAACTGTAGAGCACTGTAAACAGTTGCAAGGTGATCTGGACAGGATATCTAGTTGGGTTGGTAAACATGGGATGAAGATAAATGCAAAGAAGATTCAGTTATTAGATAAACAAATAAAAAACTAAAGGTTGATAACGATGGGGAAAGAATTGCTTGTTGAAGACTGGAAATGTAAATATCTTGGCATTACATTTGATAACAAGCTCGACTGGGCAGGACACATTGGTCAGGTAGTAGGAAAAGGTTTCAAAATTCTGCACTTGTTGGAGAGAGTGATGAGGGGATGTACAAGAGAAGTAAAGGAATTGGGTTACAAAACTTTGGTCAGACCATTGCTTGAATATGGTAGTGTAGTATGGGACTCACATTTTGTATATCAAATACAAGAGTTGGAGAGGGTGCAAAAAAGAGCTGCTAGATTTGTTTCTGGAAATTACTGCAGAATGCAATCAGTAACAGATATGATAAAAGAGCTGGAATGGGATTCATTGGAAGACAGGGGAGGGCGAAGAGGGTCGTGGGAGTGTACAAGTCATATATTGGTAATAAAAATAATTCCATGTGGTCGTAATGTCCTGGAGATAGGGTTTTTACTGGCTGCGCATTCTGCCCCTATCGTAGCCGCCTTAACCTAACCCGACAATCCTGCTGGGTACAGGGTACCTACAGTTTAACGTGGAATCTGAATCACAGAAGCGTTTTGGTGTACTTCACTTTACACAGGAAGCTGTGCCAGAGGTGAAGGTCAGGTTAAGTGCCTTTAAAATTTCTGACGAGACAGGGATTCGAACCGGGGACCTTTCGATCTCCAGTCAGATGCTTAAGCACTGAGCCACCAGACCGCTCTATATATTGTATGGAAAGATATTGGTGTAAGAACTAATAATAATGCATGGAACGGAAAAGATGACCATGACCACAAGCTGGCACTCGATTTTAGGCACAAGGCTGTAGGGAGATTCTCTTGTTTTGGTAAGGGTGTCAGGGATTGGAATAAGTTACCAAGAGAAATGATGAATAATTTACTAAAAACGTTGAAAGAATTTAAAGTTAATATATTTGCAGAGGGCAAATATAGGTGGGTGCAGGAAAGGGGGGAAGATGGGTGTGTAGGGAAATTGCCACCAGAGTGTGCACTCCATCGCAATTTAAATTAAATATATGTAACCTTCCAGTGCCATACTTTGCATAATTCAGCCATATTCAAGCCTAGGCTGTAAAATGGTTCTGGGCATGGCTAGTTTATCTGAGGTAGTGCGGAATCACTTTCTGCTGCCACACTGGAAATAATTGAAGAGAATTTCATGTGAGACACCATGTGAAGTTGACAGCATGTTTTCAGTATTTTTCTGGCACACCCAAAGGATGCAACAATGAGGTAGTTTCTAAATAATAATGTATCATTGCCTGGCTTCAAAAATGGGATAATCACACCACCTTTCACCTAGGCAGGGACAACACACAAATAAAATAAATGTTGTGGGATTGTGACCAAGTGACAGTTTCGATTTGCTACACATTGCACCTCTGCGTGGCTGGACATACAGTTTAATGAGGAATTTAAACCACAGATCAACTTGGCATACTCATACGAACAAAGCAAAGCCCGTAAAAACTCCTGGCTCCGCCGGGTTTTGAACCCAAGGCCTCATGTTTTGTAGGGGAGTACCTTAATCACTGAGCCACCAGACTACCCACAACAGAAAATGAGATGGTATTTCTTGGAATGAAAGACTAACATCTTAGACAAAGCCAAAAAAGTATTATATGCATTATTATGATTTAAAGATTAAAATGATTAACTGGTTCTCTTGCTCATTGTCTTTTGCCTCAAGAATGTTGGCAGCTATTCAGTGGTCTAACTATACAACTGAGGCATGTGGTAAATTCATCAGATGGGCCACACTGCCCTGTGCAGAAGCTGTTTCAAGAGGCTTGAGCCGGGGGCCGATGGCATTTTGCGCATTCTGCCACCCTACTGTTATGCCACTGCAGCCGTTAATAGTGAGATGGTGGGTTTATCAAGGAAATACAATACAAGAGACTACACCTGCTGAAAATGTCTTGATAGATTTCCACATTACTACACTTGGAACAGAATGGTTCATAGAAATGAGGGATTCCTATGACAATCTCTTTTCCTTCTGGTTACTTGAATCCATGAGTTCATTTTCTATCAGCAAATCAGTTGTTTTTCCACCATGTAACTATTTTCCACTGTACAGTAGAATCAGTTTCGATATTAACAGACCAGTAATCTTGTGAATAATTTATTAAAATGTTCTCACCACAGAACAGGACACATTCACCTTTCCTCATATAACTGCCCATTGGGTGTTTCTGGTGATTCATTTATGTACTTAACTGTCATTGTTCACACCATAGGTACAACTAGATAGGAAACAGCAAACCTCATGGACATCTGTTATAGAATAAATATGGTAAGCAAATCGTAGTCTGATAGGATAGCAGAATTTCAATGTTACTACTTGTAACGCCATGATAAGTTGCAAGTGTGTAGTAAAATACACAAGAAAAAACAGCCACCTCTTCCTCAGCTCAATCCTCTTTGCTACTACGCTTTCTGCAGAAGTAAATAACATGTTAGCACTAGATTTTATGCGGGTTTAAAAATTGTATACACGAAAGAGAGATTTTAGTACTGTTGCCAGTTTTGGTGATAGAGTTCTTAATCAATATGGAAGACAAGTTTTACTTTTCTTTACCTATATTGTCACTTCTTTCCTTTTTGGCTTTACGGCTTGATGACAAGGTCATTAGACTTGGAAGAGGATGGGGCAAGGAATGTTGCCATGGCCTTATTAAGGAACCATTCTGGTATTTGCATGGAAACAATGAAAAACTAATATCTGGGTGTCAGGATTAGAATTTGGAGCCATGTTGTCCCAAATACCAAGCCTGAGTATTACTGCTTGGTAAATAGAGAAAAGTGGGGTTTCAGTTTTTTTCTACTAAATTTCTTGTACTCTATGTTGGAAGCATGCTGTGGCAACTGACTGAGGACCCATGAACATATTAAATCATTACTGGCTTAGGCAACAGATTTATTTATCATTAATCCTGCTTCAAGCAGGTAATAGAACTAATTCAGTGACTGACGCCTGTGTGCTAACACTATTGATAGTGAGAGTAGTCTTCACATCCATGATGAAGCTGGCAACTCCAAGATATGGAACCAGTAATTGAGATAGATTATTCCCTTAATTCTCCATGGCTCATCATTATTCTAGATCAGGTTCTGGATGTTTCTAAAAAATGCCTCTCATTGCATCTCCCTTTCACTTATCTCACCATCATTCCTTCTGCTTTCCTCTACAACACTTCCCAGGTACTTGAAACTGACCATCTTCTTCAGCTCTTCACCTGTCATCACAATTCACCATGGTTATCCTGTTCTCTCTAAGTACTTAAACAAAGGTAAACTGAATAAATGAATGGCTTTTTAATCTCTTTAGAGATAAATGGGATTAGGTCATGCAAGAGCTCTAAACACAGAATGCCTCATAACAAAAATAATGATTTTCTGCAATTTTACTTCAGTATTTAATAGACACATTTTCAGCATTTGGCATTTATGAATTTGCTGTAAGATTGGAATACACAGTGCTACCCAAAACCTTTTTTTTTAATTTTTTTTAACTGCTTTACGTCTCTTTTTAACATCGAGGTCTTTAGAGACGGGAAAGGATGGGGGGCAAGGGATGGGAAGGAATTCGGCCATGGCCCTTTGAAGGAAGCATCCCGGCATTTGCCTGGAGTGATTTGGGGAAAACCCAAATCTGGATGCCCGGACGGGGATTCGAACCGCCGTCCTCCTGAATGCGAGGCGAGAACGCTAACCGTTACACCGCCCTGCTCGGTACACCCAAAACCAAATTAAATCAGTATTAAGTTGAGTAATGATGAGCAATATCTTCCAGTCTCTCTCAACTCCGATTTGGTAGAATTAGTATATGTGGTAAATTTCAGTGTGTGCACACCTCCCGAACCATATGACTCAGTCCCTATAACATGAATAAGGTGTAAAACTGAAATATTGTATATTTTCTTGTTCATCTTATGTGTTTTTAACTTGCTGCAGACTTCAACTTTGGTGAGTCATTTTCCCTATCCTCTGTTAGTTATACATTCTATACACAACATTACTTTGTTGCTAATCCTATATTTCTTGTTAACTTCGTATCCTGAGTCAACTTTAGAGAATTTTTGGAGTACTTACACTGGGAGATACGAGGACTTTTCAATAAGGCTTTAAATCTTATTGAAAATTGGGACATCAGAGTCTTGGGAGAACATTGTCCAGGAAAAGGAATAAAACCAGGCATGATCCTATTGAAGGGTCACATATTGTATTTAATTGGGGCAACTATTTAAAACCAATGTCATTATAGTCAGACCAGTATTCGAATCTTCAACCAGCGTGTGTTTCACATGTGACAAGACTACAAATAAGAGATGTCAGCCATTGAAGTGCAGGTTTTATTGTAACTTTGTCGAGTCCGATGTGAACCGAGGTGCATATATTACCTTTCCATAAGGAACACGTCTACATCAAGGAAGGTGACACTTGTGCGTGTAAGCACAGGTGAAGTTAATGGAATGGCTGCAACCAAGGAAACCGAGCAAATCTAGGAGCTGGTTTTTCATTGTAGTCCAGATCATAAATGAGGCTACATATTTAAACCACACAAGTGATTTGAATTGGATGTTGTCCAGAATTTGCTCCTCTAGATGGCCTGCTAATGATTGGCATAGGACAGGGACATACATGTACAAATGGCAGTACCGTATATTATACCCGAGCTTGAGGAGCAGCAATTTTTTCGAGAGATGAAGTGAGCCAATGAAGTTAAAATGGCTATGTTTCCAGAGTTATAAACTGTCTGCTTTGTATTCCTCTCCCAAATCCACAATGCCGAATTCTGATTTTAGTCATGTGTAAAACTTAGTGGGTGAGCATTTGGCCCAATGCCATTGCTACATCTCATTTCTGTGGATGAATAACTTTATACTGAAATATTTTAAAACGTGTTTTTTTGTGTTTTCTGTTACTGCCCTCCTGCCGTCATCTCTGGTCGATAGAACTGCGAAATATTCTTATAACTAAGAGACTGACCTTTTTCATTTTGAATGATCTACAAGTTGGCTGGTATTATTACAAATCATTATTTAGTTAGAGCTACTTACATTTGGCTGAAGCAACAATTCAGTAATATGATGCTAATGAAAGGAAGGTAAATTAAAAACAAATACTGAAAACCTCATAATATTTGCTGTGCCATGATAAGTTTTTGGTCCAAGCCACATGGATCGTGATAGATGTGGAACTACTTTCGTCCACATGAATTAATGTCATGAAACATAACAGTCATGAAAGCAAAATAAATATTACAATACTTGTTCCAGGTTGGTAGGTGCAGGAATTTTCAGAGTTGTATTTGAACATATGAGCTATGCCAGGATGTTACATTGCTTGGATTCACATTAAACTGTAGGTCCCCTTTAGAGCTAACAACCCTAGTTGTAAGATGATGTCCACAGCTAAATTAACATACATACAATACTTGTGGTTAATGCTATGCCACAGAATGTAAGCACTCATTCTAGTAATGGTTTGATTGACATTGCTTGTTGAGAATCAAACTACTACACCACACATGTGAATACATTCACTTTAGCATCATATGGAGTAGAATGAGTGGCTGCTTAGTTCTTCAGGTATTCTGAAATGACGTGATTGCTATTTCCTGTTATTTTTCTTAAAATATACCCACTGCTTTCCCTAACTAGCCTGTTTGCAAACTTGTCAAGCGGGATACAATAGAAGGATTCTGCAGCCGGAATAGTTTCCTTGCAACTGTGATCGTGTCACATCCTAGTTTTAAATGTCATCATTTAGGTCGAACTGTTTCAGCTTTCTTCTAGGGTAAAGTAAGACTAAGATATGTGTCAGATGCTCTACTAATCATCCTGTGAGCATGATTCCTTTTTTGAAAGACTTTTTGCTCTCTTCTTGGTGCTATAAGTCTTAACCACTATACTAGTGTTTCTCAAAATGGGGTATGCAAATCCATAGAGCTTCGCCAGTTGATCGTAGGGGGTTCGCGACAAAATTTCTGTAATGGCGGTACTGGCTATCTCATGTGTATGACACACACAATGGTGAATATTGCTAGCAGTTTTTTCTCAATGAGGTTCACCAGCAGCTGGGAAATTTATAGGGGTACATGGAGCTTAGAAGTTTGAGAAACACTGCACTATTCCATAAAAATGTAAGAGTCATTCCAAGTCAACACAATTTTAAGACAAAATTAACTTCACTATCTCAGATGTTCATGAAATCTGGCGAGGATGTACTATTTGTATAGACTTGGGATAGTACCAGATTTAATTGATATATAGCTACTCATTTTTTAATTACAGCTATGTAAAGTTTTCCAAAATTTGTCCAAAGAATTGCAGACAAACATTTTTGAATTGCTATAGAAGCTCTTGTAATCTAGTTAGGAAGCTGAAAGACAGTGGTGGCTCCAGGGGTTTGTCCAAAAGCATCTAGGTATACCCCCGAAATTGTAATTTTTGGCGACTTTCATTAGCTCTACTGTTCTTTTAAGGACAGCAATCTGAGCTGATGGATCAGAAGAGAAGGCACAAAAATGCTCAGGATGAAGCAAGAAGAGAGCAAAATACAGGCAATTTAGAAATCAAATAAACAGGAAATGCAAAAAAGCAAAAGAAAAATGGCTTCAAGAAAAGTGTGAAGAAGTAGAAAAGAAAATGGTCATAGGTAAAGTAGATGTTGCATACAGGAAGATCAAACCAAATTTTGGAGAAATGAAGAAAAGAGGCATAAATATTAAGGCCACTGATGGGAAACCTCTCTTAAGCTCAGATGATAGAGCCAACCAATGGAAGGAATACATTGAGAAACTGTATGATGGGGACGACTTCAACAATAGCGTAATGGAAAAGGAAGGCGATGTCAACATTTATGACTTAGGAGATCTTGATTTGAGGACAGAATCTGATAGAGCTATGAATTACTTGAAAACAAATAAGGCAGTTGGAATTGATGAGATTCCTGAAGAACTTCTGAAATCCCTAGGAGAAGAGGAATAGAAAGATTATTCAAGGTGATATCAAAAAATTATGAAACAGGATATATTCTAACTGATTTTAATAAAAAATATCATATTCATACTTCCAAAGTAAGCACAAGCTGAAAAACGTGAGAATTATTGCACCATTAGTCTAACATCACATGCTTCGAAATTACTGACCCGAATAATATACAGAAGAATGGATAGGGTAGTAGAAGAGATAGAAGGTGAGGATCAGTTTGGGTTTAGGAAAAATCGTGCTACAAGGGAAGTAATTCTGGCATTAAGATTAATACTTGAAGGACGGATCAAGAAAAACAAAGATACCTATTGGCATTTGTTGATTTAGAAAAAGCTTTTAGTAATGTTAGGTAGGACCAGATGTTCAAAATTTTAAAGAAGTCAGGTCTAAAATATCAAGATAGAAGAATACTTCAAAATCAGTATGCTATGATTTGCTGATGACATTGTCTTGTTAGCAGAACACGCTGAGGATATGAGGGATGGAGGATTGCATTAAAAAAGGCCAAAGACTGATTACAGCAAAAAAAAAAAGAAGAAAGAAAAATCTGAAATAAAATGCCCCCCAGCTCACATTATCCGAGAAGCCTTCCCTCACCTAAGCCAACCCCCCCCCCACCCCCCCACTTAAACCAAAATCCTGGATCCACCACAGCTGAGAGAGGTTTCATTTTACCTCATTTTTCATGCAATTTCCTGTGATTTAATCTACTATTTACCAGACATTTCTTTTTTAAATTTAAAAAAAATAATTAAAAGAATAAATTTTAAAATTAAATCCACAAATAGATAGCACTGTTCTAAATCAACTGGAAAAATATAAATGTGGGATGGTAATAGCTTCAATGTTAAAATAATTTAAACCTGAAGCTTCTTTTCATTAATTCCCGATTTACAGCTGAATAATACAAGAACACCATATTTATATACTTCTGTGAAAACAAATATGAGCACTAACCTGTTAAAAGAGTTCATAAATTAATTAAATCATACAGGTTTTTAATATTCTGGCAATACTTACAACTACAAATTTTTAAGTCAGATTAAGTGCTCATACTTCAACATCAACATTTTAACTACAGGAGCAATCCTGAAATACAATAAACAAAATCTCAAAGAATCAGAATTTGCTTATTTTAAAGTTATAACACACAGCTACTATATGAAACACAGAGCTACTACTGGACAAGGCAACTGGATGGTAAAGATCCATCATTTTGTAATATACTCATATCTCATATCATTCCTAACATCCAAATTTCAAAAAAATTCCAAACAAGATTTTTTATTTTTCAGTTAGATCTGGAGCCCAATACAAAAATAAGAAAAACATGTGAATCTCTGCTTTCTTGAGAAAGATTTTAAAGTGAAAGGAGAGTTGCACTTTTGGCCACAGCAGATGGAAAAAGATCTTGTGACGTGCTAGTGAGCATAGATGCTATGAAAATCAAACTGAAACTCCACAACTTTTTAAGTGAGCAGTAGAAAAAATTTCCAAGGTGAAGTGTGCCTCATCAACCCAAGAGGAATATACTGAACCAGATTTATTCTCGAAAAGTTGCTTTGATGTAGCATTGATTATCCAAGGAACACAGCAATACCATTGGCTAATCCCATAACTGCTTTAACCTTGGTGATGAAAAACTTTTCAGTTAATTTGAATGTTTGGGGAAGAAAATGGCAAAATCTCTAGTTCAACATAAAATAGAAGTCATATAAGGTTACTTAACCACCTTCTATGAATAGAACTGGAGGCTAGGATACATTTTACAGAAAAATTAAGAACTTGATGAGAAAAAAATAATAATAATTCTTCATCCATTTGGACCATTACATAAGTCTCATTTCCAAGAAAGGCTGTGTTCTGTGGATATCAGTAGTGGATGTTCTAACACAAGTGAATCCTGTGACTCCCACTAAATGGAATTCCACATGCAAGTGATGTATGCCAAACAAATGTGTTTTTTTTTTTAACTTCAAAAGATGCACATAGCCTACTACTTAATGAAAAGTCTTACTTTAGACTTATTTATTACTCTTTTTATCAGGTGAGTGCTTATATTTATTTTCACAGAAGTGTAAACATCATCATTTTTGTATTATTCACTTGTATACCGAGAATTAATGAAAAACAAGCTTCAGGTTTAAATTATTTTAACACTGAAGCCATTACCACCACACAATTATATTCTGGCAGATGATTTACAACAGTACTATTTATCTGTGAAATTAATTTTAAAAATGTAATTTTTGAAAAAATCAAAATCCTTTTTTTAAAAAAAGTTTTAAAAAGTTGTGTTGGTAAATATTATGCCATATCATAGGAAATACCAGGAAAAAATGCTGTAAATTGAGACCTCTCCTAGCTAAATTAGAACTTCTATAGCAATTCAAAAATGCTCGTTTGCAGTTTTTTTAGTAATTTTTTTTTAAATTTTACATAGCTGTAATTTGAAAAGGAGTAGATTTATCTCAAAATTGGTATTATTCCAAGTCAAAGTGAATAGTACATCTCTGCCAAATTTCTTTCATTTTAACTTGTCTTCATGCCTCTTTGATGTCGAGGTCATTAGAGGCGAGATGAGATTGGGGACAAGGAATGGAAGGAATTCGGCAATGGCCTTTTGAAGGAAGGATCCCAGTATTCACCTGGAGTGATTTGGGGAAACCATGGAAAACCCAAATCTGGATGTCCAGACGGGGATTCGAACCAGCGTCCTCCCGAATGCGAAGCCAGAGCGTTAACCATTCACCCACCAAGCTCGGTTGCCAAATTTCATGAAAATCTGAAATGGAATGACTCAATAATTTTTCAAATAATGAAATAATCATTCGAGAAGATAAAAAAGTGTAAAAATTGAATTTATTTTCAAGTAGGCCTAAGAAATAAAGAAGCTTTTGTTTTATTTCTGAATATCAATGTCAATTCCAATTGTTTTCATTCACTTCTGTTGCAAATTCTGTGAAGATAGTATCAAATTCGAAGGCTAAACAATGAAGCTAATGGCATTGTACAAGCTGTTGGAGCTATAACTTTCACTATCTACATTTTTCTGATTAGATTTTTATATTATGTTTTCAATTTAAAAGCTTCACTTGTATCTTTCGTTTAAGATCTTTTGTGTGTGTGTGCGCCAAAAGACAGGAAGATACTTTACAACTTCAACAATATTGAGAAAAATATGTGGGATTACTGGAGATTGCGAATGTGCTATGACTACTCATCATAAAACTGTGGTAGTCAACTGGAAGCCAATTGGTTCAGGTTGGTTACTGCTTGAAAATAATATGTTATATTGGAGACAGATTCCACTACAACTACTTTCTGCCATGCTTGGAATCATAACCCAATTAGACTTATTGCTTGAAAGTAAAATAGTTTTGTGATTGAGTACCATAGTATTATGACATCATTACCTTAGAAGTTTTAGCGGAGTAGTAATCTCTACTGTATCAAAATATGTGACAGTTCATTACAGCTCCTTTATATAATTAGCTCCATATCAGCAAGTGGTATATGCTCTATAACGGCTTATGTACTTTCTTAGGGGTTTGTCTGGTTGAAGCATATTCTACAAATATAAGTCATGGCTTTACTTTGGATCCCTTCACTTTTATTTAACTAAGTATTTTCCCATTATTGTATCATTGTTTTAATTTAACTAAGTATTTTCCCATTATTGTATCATTCTTTTAATTTACTCATACTGTGAAGACCTGGTGGCACCCTCATATCAATATAGAACATACAACGATGACACAGTCAATTTGATACTTCAACTTCCAGACTGTATGGGAAACGTTATATATATAGGCATAAAATCCGTATTTTACAAACATCATTCCAAAAATATGTGTGTAGTAGTGTACATTAATCACGTTCTGAACCTAAGTAACCATAACAGTTATTGTTATTTCAACAACAAGCGAGAGAAAACTGAATCAAAACATATGTTCCATTATTACATTTACAAACTACCTTACAAACACTATCAGTTAAAAAAATAAAAAATAAACGAAGACACTTGAGAAAACTGATAATTACACAGATCAACACCGAGTTGCGATATTCAAGCAACATTACATGAAACTCACAAAATAACGTAATTTAATGTAACATTTAACAGAATGATCAATAAAACTGTAATTTTGTGGTCTGCAGCAATGTCATTCAACATAGAAGCTTGAATCACAGATGAAGTAACGTAATAACATTGACATAAAGTAGTCAACATACAACATGATTCGAGGACAGTGAACAAAAATACTTCACATGCAAGCAATCAGCTGAATAAATTGTTTTAAAACTGTAACCTACAAATATAAAGGAGCGATTTAATAAGAATTAAAATATTCTCCTTGACTAGGTTTCGAACACCTTACCAAATATTATAACGTCAAAGCACTTCATACTTTTTCACAATACACGCCATTACACAGAACTTTCCTAAATTCCTATTAGCCTACACTACACTTGAGTCAAAGACGTCTCACGACAAAACTGATGATATGAAGGATCAAAGATATAAAAGTCGACAAATGGTAGCAGAAAATTGTATTGGGGTATTTGCCTATACTAAGGCTGTTGTCAAATAGTTTCATACATTACACCACTTCTCAATTCACCGGAGTATGTCCGATTTCGAGCCTCATATTTTTAATAATCGATCTTATTCTCGTAGGAAGCTACTAACATAGTGAGGATTGTAAAATGAAATAAAACTCACAAAACCAAATCAAATTAAAACTTGTCGGTTCGGGTGGGGGGGGGGGGGGGGTAGCTGTTTGATTATAATTTATCAAAATTGAATATTTGCAACGGAGCATATGCCCCGGTGGCATCACCCTACTTATCTACTTTTACATTAAACTATTTTTTACTTTAAATTGTTCAACGCTTGAGATAACTTCTTCACCAAATCTCTCGATGACTTTTTGAAGTCTATCAATATACAGAAAAAAGGCGGTTTAGATCAAAATCTCGTTACGTACCGGTATAAATATTACAAAAATTCTAAGGAAAAGAAAAGTAAAATTTTGAATTGGATACCGGTATACACATAATTAATGAAAACATGAATCAGTGGAATATTGTGAGGAATATCATCTAGCTTCTAAATTGTCTCTGGCATCTAATGAATTAGGTAATGAAAAGCTGTGGTTTATGCCATCTGATTGTAAAACTTAGAACTGTTGAATTTGATTCAACTGACATCTGTTGCTTAAACTTTTAACTACAGCTAGCTTCATGTTACAGACAATATTTCACACAGCCAACCATGGAGGATTCCTTCCTCCATGCAGCCAACCAACTGTTAGAACCATGGAGCAAAGACCTCCATGGTTACAACTGGTGGATGCCGCATGTACCTGGCTACAAGCCACATTTTTAATGATTAATTTGGTTTGAAACCGAAAATGAAAGATTTTTGCATTTTGGAAAATACAACGTATTACTATATTTTAATGTAGAGATACAATATGTTTACCCACAGGAATTGATGGTGGTTCAGGCGCTTGCTTCCAAAAAAATTCTAGCTCGATATACCCCAACAATTTCCAGAACGGGGTGAAGTGGATGCTGTGATATGAAATGTCAGTTTACATTTTGATCCAGGCTTTGTTTCAACTTAATCACATCATCTGTTAAAGCTGCTGCTCGATAATCGAAGCATGTAACATCCAGGCATTAATACATACCACATTCACAAATTAAAATCGTACATTTTGAGACATTAGGACATTTATTTTATGAATATCCTTCCATAACTTAAAATCAGCTGAACTGATTTTGATGGGATTTAAAACTGTAGGTTTCTCTAAAGAACATTGGAAATTAAAAGGTGTTGGGGTAAAGGGGAAGAGGGATTGGGCTTTTATATACTAATTTTCTGTTTGATTGAAAGATACCGTGTGCAAATTTCCATTGATAAAAAACAGTTAAAACGTGCAGATGGAAAGAGTAATTTGGTTTTTGTAAAACTAGTGTAGACAGTATTTTTTTTCTTTGTTTTAAATTATATGTGTGCAAAGTTCCATCGAAACTAGTTAACCCTTTCAAGTCTGGACGCCACTATATTGACAAATGGCGGGGCGGGCTCCCAAGACTGGACGCCACTTTACTGCCAGAGGCGCGGGCGGGCCTAGCGGCCTGGACGCCACTATATTGCCAGCGCCTCTCTGTCCCACAGGACGGGAAGCTAGTTTATTGTCAGCGCCCGTACCGCATCCTAGCGGGAACTAGGGGAACCTCTAGCAAGAAGAAATATCTTTTTATTATTTTTGTGAAAAAACGAGGAAAAACTTTTTCATTTTGAGTTGTAAATAAAAAAAATAATAAAAAAAAACCAAAAATAAAAAAAAGTTTCTACCCCTGCCAGTATCAGGTCCGAAGCCCTGGATCAAAAAAATGGTGACGGGACACTTTAAAAAAAATAAAGAAATAAATAAAATAAAAACCCTTCCCAGTATCAAGTTCGATCACCTCGATCACAAAAAAGCGATGGAAAACTATCGTTGGAAAAAAATTTGGCAACTAATCGAATTATTTGTAATAGTTCTAGAAACATTTCTTCTATTGAATTATAATATTCTACTACAACACGAGTATAATAAATTAAAAATTAAATGCCGTGCGCTCGCGGGCAATGAGTGCCGGCTGTGGGGAGGGGCCGGCGGGGCGGGGCTCCCGTCCCCGCGGCTACCTCGCAGCCAGGAGCAGCCGACGCGAAAGGGTTAAAAGCCGTAACTTCGTGTAAAGAACATTAGCAAAAATTAAATGGCGTAAGAGAGTGAGGGGTATGGTTTTGTAAACAGAATGTATACACTATGTTTCTCTTTGTTTTTAAGTATACACGTGCAGTGTTTTATTGAAATATGATAAAAACTGCGGGTTTCTATAAAAAAAACATTGGAAATTAATAGAAGGGAAGAGAGGTTGGGCTTCTGTAAACCAATTTAAACAGAAGTGTTCTCTATGTTATGAAGTATATGTGCACAAAGTGCCTTCAAAATAGTATAGAAACTGTAGCTTTATATAAAGAACAAAAATTAAGGGAATGGAAAGGGAGAGAGGGGTTTGCTTTCTCTAAACCAAATGTATAAATTATTTTTCTGTTTGTTTTAAAGTATACATGTGCACACTTCTTTTAAAATCGGATGGAAACTGTTGCTTTGTGTAAAGAACATTGACAGTTGTTAAGGGGGTGGAATGGGGGACAGGGATTGAGTTTCTGTTAAAACTAATGTAGACAGTATTTTTCTTTTTATCTTTATTTTAAAGCATACGCGTGCAAGGTTCCATCCTAGTCGAATAAAAACTGTGGATTTGTATAAAAATTAAGTGGTGTAAGTGGGAGAGAGGGTGGTTTTTATATTTTTTTGAACAGAAATCTTCTATATGAAAAATGAATGTTTGTGCCAATTTTCATGGACGTCGCACAGTGGGCCAGAATCTTGAAAACGTGGCCAAAAAGGAAAAAAAAAAGTTTCTGGATGGGAATTTTCGACTATCAGGTTGGCTACAGTAATGTTGGAACTACTGAATACCGATTGTTTGGACGATCAATTGTTCATTTCCTCCTTTATATTTCATGTCAAAGTCGGCACTTCATTGCTAGCGGTGCATGCAGCCGACCAGGAAACAAAATAGTCTTGTCGTTAAAGATAAATATTTGTGTTCTGTGTAAGTGAAATGAATATTTTAAATATGGACTGTGTTCCTGGAAGTATTTACTAATTAAAATACATTTATGTAATTTTTAAATCATTAATTACACATATTTTTTTTAATTAACTTAATACCGGAAAATTCGGTAGAAAATTTTAACATGTGCTTTAAAAAAATAGAGATTAGTTACGAATTCCACGATATTCCGCTTTCTTTTGCACCGTGTCCGCAAGTATATACTATTACCTTAATAAATTAACCTTCAAATCCACCTACTAGTACCAACTCCGGCTTTGAACAACTTTTTAAGCGACGCTTGCAAAATGTATCCTTTTTTAAAAAAATGTAATTATTAATGTTAAGTCAATTTTTTCATTAATAATTATGAAAAAGTACATTTTTTTTGAAACACAAATATTCTACATACTTTGAGGAATTACTTTTTAACGCTTTCAAACACGTGTTAATAAATAAGTATTAAATAAATTAATAATTATATGAACTGTCGGAGTATGCTCAAGAATCAACCAATAAGTTGATAAAGCAATATCGCATAGGCTTTTCACGAAAGTTTTCCGGACTTAAGAGTATCGAAAACGTGTTCAGGAGATTGTTAGCAACCACAGACTTCAACATTTCTTCTCTGCGCAAATCATCAAACAAACTGAAGAGTTTGTCGTCAGAAGCCTTTGCTCTCTTAGTTCCTGTGCCGGAAGATTATGAAGATTCCGATGTAGATGATGAGGAAACAGTCTTTGAAGATGATGGCGATTCAGCTGAAGATGCAGAAGAAGAAGATAATGATGATAAAAAGAAGAAGATAATGAAGATAAAAAAGAAGAAGAAAACAATAACTTTTAATTATAGTCACAAACAATTTACTTAATGATTAACTGTAATTGAAATAAAATTCTTTTTTTGTAATATTTTATACTATCTTCTATCCTCTATTTGGTACTTTTCTCGAGCTTTCCATTTTTTGAGCTTATATTTATAACCATTAACTACAACAGCCTCTAAATATTGACTTTTACATAAATAAAAAGAACTTTACCAATTTCCTGCCGCCATCTTGGATCCACCATTTTGTTTGGTTTTTAATATTTGAAGTCACAATCTTCATCATCAATCTCGATAAATCCCAAAAAATTACTTTTATATGAATCAAAGGACTTTTATCAATATTTGTCCGCCATATTGGATCCACCATTTTCTTTTTTTCACTTTTTGATACCATATTCTTAATCATCAACTTCGATAACCTTTACGTACTAACTTTGGTACAAATTGAACAACTCTAGCAACCTCGATAATTCCACAAAAATTACTTTTATATGAATAAAATGACTTTTAGCAATATTTGTCCGCCATCTTGCATCCGCCATTTTCTATTTTCACTTTTTGATATTATATTCTTAATCAGCAACTTCGATAACCTTTACATACTAACTTTGGTACAAATTGAACAACTTTTTATATTTTGGCCAGCTTTTTGCGATTCTGGCCCACTGTGCGTCGGTCAAATGATGTCAATTGCAGCTTTTTAAAAAGCACATTGACAAAAAGAAAAAGTTGACTGTATTTTTCTCTTTGTTTTAAAGCAAAAGTATACAAAGTTCAATCGAAACCGGATAAATACTGTGGGTTTTTATAAAAAATTAAGGTGTAATTGGGAAGAGGGGGTCTTTTTGGGATTTTTTGGTCTGAAACCCACTTCGTCAAAAAACACTTATAAGTGCCAACTTTCATGTTGATCTTGTCCAGCTTGCATTCAAACTAACTAGGTGAACTCGAGGTACCGGGCGGAATGAAGTTCAATGCTTTTCGATGTCGAGGATTTATTGCCAGCGATCGCCAATAAGCAGAACTAGATCAACTATGTTAAAGTTTTCTCGAGCGTTTGTCTCTGATGTTTCCGTTGTGTGATTTTCTTCTTCTGAACTGTAACTTCTGATGTTATTGTAACCGAGGTTAACTATACATATTTGTTTACATTACAAATAAAGTTAGCACAAGCTTAAAGTACGTTTAATTGCCTTAAATTTCATGTAGTTAAATGTTTTTTTTATGAATCTTTCTCGAGTGACCTTACCTCCCTAATCTAAATCGTGTCTCTGAGGCGGAACGGTTGGGGCGACCGAGTGTGGTGGTGTAACGGTTAGCGTTCTGACCTCGTATTCGGGAGGACGGTGGTTCAAATCCCCGTCCGGGCATCCAGATTTGGGTTTTCCATGGGGAACCACCCCATTCTGCCCCGCTCTTGGGGTGCTCTTGCATGACAGCTGACCTCTTCGTTTTATGTTTCAACTGATATTCTAATGCTTATTCCAAAAGTGAAATAAAGCACGAATAGGACGAACTTTTTATGTTTCACATGAATTGTGATGCCGATTTCAAAAGTTAGAGAAACCACGGAAAGGACAAATCTGAAGAGGTGGAAGGCCGATATTTTAACATTTTCCCCATAAAAAACTCATCACTAGTAAGGAAAAAGAAGGAAAGAACTTTGCAAAATAAGAAAAAGCAAAGATAAAAATATTTAAGAAAGAGAATAAAATTAACAATTTAAAGAAACAAAGGAATGTGCCTAAAGATAAATTGAAAAAACAAGGTGCTCAAGAGAGAATCCAAAACTAACGAGAGTGGTTCCGAGGATTGTTCTGACTGTGATTATGTATATTGCAGTGAATTTTTCCCAAAGTCAGTTGAAGGTTGCATCGCTTGTTATACACAGACGGAAAAAAAAATCCCAACACCAAGAAAAAATTATTGTAGAGTAATGAAATTTGGACAATGCATTTGTCAAGTTAACATGTTTAATTGATTAAATTTTCAAGATCACAGGTTAATTTAAGCTCAAGAAAATGCATTTCAAATGTGAAATACTGTTAAATTAATAGCCGGTGTAACCTCCAGAATTTGAATGCAAGCCTGCAAACGTGAATTCATTGTGTCATACAGGTTTCGAATGTCACTTTGTGGTATGGAGTTCCATGCTTGTTGTACTTGTGCTGTCAATACTGGGACGGTCAGTGCTGGCTGTGGATGATGCTGGAGTTGTCGTCCAATGATATCCCATACGTGTTCAATTGGAGACAGATCTGGTGATCTCGCAGGCAAGGTAACATGTCGACACTCTGTAGAGCGCGTTGCGAGACAACAGCGGTATGAGGGCGAGCGTTATCCTGTTGAAAACTCCCCCTTGAATGCTGTTCATGAATGGCTAGCACTACAGGTTGAATTACCAGACTGACGTACAAATTTGCAGTCAGTGTGTTTGGTATAACCACAAGAGTGCTCCTGCTGTCATAGGAAATTGCTCCCCAGACCATGACTCCAGGTGTAGGTCCAGTGTGTCTAGGCCGCAGACAGTTTGGTTGCAGGCGTTCCCCTGGCCTCCTTCTGACCAACACTCGGCCATCACTGGCACCAAGGCAGAACCTGCTTTCATCAGAAAACACAACAGATCTCCACTCCGTCCTCAAATGAGCTCTGGCTTGACACCACTGGAGTCGCAAACGGCGATGGCTTGTAGTCAGTGGAATGCACGCTACAGGGCGCCTGGCTCGGAGCTGTCCTTGAAGTAACCGATTTCTAACAGTTCGTTGTGTCACTGTGGTACCAACTGCAGCTCGAATTTCTGTAGTGCTGCCATTCATGAACAGCATTCAAGGGGGAGTTTTTCAACAGGATAACGCTCGCCCTCATACCGCTGTTGTCTCGCAACGTGCTCTACAGAGTGTCGACATGTTACCTTGGCCTGCGAGATCACCAGATCTGTCTCCAATTGAACACGTATGGGATATCATTGGACGACAACTCCAGCATCATCCACAGCCAGCACTGACCGTCCCAGTATTGACAGCACAAGTACAACAAGCATGGAACTCCATACCACAAAGTGACATTCGAAACCTGTATGACACAATGCATTCACGTTTGCAGGCTTGCATTCAAAATTCTGGAGGTTACACCGGCTATTAATTTAACAGTATTTCACATTTGAAATGCATTTTCTTGAGCTTAAATTAACCTGTGATCTTGAAAAATTTAATCAATTAAACATGTTAACTTGACAAATGCATTGTCCAAATTTCATTACTCTACAATAATTTTTTTCTTGGTGTTGGGATTTTTTTTTCCGTCTGTGTATGTGCAAAAAATGGGCAGACAATTCCTATGCGGCAATAGATAGCGACTTCGTCCAAATGTGTGAATTTTGTGAACAGGCTTAAGAAAAGCACATAATCAATGAAAATTGTAGTTTAACTTTTATAATAACTTAAAATTAATTAAATACAGATCAGACTTCTATTTTTCTGCATTTCCACTAGTTTTGTATGTTTTTATAATTACTTACCACCCCGTCCAGCCCCGTCCAGCCCCGGGTACGGGACAGAACGGGGCAAATGACACAAAGTTATGTTTTCAGTTCTTTAGTTTTTTCACAAAATTATTGTATATTTGTAATTAATACATTGTAATGTTTTCGTAGAAAAATTAATTAACCCCTTAGTATTTTTAAAACATATTTTCAACTTTGTACCACATTTTGCCCCGATTTCCCCTACCTTAATTGGAGATACGACATCTCATGAAATATGCAAGATATCAAAAACATTTACTCTTTTCTTTCGATTCGACTCGTAGACTTACCGAATAATTCAGCATCAAATTTGGCTTTTGCGAAATCTTTCTTCTGGTCGAGCCCGCATTTCAACATAACCACCTCACTTTTGAGACAGAATATCTCGAGAACTAAGCGAGATATCAAAATATTTTATTCCTTACTTTCGATTTGTCTAGTCGAGTTACTTAAGAATCTATCACCCAATTACGGTGCTACGGATATCGTAGAATTCCCGCTTCAATGAATACCGAAATATATCTCGACCTAAATAGGACGATAGCTTGCGACTTTCTTAGAAAATATGATCAAAATAAATTTCTAGCTATACAACAACTTGTATAACCTCTAATACAGAAAGAAAAAGCTTTATATTCACAACATTACTGCCGAAAAAACAGCGTCGAACGAATGTAAACAGACTTTTAACTTTAAATAACCCAGCGCAGCAAAAAATAGTTGAAGAAATCACTCAAGGATTTTTTAAATAGTACTCACATTAACAACTACACATGCATCTGCGAAGCAACAGTCATATTAAAGACATTTTAAAAATTTCGAAATTACTCAAATAGTATACCCGCTGAATAAAATCACAAATTATAGACTTGTATTAAGTAAAACGCTCAACTAACACACATGCTTCTAAAATTCCTTGCATTTTAACGTTTTATGGTAATATGATATTATGTATACTTACTTACGTTTTCACATTCCGGAATTCTGCTGAGCAGAAATCTCTGTTTGATGCAAAAAAAACATTCCCAATCAATTCTGGGCAAATTAGAGCTATTTGCCTTGATAACTAACGTGATGCGCACCGGTTTGTTTTTCGTATCACATGACTAACAGCTGTCTTCTTGCGTTTTTATTTGATTAAAAAATTGTATGTTTTTAACTCCTATCCAACAAATGAAGTGGGTTTTCGGTATCCTTACAATGTACTCTATCAGTGTAAATTAAGGTTTCATTGTTTCGTAGTTAGTGTCTAGTACCCCATTATATGAAAACAATATCAGATACAATAAAATGGTTTGGCGACATCAAGAAAGACCTCAAATTAGCAGGAATCGCTCCAAAAGATATCGAAAACAAAGATACATTTAAATCCAAAATTCACAAGTGGCAAGTTGATCGGGAGGAAAGACTAACGAAAAGACCTGGAACAACCTAGTCAGATGAGAGAAAAGAAACCTACAGCAAGCGTATTAGGGAATTTGGGCACAAAAGAAAGCGAACAAAAGCTGCTGTGTTTTTTGCGTACTCCTTAAGGGCTTATCCGCAGATAATAATAATAATTAATTCGTTTTGAATACAGTATTAAGAATTTCACATTGTCTTCTTTATTTCTTTATCTCTATATCCACAGTTATATCGAATGAAATTACTTTTTTATTTGCTGTCATCATTTCCATAACCAATGCAATCTTCCATTTATCCCATCCCGACTTGCGTTAACCTCTTCATCTTAACATACTACTAACAACCTACGTCCTCATTTATAATAAAAATGGTGAAGAAATGTTTATTCCAAAACAAAAAATAAAGAGAAGCACAGAAACTTCATACTATAATAGTTAAAAGAGGTTCGCGAGAACCACCATAGATATCTAACGACACTTGAAATTTATTTTAAAAAGTGGCGGATTAAACCTAACCACATAAAAACTCAATCAGTCTTAATCCAACATTGACATAAGACTTCCGCTCTCTACCAGTCCGAATCAAATTTAAAAGTTAAAATCTGGAATAAAAAAATCACTAAAAATTCTGTATCAATGACTACTGAAAGTTGTTTCAATTATTAAGTTTTAAAACACCTTCATCATCAAAAGATCTGCTTGACGTTAAATTATTAATTGCTGCTACATTTCTAAAGCTGTTGAACGTGTCCTTTTTATTTTCTAATATATAAAATATGTAAATACTGTTACTTCCAAAAATTTTAGTCTGTTATAACTGCTACCATTTTAATTAATAAAAAACTCTTGGGAGCATAAAGTATCAAAAGCCGAAAACGGCTCGGCCCTTGCCCTCAACTGGGTAAAAAAAAGGGGGACATAACAGAGATAATTGGCAGCAAGTAATACTTGAAAAAACCAAACAAGTAATTAATAATAACAAAGAAGGTGGCTAAAGATGAGATATGAAGAATATTAATGCTGCAGGGAAACACTGACGTATTCATCTAGAAACTTCTATGGTTATATTAGAAAACCGAAGGGAAGATGTTGTGACAATATAGACACAAATGAAAAAGAAGCTACTGATAATTTGAGAAAGGCAGAGTTATTAAGTAACTGGTTAGATACAATCTTCCATTTCTTACCACCCCATCTTGCACTAATCTCTTCATCTTGTAGTGGGTGCCTTAGTGGGCAAACTACGTTACAATTACCTATCATACCTTTATGATTAATAATTGTGGATTTTTAATTTTAATTTTTATGAAGGAGTGAAAATTTATTAATTTTGCAAGAATCTCGACGTTAGTTGGAATTTAGGAAAATTGTCACAATATGACATTTATTTTCTTATCACTGGCGATTACAAATCTGAGCGAATTTACCGTTAACATTAACACAAATTGGCAAAATCATAAAAGCAACGCTCAGAGGTACAATTAGCCGTCATGAGCAAGCAAACAATTGTATATTTACTTTTAAATATATCTCAGAATCAAAATGCAAGAAATAATGACAACTGGAAACAATGAAAAATACAAGTTATGACGACCTCAGACAAAGGCATCATAATACTGTGACTTTACAGTTAAATAGACAATCATGGGCGCCACGAATGAACAATATATCATTCGAAAATAACTAGTTCTGGCAAATTATGCCGCTAGCTCAGGGATTTTTACAATTACAAAGTGAGAACATGGACCTATCCTCTCAAAGTCGCTTACGGGTTCTGTTACACGGAATGCACAATCAGATGGCTTGGTCGTAATAAGTTACCATTGTAGTCCTGCGTCTGATGTCTGCGGTGACTGTAGCGGACCCACGATATGTGAGATTCTCACAAGTCGGCTATAGGCATCTCTGGTCTGACAATGCGCATCATCGCATTACCAGCTGTGTTGCTGTGATAAGCTTGCTCCAGCAAGGCAAGCTGGCAGCTAGAAATCGTACAACGGCAGTTGGCGAGAAAAGCCAACTTTCCAAGTCAACCTCAGACTAGACTCGCATAGCTTGGACTCGAAGATCGAAGTGAAGTTCGTCGCACTTCTCTCCCACGAGGAAACTTCTCGCTCCGCCCATTTGTAGTCTCGAAGCTCACATATAACAAAAATTCCCAGGATTTTAAGTTATACGCTCATTTGGATTGGATCTTCAGGTCGGCACCTAATGTCACGTGATATCCCCGATAGGTGATTTGCCTAGAGTATCTAACAGAGGTCGGACATATTCGGCTGCGTTCGGGGACGACTCTCTGTTCTGGCAGCAGGCATTTCCCGCCCGGTGAGTACCTTGTTGACCGCCTATCCCTAGGGAGCAGAGTGTGTGGTCCGGCAAACCCCAAATCCGCGACTTCTTGTCGCCAAGGTTCGGGAACACCAGATTAGCTTCAAGCCCACATAGCTCAATAATTCTTTAATATTCGCTTTACCAAGATACACTGTATGTTCACCATTTCATTACAGTCCTCACTTGGAATCTTGCGTACTTTATAAAATTACAACAAAAATCTATTTAGGTGGTCGCCCAAGATTTATGTAAATTACTCTAACATTATGACATATATAATAAAAATGCACCTTGTAACGTGGCGACAGCGCGTCATGTTACAATCTCAACATACTCCTTAAGGCTCGTTCCCACGGCGCGTGGAAGGCAGTAGACACCTTTCATCTTCTACCGCCTGGTGGTGGGTCGAGGCGCGCCGTCCCTGCTAACATATGCGGCAAAGATTACAGATGTTCCCTAGCACGCGCCGAGGGACCCGCCGTTGGAACGAGGATTTACTGGAAAAGGAGGATGTAAATCGGAGAACGAGATAATTCCCACAGTTAGAAATAATCAGACTAAATTTGGAATTCATCCTGAGGATATGAAGGAACTAAGACAGCTAAAAATGCATACAGGGGTTAGTGCAGATAATATTACTACGGATGTCTTAAAGGTAGCAGGATATGGTATTACACCTTACCTTCAAATGTTATCGAAACTGAGTCTGGATACTTGCTGCTTAGGGAGCGTGCATAAACCACGTAGCTCCATTTTGCCCTCCTGTAAACCCCCCCCCCCCCCCACGTAGCCCTCCGGGGCTTTTGCTTCTACAACCCCCCCCCCCACACACACACGTAGCACATAGCTTTTTTCCGTTTTGATTCCAGAAGACATTTTGTACTGTTTCTCTTGTCACACTATTGTAAATTACATACGGAGATAACTAGCTGAGAGAAATAAATATTCATATGCTGTTGTGAGTTCTGATCCTCATTTTAACTGTCAAAAATGTTATGAAATAAAAGCTACGTGGCCTGGCTTGGAACCCCCCCCCTCCCCCCACGTAGCCCAGCGTAGCCTTCTAGCCCCCCCCCCCCCCCCCGCCTTGGGGCCGAGCCACGTAGTTTGTGCACGGTCCCTTAGCAGCGAACAGGAAAAGTGCGATAATAGTACAAATTCACAAAGGTGGGGTGACAAATAGGTTCGAAAATTGCAAGCCAATCAGTTTGACATCAATGGTAGTTAATTAATTGAGAGATTAATATGCAACCATATCAGAAATTTCTTTGAGGAACGTAAGCGGTTTTCAAGTCGATGACATGGTTTTAGACAAGGATATTCATGCGAATCTCAGTTAGATGCAAGATATTTCGGAAGAAGTGGACAAGGGAGGCAAAATTGATTGTGTAGCACTAGATGTTTCAAAGTCTTTTTGACAGAGTGAGCCGTAAAACGGTGCTAAATAAGGTAAAAGCAATTGGAGGGGATAAAAATTGATGTAATTATGATAATATGGTGGGGAAGGTATTGTTTGTTGACGACTTTAAATGTAAATATATTGGTATAGCATGTGATAAAAAATTTGAACTGCTCAGGACATATTGAACAAATAGCAGGAAAAGGTGCCAAACTTTTTTTTTTTTTTTAAAAAAATTACGCCTCGTTGACGGCTAAGGTCTTTAGAGGCGGGATGGGACTGGGGACAAGGAACTGGAAGGAACTCGGTCATTGCCTTTTTGAAGGAATCATCCCGGCATTCGCCTGGAGTGATATGGGGAAACCATTGAAACCCAAATCTGGACACTCGGACGGGGATTCGAACCCACGTCCTCCCGAATGCGAGGCCAGAACGTTAACTGTTCACCCACCACGCTTGGTGAAAAAGATTTCGAAATCCTTCACTTGTTGGAGAGAGTAATGAGGGTATGCATCAAAGAAGTAAGGAAATTTGCTAACAAAACTTTGGTCAGAGCATTGCTTGAACATGGTGGTGTAGCATGGGACCCATATTTTGTGTAACAAATACAGGAATTGGAGGGGGTGCAAAGAAGAGCTGTTAGCTTTGTTAATGCAAATAAGCGCAGAAGGATAAAGGAGCTGGAACGGGATTCATGGGAAGGTAGGAAGAGAGCGAAGAGAGTTATGGGAGTGTACAAGGTGGATATAGATGATGAGGAGTCGATAGATATTGGTGGTTGAATTAAGAGAGTGGCATGGAAGGGAAAAGATGACTTTGACCACAAACTGGCTCTCGATTTCAGGCATAAGGGTGTGGGAAAATTCTGTTTGGTAGGTAAGGCAATCAGGGCGTGGAATAAATCGCCAAGAGAAATGATGAATAATTTACTAAAAACGCCGAAAATAATTTAAAGCTGAAATTCGTAGAGGGAAAAGTAGGCAGTTACAGGAAAGAGGGAAAAGGGGTGTGTGGAAATTATCACCGGAGCAAGCACTCCATACAAAGTAAATTAAATTAAATCTGCCTCATAATTGTAATCTCTGTGTTACCTACCCTATTTCTGTCTCTCGAACGCTTTAACGCAATTCTCCATCTCTTCCTATCTTGCGCTAACGTCTTCATGTTAACATATCCCTTAAATTCTACAACCCCAATATGCTTCAAATATTTTAATCTCTGTCGTCATAACGACGAGAACTTCCGAGGGTGGTAAATCATGTTTGTATGAACGGCTAGCTCTAGCGCCCCGAATGACAACCTTCAAGACGGCAGCAGTCTCAAATTTTTGCCCCTGTCAGAAGATTCGTAGAGCCGTCACTGGAACTGGGAATAAGGAACAGGAAGGCTCTCCAGGTATATAATGTTCTCGGGCCTTCCACCTGGAAGAGGAAAGCAAAAGGTTTTTTACCATACGCTGGTGCGACTTCCGCAAAAATCACGGGATTGCACACCCTTGAAGATAAGGGATTTACTTCGGATGCAGAGAGTGGCTAGGGTCTCAAACAGACTAGTATTTATTCCATCCCTTACGAAATGGAGCAGACGGTACTCTCCGTGTTTCAGCACTGCACGGAATACGGGAGATGTGTGAACCTGGGACAAGTGACGAATTCTGCGTGACAGTGTAGAGAAGAGAGACAATTCTTACTTTGAGGCACCACAACAGTAAACCACGCAAAGAGATTCTGGGACAGCGTCATTAAGGCTGTAGTGTGGGTTCGTCTGGCGGAAGACATTTTAAACAGCGACGCTGGGTACAAACTCAGCACAGCATCGATTCTAGTTACTAGTCAGTTAAGTGTTCCATTGGTTGCCGTTATCAAGGTTGGAGTCATCGAGGGTGCCGGAGCTGAACTCATAAATTTTCTCACCGGAACTATCTGACCACTTCACTACTCTCCCGCCTCGGGATTAGAACAACTTCACCTCCCCCTTTCGCCCCCCCCCACCACCTGTCTTTCAGGGGGAGGTCGGACTCTCAAAGGAGGAGAAGTGCCTTTAGCCACCTGGAATGGTTGCCCAGGCAAACCATGTGGTGGTGACGCTTGCACAACTTGGGGCAAGACGTAATCCCAAACAATTGACGTTGCTATACACCACAGAATGTACTCAAAAGTAAGGTACCAAGGACCCGGCTGGTCAGATCGTACAACTACTACGCACCGCCTTGAACAGGGTTCTGTGTCCAGCTTTGCAGATTTTTTTGGTCTTCCCTGTTACATCTTACTTGTTTCCTGTTTTTCTTCTTGTCTTGCGCAGCGTAATTTCTTTGATGTCTTCTTTTTTCGTGGCTGGTTGGCCCACATTCGGAAGGATGGGCACAATGTAGTTCTGAAACTTTCCTTGGTGTCCTTAGGCTTTAGTTGATGTTGTTCACGGCCATCTTTAGTGCGTGCGTTCTACGGGGTATGTGCTCAATGCGCCGATATTCATAACGTGTTTGATGGCACTTCTTTGTTTATGTTGAAAGCACCGATGGCTATCCTGTATCGTGCGATGGTGTGCGCAGTGTGAAATACTACACGTGCGATGACAGAGAACGCTGAGCTATTCTCTGGCCTTCTTATTAGTTTTGTTGCCACCAATATGTCTGCAGATTTAGGTGCACCAGATCAGTTATGGCCTCTGCATACAGGTACACCTGCAAGTAATATAGGTCGCATTTTCAGCCTCACACTATCTTCGAGACCACGACTCCTGAATGTCTCCCAAAGGCTGTGCTCCGCGTATGGACAGACGTCAAGATCTTTCCAGAATACGCTCGCATATTCAACTAACTCCCTTCATCGCATGTATCCGGCCCAGCTGCTCACAGCCCAACTCGCCCCACCATGCTTCTAAACCCAATGAGTGGCGCTCGGCGCAAGTGACCATGACGTCACCGGCAACCGCTGACCGGCGTGGGTTGTGCAAATAGGAACACGGTAAAAAATTTAGTACTTTCCCTACGATACTTACTCATATCAGTAATTTATGGCAGGTATCGGTTCCAAAGCAACGGTGCGAAAGTTAGTGGCAGTACTACAAAACCACTCAAATAAAAAAGAAAATATAATTCGACAGATATAGTTGTATGATGTATGGTCCCTAAGACAAGAACAGATATATCTCAAGACTATGATGGAAGCATTGTCGCTTTTAGAACTTCAGAATCTTATGGGAACATAGTAGTTTTTATTCTATAAAGGAAGGAGTCTCGAACCATCGACTCGAATTACATTATGTTTAGTTATCAACGTTGTTGCTTGCTTGATTGTATGGAGTCTTCATTAAAATTGGATTCAAACACATTGAAGATAATAATTTAATCGCAATGTCATGCTTACTGGATCCAAGATTCAAAATCAATCACTTGCCAGTTGCCTCTATTATAAGGTGTTTAGCAGCAGTAAACACTACTGTCACTTCCTTGGTGATCCAGATATTGATTCTTTTGTTGACACAATATCAGCATAGGATTTTTGGAGTCGTCACAAGACATTAGCACGCACAAAGAGAAAACAAGTAGAACAACAGGCTCTACTTCATAATCTATTTTGGATAGTGAAAAGGATAAAATAAGACTTTATTTGGCAGTAACCATTGTCGATCGACGCTTTAGAGCGATGAGAAGATATGAAAGTAGTATTCCGAATTTGTATAAGTTAACCCATGAATACCTGACAGTTCCAGCAACGTCAGTCCCCACCGAATGTTTATTTTCAATGGCAGACAGTACAATGTCAAACATAAGGAACAAATTATCATCGAAACTATTGGATAAATTATTGGTTTTAACTGACGGAATGGAGGAAGAGTGGAAAGTGTAAGATTAGTATATTATATTATATAATTCCACAGTTGTTTGAGTCGATTGGATTTATGAATAAAATAAAAATTGAGTTTTAATTTCCAATACATTTTTCACATATCATGACCACAAAAAGAAACATGATTTATTGCTGCAAATTTCATTATCACAAAAATACTGGCTCATTTAGCTACAAAAATTAAAAAAGGGTTAAAATTTAAAATTAACGATCAGGTACAGGCCTTTAATCGGTAAAATAAAAAAATTAAATAAAACACAATCTTAATCCCAATGAACGATATGAAAAATATCATGCTATCAATACTTTTCTTTCAATACTTCGAAGTATCGATAGTTTTTTTTTTAATTTTTTGAGTACGAACCTTTTTCTTTCCATAGTACTCAAGAGTATAGTATCGATACTTTTTATTCGATATTGTGCCCTTGTGTACAAGGCGGTTACTCTGGGAGCTCGACACTTCACATAGCAGAGCCGCATTTAGGATCTGTAGGCTCCTTGCTATGTCTGTGGTGCGGGCCCTTATATATATATATGTATCATTATCAGCCAGTTCAATCATTTTATATATATGAATGTGATATAATAAAGCAAGTATTCGTTAATATCCATTACTTATTATTCAATTAATAAACTTTTAATACAAAATGTTGGATAATGCAATGATTGTAAAAATACATGAGAACGACTTACTGAAGAATCAAAAGTTCTAAACGTGCTCTCTGATTCGTTTCCGAGACTGAAATGAACGAGGTTAGCTCGTTCAATTCTTCGACCAATCATCGATATCAAAGATGCTGCCTTTCCTGATTCTGACGTTGCAGCCCAACACCCTCAGCAAAAGCCCGCCGAATTACAAACTCAAAAATAATAATAACATTTCGAAGTATAGGCCTGCATATTAAGATAAAACAAACGATAAATGATGATTAAAATCAGAAAAGCACGCAACAGAGAAAGATTAAAGACACAGTATTAATTATTCACACACGGATGTCAACAGGAAGACAGCACTCTATTAATTGGAGCCTTCCCAATCGATCGAGATTCCTGAATGTTTAAATAAAGTTTTAAAAAGAAATAAAAATCACTTAAAACACCTCAGAAAAAACGAATTAAAAATAGAATTAATATTAAAATCTAAATACGCCTCTTTAAATTATAAATGAATGTTTTTTTTTTATAAATATCCACCGCTATTCACTGCTTAAATCATTCAAAAAATGAATTTATCTTACCTACCTTCCTGTCTTGAAGGCTAGCGAATTTTAGTTGGTATTGCAGTTGCACAACAGTGACTTCAATTTAAATTATATGAGGTACGCGCTTGGTAGCAATTTCCCTACTCATCTATTTTTCCCCTTTCTTGTACCCATCTACTTTTGCCATTCATACAGCTAGACCACAGTACACAACAACCTCATGTTACAAGGGTTATAACTAAGTCCTCATCGTTGCGCTGCAAAGTTGTTACTTTCTGCTACTGGTGTACTGAAATATTATTTTACAGTACACCAGTATTTCAAAGGATTGTCCTACTAATGCGCAAATATTGCTGTTTTCACGAGTATTTCAGGACTTTCGGTGATAAAACCGTTTCGGAAACAGGTTACTTTCTTGTGCACCTTTGATTCTTGTTCCTTTATTTATTTTGCGTGTGGTGAGGTCCTCTTTGTGGTGCGGGCTCATAGGTTACAGCCTGTCACACAAACAGTAAAAATAGCATAAATCTCGTCACTGCGGACAAATACTGTAGAAGTGAAGTGTGTTTTTGTGTGTGCCCGACATTTCACTGGAAGTCGGGGTGCGACTTCGAAACGTGCATCAAATCGACGCGCTTCCGCGTTGGGAGCCCAGAGAACGTTTCACACAATTTATTTAATGTTTCTTGTGTTGTGATGATGTATTGTCCCGTTCAGCTGGTATTGGTTGAAGTTTTATTTTGTACAGATTAGTACACATAGATAAGGGATACTACAGTACAATGTTCTAGCTTTTTAAAGTATGCTTTGCACGATTCAGTTACGTCTGTTGGCTCCATTGTTAAGGCGTCTGATTTGAGATGTAAAGTTTCCAATTCGAATCACTACCTCGGCGGGGATTTTCAAAAGCCCTTAACCGCTTGCTGTGTAATGTGAAGTAGGACTACGCCACAACGCTTCCGTGGTTGGGATACCATGTTATAGTGTAGGTCCTTTACACCTGGTAGGATGACCGGTTTAGCTTAAGGCTAGGTTAGGGACGTAATGCGCAGTTATTAAAAAATTCCTGTATCCTAATCAGGTGATTACGACAATACTGTCTGTAAGGCACGTTAACGAATAAAATGTTTATTTGAACAATAGCGACTTGGTACGCGACTGATTTTATGAGATAAAATGTGCTGCGTGATAGCAATATTACTTCAGGCAGAACGTGTGAAACATTTAGATTACTAAATCCTCCCAAAGATTTTTTTATGGTTACTCTTTGCCGTGTCGACAAAAGAATACCACAGATACAGATAAATAGACAATCATACTGTTTTATTTACGGTAATAGCTCCCGGGCACTGTTTCATTACATCTTGTGGTAAGTTATTGCTCTTAGAGTTATTTCACGCTATGTCATCAAACTAATTATGGAAAATTCCTTATGGATGTCACTGCTAAGTCGTCGCTGAATGCTAGTGACGAGATATAAATGCTTGTTTGTTTGCAGCTTTCTGTGCAAAAGGTCGTAGAATGCAGTAACCTGGGAAGCATTAGATAATATGCACACGTGTTGTAGCTTTTCTGAGGGAGTGCATTCACAGAAATCCGGTTCACTTACATGTCATGCTCGTGCGGTAAAAGTTTTGATAAGCAGACAGCAGTTTTAGCGGAGGTTCTACGCACCCTGGAGCAGACTAACTGATATTTATTTTGCTTTTATAAGTGATATTACTTCGTCTAGATTAAAGTAGTTACAAATATTCGAGATCCATATACCATTTACGATGATAACAGCTATCATTCGACGGTGTAGCATGGAGTACTTCAACATAACCACGACAACTATGACAAAACGAAACTATCTGGGTTGATATATGTTATCTGGGGGTTTCTATCATTACCGTGGCGCCACAATATGATGATTGATTCTTATAGAACTCGACAAAACAAATCGAAAATAAAGAATTTTTTTTTTTTGATATCTCGCTTGGTTCTCGTGATATCGTATCTCAAAAGTGACGTAGTTGGATTGAAATACGGCCTGGACCAGAAGAAAAATTTCGCTATAGCCAAATTTGATGATGCATTCTTACGTAACTCGATGAGACAAATGGAAAATAAAGAATAAAGATTTTTGATATCTCGCTTAGTTCTCGAGATATTGTATCTCAAAAGTGATGAGGTTAGGGTGAGATCCAGCCTGGACCAAAAAATTTTTTTTTCACCAAAACCACCATATCTACATGGTGGAAATGCACTATAGGTGTTTTATTTTCTTCCTAGTGATTGTTGTTAGGTTGAAATACAGCCTGGACCAGAAGAAAAAACATCAAAAGCAGAAGGAACTATACCTATGGTTGATTTTTAACATGCCATATCTCGAAAACCAAGCGAGATATCAAAAAATTTTATTCTTTATTTTCAATTTATTTCGTCGAGTTCTGCAAGAATTCATCATCAGATTTTGGCGCCACGGTAATGATAGAACTGCCGTTATCTGTACCGATAATTTTGTGTGTAATTTCTGCAGTGCTGGTAACATTTTGCGTTTGCTCAGCTTATCATATTTCGGCATTTTTAATTTAACGAGAAAGGAGAGCGCAAGACGCGAAGAGGACATCGTGCGGAAGCAGTTAATCCAAATTTCGAAAGGTTAGTAAGCCCCTACCAGTTTCGAACCGGTGGAGAAAGAGGCTGTATAGTGGGGTCAAGTTTATGTCGCGATAAAGGGCGTCACTAACACGCGATACAGCGATTGTATCAGTGCTCATCTGATTGAAGCTTTGATTTTGTAGCGTCAATATTAGCGGAGACTATGGTTGAGTTGAAATATAGGCTGGCCGGCCTCGGTAGCGTAGGGGCTAGAGCGCCGAAGGTCGCCGGTTCGAGTCCTGCCACGGGCATGGGTGTTTAAGTGTTGTGAATGTAATGTCCGTCCTGTGGTGTGTCTAATTAACTGAAAAATTTTTATAATGGAGATACTGGAAGCAGTGAGTGACATAATTACTATCGAGTTGGCTGTATGGCCTCAGATGCTGAAAGCCATTAAAAAATGTAGCCTGGACCAGAGAGATAACTGAAACTTCTTGTTACAGCATAATATACGAAGATTTTAGCTAATTTAAGCTGTTTTCATGCATGCCATGTTAGTGACGTCAACTTGTAACGTGATGTATTGCGATGTAACTACCTCCTATGTGTTCTGTAACTGTACCAAAAGCAGCGCTATCATAACCGTGGTGTCGCAATTCGATGATGTATTCAAACATAACTCTACAAAACAAATCGAAAATAAAGAATATATATATTTTTTTTGATATATCGCTTAGGTTTCGAGATATCCAACCTCAAAAATTAGTTGAATTGTGCTTTTGGTAACGTTCTTCTTCGGTTACAGACCGTATTTAAATATAACCACAACCGCTTGGAAGAAAATGAAACACATGTTGTGTATTTCCACCGCGTAGTTCCTTGTGTGGTCTTCATGAATTCTTTTTCTGCTTCAAGCCGCAACCTAATCTAACCACCTCATGGTGATTCTACGATAACCGTGGCGCCACAATTTGATAATAGATTCTTATGTAACTTGACGAGACAAATCGAAAGTGACGATTTTTTTTTTATCTCGCTTAGTTCTCAAAAGTGAGGTGGTTATGACGAAATGCGGCCTGGACTAGAAGAAAAATCTCGCTAATGGCAAATTCGATGATAAATTCTTCTGTAACTTGACGAGACAAATCGAAAGTAAAGAATATATATTTGATATGTCACTTAATTCTTGAGATATCTCCAAATTAAGGTAGTCAGATTTAGGTGTGACCTGGACTGGGAAAAAATTCACCGAATCCACAATGAACTAAACGTTGGACATACACAATATATTTTTTGTTTTCTTCCAGCGGTTGTGATTAAGATGAAATACGGCATGGACTAGGAAAAAAAAAAAAAAAAAACCGGGCAGTACTATCACAACCGTGGCGCCGAAAATTGATGATGAATTCTTAAGTAACTCCACGAAATAAATCGAAAGTAAAGAACAAATTTTTTTGATATATCCTTAGTTCTCAAGATATCGAATGTCAAAAATCGGTGTTGTTTTTCGGGGATCCTACGATTACCGTGGCGCCGCAATTTGATGATGGCTTCTTATGTAACTCGACGAAAAAAATTGAAAGTAGAGCATAAAATTTTTTGATATCTTGCTTAGTTCTCGAGATATTGTATCTCAAAATTGACGTTGTTAGGTTGAAATGCGGCTTGGAACAGAAGAAAAATTTCGCAATAGCCAAATTTGATGATGAATTCGTATGTAACTCGACGAGACAAATCGAAAATAAAGAACAATAATTATTTTTTTGATATTTCGCTTAGTTCTTGAGATATTTTATCTCAAAAGTGAGGGGGTTAGGGTGAGATCCGGCCTGGACCAGAAACAAAATCACCAAAACCACACGATGGAAATGCACTATAGGTGTTTTATTGTCTTACTAGAAGTTGTTGTTAGGTTGAAATACGGCCTGGACCAGAAGTAACGTCACCGAAAGCACAAGAAACTACACCTATAACTAATTTTTAACATGTTTATATCTCGAAAACCAAGGGAGATATCAGAAAAATTATTCTTTATTTTCTATCCTTTATCTTCCTGGTACTGTTTTCTTTAAAAAGTCATTTCATGTGTTCAGCATTTATTAGGTTTAAGACGTTTTTGACACCAGATGTTCATTTAGGTGGGCCACGGCATTGCTTGCGGAAGGAAGCAGGTTCAAATCATCACCCAGCAATTCAGATTTCGATTTTGAATAGATTCCAGAAATCACTCTAGGTCGAAAGCAGGTATGATTTCTTCAAAAGGCCATGGACGAATCCCTTCTTGTTCCTTGCCCCCAGTCCTTTTCCGCACCTAATCACCTATAGCATGACGAAATGTAAAGCTATAAAAATTGAATTTTGATATACTACAGGTGAATGATTCGTACCACAAGCATTCTAGTGTTCTACATCCAGTGAATATAGTGTACATCTTTAGAGTGTGGTTGCAGTTGTATGACGTGTTCACTGTGCAGCCCGGGGAGGGTATGCTGAGGACTGCTGTCCGCCTGCTGCTGCATACCGCCTACCTGACAGTGCCTGCAAGGAGAGCGCTAGTGCTTGCTGCCACCTGTCAGTCCTTAAGTGTCACCGAAGACGGAAAACGTGCTCAGTTCTGTGTGAGTAGCTTATGTATAAAGCTTAAATATGTAGTGCATGTAGCAATACAAAATGTAAACTTCATTTTTTCCCCTCGCTCTAGAGCATTAACAGAAACAAATGTTTTTAAAGGTTTTATAAACACGTAAAAAACCGCTGTCTATTGGGTTTCATGCTCCTGAAACCGAGACGCGTCTTGGTATTGAATCTTTTTTTTTTTCTCTCTCTCTCTCTCTGCCTCTACTACTTTTCTTATGTTCTGCAGCCTTCGGCCACTCTACACTATAGTTTCAGGTTGGGTAATTTGGGGACACATTTTATTTGCACATTTTGAGGGAAAAGTTTGTCCTCAAAATTTAAGGTTATTGTTAATTTTTGTTAATTACCTTTTTTTTTACGTGTAGAAATGTTTTTTATTTTACATTTGTTGCTGAATAATTGATAAGGGCACTTTAAACTTGTGTATTCGTAGGGGAATTGATGTTCCAATCTTTTGTAATCTTGTTTCTTCTAATCGTAATGATTCTATTCTAGTATGAAGATTTGATGTCAATTCATTCTTGTATTATTGAAGTTCACCGCCATGAGGTGGTGTGCTCCACACAAAGTTTTAGAAAGTTCTTTCGAGCTTTACATCATTTGAATCTAAAATATTTTTCTTTTTAAAGAATGCTTTATTTGCTGATGTTATTATGTATCAAACTTCGTAATTATACTTCCTAAATAACAGTATTCACCTATCTTCTGCTATTTGAATTTGCCTGCTGCTTCGCGTATGCGTACTTTGGTTCCTTTACCATTTCTTTTATTATCAATAGTATAGTGCAGAAGCAAAAAATGTGAATATCACCTAAGAACATTCCATTCTTTTAGTTACCTTAGGCTCAGTTTTCATACTCTTCTCCAAAAGTCTTCATTTTTGTTTTATTTACAATTTACCGTAGTTAAGTTTATGAAATATAAGAAATTAAGTTAGTAAATTTTCATAAAGATACGTGAAAGTTTTTCATATTAATATGTAGTGGTAACAGTTGCAAATTAAAAAATCAAACGCTATCAATTGTCATTGTCGTTAAGCATAAATTTTGGTTAGAATGTATGTAATAACGAAAGGATTTTATGTGTTGTAATATATCATTTTCAGTAATAGTTAACTTTAATGGTGCGTACGGAACAAACCAAGAATAAAACAACACGCTATAACGTTTTAGTATCGACATGAAGCACAAAGATGTTTACCATAGATTAAATACCACAATTTCGTTACGCTTATTAAAGAATATTGATTCCATTAACTTGTTCCGTTTATTTTAACATACTTTATTCTAACGTACTATATTTCAGAAAACTGAAATAGTAAACAAGTAAAGCTATCTAAAAACATTATTAACATACTCCACTCCGTCAGTGTTATAGCATGGCTTTTGGTGGGTATCTCGTAAAGGAGTGTCTAAAATGCCATTTACCAGTAATTAATGGCGCCTACGTGTTCCCGGCACGAATTATCATTTCTTCCTACGTTTTCTGGTCACACATAGTCAAAAGATACACTGATTAGCCAGAACATTATGACCACCAACCTAATAGCCAGTATGTCCGCCTGTTACTGGATAACAGTGGCGACGCGTCTTGGCACCGAAGCAATGAGGCCTTGGAAGGTCCCTGGAGGAAGTTGGCACCACATTTACACACACGTCACCTAATTCCCGTAAATTCCGGGGTGGGGGGTAATGAGCTCTGACGCTCCGTTCAATCACATCCCAGATGTGTTTGATCGGGTTCAGATCTGGCGAGTTGAGGGGCCAGCTCATCAATTGCAACTCGCCACTGTATTCCTCGAACCACTCCATCGTACTCCTGGCCTTGTGACATGGCGCATTATCTTGCTGAAAAATGCCACTGCCGTCGGGAAGCATAGTCGTCATGAATGGGTGTACGTGGTCTGCAACCAGTGTGTGATACTTATTGGCTATCATGGTGCCTTGCACGTGCTCCACTGGACCCATGGATGCCCACTTGAATGTTCCCCAGAGCATAATTGAGCCGCCGCCAGCTTGTCTCCGTCCCGCAGTACAGTCAAGGAGCTGTTTCCCTGAAAAACGTTGGATTCGCACGCTCCCATCGGCATGTTGAAGAAGCTATATGGGTCCATCAGACCATGCAACGCTCTGCCATTTCGCCAAAGTCCGGTGACGAGCCCAGTTTAGTCGTAGTTGCCGATGTCGTGGTGTTAACATTGGCACATCCATTGGTCGTCGGCTACGGAGGCTTAGGAGTGTTCGGTGCACTGTGTGTTCCGACACATGTGTACTCTGCCCAGCATTGAAGTCTGATGTTAGTTCCACCACAGTTTGCCGCCTGTCCCGTTTTACCAATCTGCCCAACCTACGACGTCCGACACCCTTAATGAGTGGTGGCCGCCCAACCCTTCGACATTCGGATGTTGTTTCAGCTTGGTTACGATACTTGTCGAAGACACTCATCACAGCACTCCTCGAACACCTTTCAGTTTCCGAAATGCTCATGTGGAGCCTTCAGGACATTAAAATCTGGCCTCTGGCAAACTCAGATAGTTCGCGCGCCTTCCCTATTCTAAACACGGATAACACGCTCATTGATACTACATGAACCGTGCGTGCGTCTGTCTAGCAGTCATTCCTCGTCAGAAGACGCTGCTATCGCCTGGACGGATTTATATCAATAGTAGGTAGGTGTACAGAGCGTGGTGGGTGAACGGTTAACGTTCTGGAGTCGCATTCGGGAGGACACCCGCATCCAAGTTTGGGTTTTCCATGGTTTCCCCAAATCACTTCAGGCGAATGCTGGGATGCTTCCTTCAAAAAAGCCGTGCCAGAATTCCTTTCCGTACCTTTTTAACAATCCCTTCCCGCTTCTAATGACCTCGAATTCGATGAGGCCTAAAGCCATAAATAAAAAAAGTAGTAGGTAGGTTGTAATAATATTCTTGCCGATCAGTGTATACTGCAGATTTTAAGCTGTAACATAAGCTTTCAAACTGTGAAAACCTCATCCGATTTGGTGATGTCTCCTCAAACCTTCAGACGCATTTTGCTTACAGATTTATAACCTAATTTTGTGCTTAATCCAATGTTATTGAAATGATTTTTTCTACATTTCATGACTTTTGTCTTGCTTTGGTTTATATTTCCTGATGATACATGTTTACGAATACTTATTAATCTGCTTTTTCATTTCATAGCAACCAATATTGATTCGTATTCCATGTCTTCTTGTAATGTGTTTGGTAGCTTGGAGATATGACATAATTACAGTTATTGAAATTGTCAGTTAATTGCCAGTGTGCTATCGCAAAATTGATGATAAAAATTGCAGGTGAAGAGTGGGTCTCGTCGAGCAGTTCGTATCGACGCAGAGGCAGTAGTGGGACGCGCCAGAGAGCTCTACCGCATGGCTCTCCAAGAACAAGACACCGATTCCAAGACCAGCATCCTGGACGAGGCCATAAGCATGCTCAACTGCGCTATAGATGCCGACCAAGGGTAAAGATACACTGATCAGCAAAAAAATTGTGACCACCTACTTACTAGCACATTGGTCCACCTTTCTAACGCAATACAATAGCGATTTGGCGTAGCATGGATTCTACAAGTCCTTGGTTTGGTTTCAAGAGGTATCTGACACCAGATTTTTACGCACAGATCACGAAATTTGCTTAAATTACGGGCCAGCGGTTTGTGGGGGCCAGCGGTTTGTGGGTGAGGCATCCTCTGCCACCCACTTTTAGTGAATAGCAGAGTAATAATAATAACAATAATAACGAGCATCTCGGAAACGGAGAGGCTGGTCTGACGGAAGAGTACAAATCTGGTGCTTCCAGAAGTGTTTCAGAGCAAAATAATCCCGATTCTGCCACAGATCCTGCTTAGCAGAACGGGCAAGCCTCCGACCTTCACGTTCTCTAATGTGGCGTGGGTGTCTACAACATTGTCGCCTACTCGTGGTTTCACCGTCCTTCAAACATTTTCCGTAGATGCTCACTCCAATAGTACGCGAACAGCCGACCAGCCTCTCCGTTACCGATATGCTCGTTCCCAGGCGCCACGCCCACAAACCGCTGTCCCATAATTTAAGGGAATTTCGTGACCTGTACGTAGAAATCTGGTGTAAAATATCTCTGGATGCCTACCAAGGGCTTTCAGAATCCATGCTACGCCGAATCGCTCCTGTATTGTGTTCGAAAGGTGGACCAATATGCTTGTAAGCAGGTGGTTATAATGTTTTGGCTGATCAGTGTACTTCCGCTTATTTATTGTAGTATAAACATGTGGTTTTATTATCTGGAGTGATTTTACGACGGTCATACCGGAAGAATTGTTTACAAATCATAAGCGGTCACCATAGGAAACAAGAACATTTTCCAATCTACACACTTTGTACAATGCGTTGGGTTTCTACCACGTGACTGATGGAAACAGATACAGTGATGCTTTGTTGTGTAAACGTGTTGTCAGTAGATCCCCGGTTTCATGGAAAACACCGCTGCTAAAATTCACCGAAGACTTCACCGCCTTTGCGGAGATATTTGCTTGGGTGTTAGAAGTTTCAGGCAATGGAAGAAATATATCAAAGATGGAAGCACGAGCATCCGATTTAAAAAAAAAAAGAAGTTGCTGAAGATTTGACAAAAGCAGAGATATTAAGTAACTGGTTTGATTCAACCACAAGGGCCCATGATTTAGGAATGGAAGAAAGTAAATCATAGAACGAGCTTGTCAGCACAACTATAAATGAGGAGACAAAAAAAAAAAAAAAAAAAAAAAAAAAAAAAAAAAAAAAAAAAAAAAAAAAAAACGAAATTTATTACTACTGATGTATTAAAGATAGCAGAATGAGACTAGCACCTTATCTTGAAATATTATTTAAACTGAGTCTGAATACTTGATGCTTACCAGAGAGAATTGGAACAGTGCGATAGTAGTACCGGTCCGTGAAAGAGAGATGAAATAGGGTCGAAAATTACAGGCCGATCAGTTTGTCATCACTAGTATGCACGTTAATGGAGAGATTGATAGACAGCCACATCAGAACTGTGTGTGAGGAACAAAATTGGTTTTCAAATCGACAACATGGCTTCAGGTAAGGATATTCACGTGAATCTCAGTGGATGAAAGATATTCCGGATGAAATGAACAAGGGAGGCACTAGATCTTTCCTAGGCATTTGACAGAGTGAACCATAAAATTGTGACAAATAAAGTAAAAACCATTGGAGTGGATGCAAAAATGATTTGTTGGAAGAAGAATTCTTAAAAGATGGAAAGGAAAGTGTGACGGTATGAAATGCAGTGCCAAAAGAAATGGAAGCAAAAATAGGAGTGCCACAGCGTATTGTATTGGGACCATTGCTATTCATTGTGCTAATGAATGATCGTGTTAATGGTTTACAGTCAGAAGTTATGTTGTTTGCAGATGACAATGTCATGTAGTAGGATCAAAACTGGAGGAGACGGCGAACAGCTGCAGGGTGAATTGGACAAGATATTAAACTGGGTAGGTCGACTTGGGATGTACGTAAATGCAAATGCTTGTTAGATACACAAATAAAAAACTGCCTTCCTAGGCACCGATTCTACTTTGTTAGAAATTAATGATAACTAGACATTAGCAGTAAAAATGACCTTTACAAGGAACACTACTAGGAGTTCGATATTAAGAATTACCTGAATTCAACTACACTAGTTTGGAGGAAGATAAGATTAAAATTTATAAAGAAATTAGTAGAATATTTACTTAACTTGTATTTTTTTTAAAAGATATATAAAATTTTTATTTGATGCATGGTCGCAATAGATGTAACTAAGTATCCCGTGGAATGTTTGGCTTACTAAATAATTGATTGTTAGGAGTGGACTCTGTTGCACATCCCACAGAGTCCGTCTCCCTCATTGGAAACTTTGAATATTGTGTGGATGTTGTTCATGCAGGCAGGGCGAGCTGCACAAGTGGATGTCGGTGCTTCTGCAGGAGCGGGCGTTGTGTGACGGCCCACTAGGTCCTGCCAGGGCTGCATCAGCCGTCAAGGAACACCTAGAGGAGGCCGTCAAACTCAACCCCAAGTAAAGTGATTGCACCATTAACTATTGAGATCTCTCTGGTGATAGACAACAGTAAACAACTAATGTTCATATAGATCATATAACGGAGCGTCCATAAACCATGTGACTCCATTTTGGCCTCTTTTGACTTCCCCCCACTCCTGACGTGGCTTTTACTTGATACTCTTCCCTCCCCCCCCCCCCCCAACTATAAGATTTTTTCCTATTAATTCCAGAAGACAATTTGTGCATTTTTCTCTTTCCAGACTATTGCGTATATAATGAACACAGTCCATATTTGCTTTATTTACTTCGCTATAGCTATAAATATTCTGTGACACTAGCCATTCCTGCAAATCATCAGTTATTGCGAAGACCTATTTCTCAGGTACAGTCAGGGATCAGTTTCCTATGTTACTGGAAACATTCTGCTCGTCTCATTCATCATTGTTTATTAATTGATAAAATAGAACAGAAGAATGTTGAAAAATATGTGGACAGACAAAGTACGAAATGAACGAGTTTTTTAAATGATGGGTGAGGAAAGAAGTTTGTGGAAGAAGCTTAAAGAAAGAAGAGACAGGCTGTTAGGTCATATTTTGAAACATGCCGGATTGATTAATTTGTTAGTGGAGGGAACAGTTGAAGGTACGAACTGTAGAGGAAGACAGAGATTAGAATGTATGTAGCAGATAATTGAGGACGTGCGTTGTAAGGGGTATGTAGAGATGAAGAGGTTAGCACAGGATAGGAATGGATGGAGAATTGCATCAAACCAGTCGAAAGACTCATAACAGCAAAAAAAAACAAAAAAAAAACTGTACATGCCATTGACTCCGTGAAAACTCGCTGGGAAAACATTTGAGCCATCTAAAGTTTCTTACACGGCACCACTTCGTAACACACTTTGAACTTGAAATAACGCTTCAGTGAACACAGCAAAAAGATGAACTGAAATTCAGTTGACAGAACAAAATTAGAATTATTTTATCATCGAGTTGTGTGGTGACACGCTGGTGATCAGAATCAAAGCAGATTCTTTTCAAGACATTATGAACTGCCACTGGGGCGCAAAATCCCGTGTGACACCAGTAAGCGAATGGGAGTCTAGGTACCGCGTGTCTAATGTTTTTCTACTAGTAATACACCGTTACGTAAAGGTTAGTTCGAATCCGCCTAACCCGGGCAACCCGGACACTAAGACTTGAAGTTAGACGCATGCTCGACGCTGTTAGTATATTGGGTATCTAAAATAAGTAGATAATTATAACGTTGGAGATAAATATCCACATACTGTTGTTTATTTTGTACCCTATTTTACCTTTGGCAAAAAAAAAAAAAAATTTATGAAAAGCTATGTTACTTGACTAGGACATTTCCCTCCTCCCACGTAGTTCAGCATAACTTTTTACCCCCACCTATTTTTCCCCTCCCCCTCCCTTCTTGGCCGAACCACGTAGTTTATGGACGCATTCTAATCTATCTGTTGCCACCTACCTCATATTATCTTTAATATATTATTAATGTATTAGTTTCGAATTAAATGAATAAGACAGAAGGCGCCCACGGGCTATCTTAAGGAGCGTTCCAGGCACCTACATAAGCGACGTAGGAACGCCAAGGAAAACCCAGTTGCGGAGGATCGAAGTGGTTCCTAGAGACCAATTACTGTGGGACTCTGAGTTTTCTCGCATTATAAATCCATCCTATTCCATTCCACTATTACTCATAGCAAAATATGAGAAAAGAAAAGAATCGGTTCCGTCACAACTTTAGATTAACTTATTTTCTTTATCATTTCTGGGTATGAATGTTCCTGGCAGTAAAATATGTTTGTTGTCATCTTGACCTGATGCCGTCATGTTCTTCAAGCCAAGTTTTTCCAACACAACTCCTTCAACTACTTGTGCTTTCCCTCCAGCTATATACACTGATCACCCAAAACATTATGACCTCCTACTTACTAGTATACTGGTCCACCTTTAGAACGCAATACAGCAGCGATTCGGCGTAGCATGGATTCTGAAAGTCCTTGGTAGGCTTCCAGAGGTATCCGACACCAAATTATAAGAATAGATCACGAGATTCCCTTACATTATGAGCCAGCGGTTTGTGTGCGCGGTTCCTGGGAACGAGTATCTCGGAGACTGAGAGGCTGGTCGTCTGTTCGCGTGCTACTGTAGTGAGGATATATGGAAACTGTTTTAAAAACTGTGAAATCACGAGTAAGTGACAATGTTGTGCAGGAGAGGTGGTGATCTGTGGCCGAATCGCCATTATTGTGTTCTGAAACACTTCCGGAAGCATCAGAATTGTACTCTTTCGTCAGATCTGCCACAGATCACCCCCTATCCAGCTCTACAGAGCGGGCGAGTCTCCGAGCTCGACGTTCTGTGATGTGGCATAGGTGTCCTCCATATTGTCACCTATTCGTCGTTTCACCGTCCTTCAATTTCCATAAATGCTCACTACAGTAACACGCGAATAGCCAACCAGTCTTTCCGTTTACGAGATGCTTGTGCTAAGGCGCCGCATCCTCAAACCGCTGGCCGGAAATTTAAGGGAATTTCGTAACCTGTCAGTAGAAATCTGGTGTCAGATACCTTTGAAAGCCTACCAAGGACTTGTAGAATGCTTGATACGCCGAATCGCCGCTGTATTGTGTTCTAAAGCTGGATTAATATCCTAGTAAGTAGGTGGTCATAATGTTTCGCCTGATGAGTGTATCTTTTTACTGACTTTCTAGTAAATGCCCTACCGTTTTCGATGAATATAATCAATTGTCCTTTTTTTATCCCAAAATTTATCTGCCAGGGTCTTGAATTAATAAAAATTTTCGTGTATATTTAATAGTAGCTGAGACCCGCGACTTCATACGCGTGGTTTAAGAATTCCGTTGCCAGAATTGAATATAGAAAGCTGTTGGCAACGTAGTATTGGTCCCAAACAACACCGAGTCGGCATAATATGACAGGAAAGCTATCACTATATCATTCTACCGTCGAACCTGTCTCATGAAGAGAATCAGTTTCCAACATATTTAAAAACAGAAAAACAAACGAAGGTGCGGGGATGTGGGGGGAGGGGGTTAACTAAGGGCATCTTTATTTCAGCTTGGTCTTTTCTACTTTCTTCAGCATGAGCATCCGATTCTTGGGTTCTAATAACTTTAGCTTCTCGTGCTCTGCTGTAGCTATACCTTAGGCCAGTTTACGCCCGCAAGGCATGTCAAAAAACAAGGTAAAATAAACTGGTGCCAGAAACATTTAAGCAGACACAAAGTAACAGTACAGAGAAAATCTACATCTATACTAAATAATACATTTTGTCTCTAAACGAAATTTATTAACAAACCTTAGAGTAGGGTTACCAGACGTCCCCGTTTCACGGGGACAGTCCCCGTATTTAGCTTTCTGTCCCCGGACAGATTTCGTCCCCGCAATGTCCCCGGAGTTTTGCTGTTGTCCCCAGAATTTTTTTTAATCAAGCGAGAGTTTTTTAAAAACCCTGATTTGCTAATTCATTCGTTTAAAGAAAGAAATAGAAAGCGCACTTCTTTCCTTGTACGTGCCTTTGGACACAACATCTTTGGAAAATCTTATATCTTCTTGCTGTTTCCAACAAGTCTGTGATACTCTTTGAAGTTGGTAGATAGTTCAATACAGTACTGACAATATGCACTTTTGCGCTACATCTAGTTATTGTTACATTTCATTCAGTAGTGCCAAAAGGTTTTAATTTTCGCGTTACCTCTTTGTATTAAGCTCTATTTTATTGGTGTCTGCTCCATAAATGATAAATTTCTGTATACGTATTTTGGCAGTTTTAGCACCTGTTTTGGAGCCAAGCTATATTCTAATTGCTACAGTTGGTGACACTACATTTCCCGGCGTTGTAAACTTTGCTTGTTGTTGAGGTGAAGCCTAAGTTCGCACAATTTGTTTTGTTCCTGTGTTTTTAGTGTTTTAACGATGTCTTCATCTAAGAAAAGAAAATGTGTGGTTAGTGATTGAATGCTGAGGGATTTTCCATTTATTAGGCGAGGAAAATATGAGAGCACCGCGTTTTGTTCGTTATGTGAAATATCATTCACGGTTAGCAGTGGTGGAAGAACCTCCATTACAGACCATGTGGATACTAAACGACACAAAAATGCTGTTCTTCGCGTCAGTAACAACACGAAAGTGTCTCAGTTTTTCAAGACGATCATGCTAGATAAAAATGATATTGACATTGCAGTTGAAGAAGGAACATTTGCTTTTCATATTGTGCGGCATTACCAAAGTTTCAAATCAATGGATTGCACATCGGGATTAATAAAGAAGTTCAACGAACCCAAGTTCTCGTGTTCTAGAACAAAAGTTGAGTCTATAGTAAAATTTGTGATAGCTCCATGGGCAATTGCAGAAACATTAGAACAATTACAACGAGCCTCATTTGTGAGCGTGCTGTTCGATGCTTCTAACCATGGACATGTAAAAGTGTTACCCATTCTAGTAAGGTATGTTCATATCAGTGAAGGAAAGACTGTTACAATACAAAATAAGATGATCGATTTTGTTGAAATTGCTGGAGAGACTTCCGATATTCTATCTGAGACCTCACTTCAGTCTATTAAAAACTCTTGCATACAAAATAAAGTTGTTGCCATTTCCGGAGACAACACAAACACAAATTTTGGAGGGCTTAAAAGGAGAGGGGTAAATAATGTTTTCCATAAAATTGAAGCAACTTTAGAAAGAAAAGTGATTGGTCTTGGATGTGTAGCTCACATGATCCACAATTGTGCACATTCTGCAATTGATTCAATTCCTCTTGATATTGAGGGACTTGTTGTGAAGATATTTGGTTTCTTTCACATATTCACAGTCAGAGTTACAAGACTAAAGGAATTTTGTGACTACGTTGGACAAGAATACAAAAAAATACTAGGCTACAGTAAAATTAGGTGGCTTTCTCTTCTACCAGCTATCAGAAGAATATGTGAAATCTATCCTGCTCTTAAATCGTTCTTCCTGTCTGAAGATAAATGCCCAGTAATGCTTGAGAAGTGGTTTGATGATCCCTGCACCTTCTTGTGGATGAATTTTGCCAACTCAACTCTGCCCCTTTTTCATGATGCAATAATACAGGCAGACGGCAACGATGTCACAGCAATTGAGTCTTCCATGATACTGAGTAATTTAGTCAAGATGCTTACTTCAAGGAAAGAAGAAAAGTTTATTCCTTCATCAGTGAAGAAGCTCTTGTTATCTCTAGAAGAAGATGGGTCATGTTCCACTATAGAATTCCTCAACATGTCATATGACTTCTACGACAATGCCATACAATATCTGCATGCCTGGGGTGTTCATTGTCAAGATTTGTGCCACTTGAAATGTATGCTGCTCAGATCTGTTCCTGAAAGAGTTAACTTCGAGGCAACAATTAATTACTTCTTGTCAAAAGTGAGTGGAGTTGATTTAGATGAGGACAGTCTTTTCGATGAAATTACTTCTTTAAAGAATTTGTATCAAAAGATAAAGTAGATAGATGGAATGAATCCAGTGTTGATGTTTGCTCAAGATGGAGTGAAGATTTTACACTTTTTTCTGACAAAATAGTTACATATGTACAGCTTCGCAAGTTAGTGGAAATGTCTTTGTGTCTTCCTGGGAGTAACGCATCTGTAGAGAGAGTTTTTTCCTCAATGAACATGATGTGGACATCACAGAGATCCAGAATGAGTACAGAAACAGTTCAAGCTATGTTAATTATATTAACAATTTTTTCCATGACTTACCAAGAATTTTCAGTCAAGCTTGGATGCAGACAAGATCTTCTCAAGAAGATTCATTCTTCTGAGAAATAGCAATGCTAACAAGTTGGAGGTAAAATCAGGTACCATATCATTTAGAATACAAAATATATAACAATGATAAATATGATTCTTTTAAGTTAACCCCACCTTTAATCCTATAACTTAAAAAGCGCAACGCGTCATTAGGAAAAATGCCGAAAGCGTCCCCAGATTTTGGTGAAAAAGTTCTGAAGCTTCCCCGGATTCGGAGAAAAAATTCTGGTAACAAAATCCGCGAGAAGCATAGCTTGAGCAACCAACGTAACATTACAGACTAACACACACATCCCTCTCACTGTCACCATTCGATAAATTCTCAAAATTTCCTAACTTCAACTTTTACTCATACCGAAAAAAATGTCCTATGCCCTTCCTACAGATACAAAATATTTCGTTGTCAAGTCATCAATATCGGTATAGCCATCAAGTCGTCAAAACGTAACAAAAAGACAGAGACTTCTTTCCGCATTTATAGTATTACTAGCAGTTACCAGCTACTTCGTCCGCGTCGAAGAGTGTTATAATATAAGATTTTGTTGAGAGGTCTGGTCGCTCAGTGGTTAGGGCGTCAAACTGGACATGGAAAAGTCCCCAGCTTGAATCCCAGTCTCGCAGAGGATTTTCATAGGTCCTTAGCTCGACCTTCACCTCTGGCACAGGTTGTTGTGTGATGTGAAGTGCGCCAGAATACTCACGTGGTTCTGATTCCACGTTGAACTGTAGGTCCTCTATGCCCAGTAGGATTACTGCGTTAGGTTAAGCGGCTACGAAAGGGGCTGATTGCGTAGACGTAATGAAGCCTTGCCACCAGGTCAATACGACCATACAATTAATTTTAGAGTTATTTTTATTGGTGATAGTAGTAATAAATACTGCAATAAAATAACAAAAATGTAATTGTTCCAAACAACTTCATCGAACTTTTAAAACATAAAAAATATTCTGTATGTTGGTAGATTTTCAGTTTAATACATCGGTATATATATTGTAGGACTTATTATTTTCTCAAAAACATGTAAATTTTTTGCACTCGATACCCGCGAGCAGGCAACATATAGTTGACCAAAGGAAAAGCAGTGAGTATCCAAGTGTATTCCCAACAATTTCAACGTTTGACCTTGCGATTTATTAATTGTCATTGAAAATGAAATTTATAATGGGAAGTGTAATGTTTTAAATTCAAAGGGAATATTACTGGGAATAATTGGGACTAGACGACCCGTCCGAAAATTTCGCGAATAAATGCGATGAATAGTGAGGTTGAATATAATGTCACCAATTTCAGTCATTACTCTTCATACTGCTACTTCATTTATCGATTTTGGTTAGAAATCCAGGGAGATAAATGGCTCGAAACACAAAAAACGTATTTTAGAAATATGGACATTTTTGCGCTTTATAGGTCGAATTACGAAAAATTCCTTTCTTAGAATATAATGTTACCACGGCGGAAACCTTAGTCTTTAATACGATATGTCATTTATCTATATCGATTATATATCAAGGGAAATATAAGGCTCGTGACACAAAATACGTTGTAGAACAATTTATACTTTTTCCCTTTAATAGTTGAATTCCAAACACTTCTTTCTTAAAATATGATGCCAGCAAAGCTGAGAAATTATTCCTCACAATCGTACTTGATTTATCGATTTTGGATAGATATCCAGTGAAATAAATGGCTCGAGATACAAAAAACGCATTTTAGAAAAATTGACTTTTTTGCCTTCTATGGGTCGAATTACGAAAAATTCCTTTCTTAAAATATAATGTTACCACGGCGGAGACCTTATTCTTTAATATAATACCTCATTTATCTATATCGGTTAGATATCAAGGCAGATAAATAGCTCGTGACACAAAAATCGGTTATAGAAAAATTTATACTTTTTTCCTTTAAGGGTTGAATTCCAAAAACATTCTTTCTTAAAATATGATTTCACAAAGCTGATACATTATTCCTTATATTTCTACTTCATTTATCGATTTTGGTTAGATATCCAGGGAGATAAATGGCTCGAGATACAAAAAAAGCATTTTAGAAAAATTGATGTTTTTGTCTTTTAAGTGTCGAATTACGAAAAATTCCTTTGTTAAAATATAATGTTACCACGGAGGAGATCTTATTCTTTAATATGATACTTCATTTATCTATATCGGTTAGATATCAAGGGAGATAAATCGCCCGTGACACAGAAATCGGTAACAGAAAAATTTATACTTTTTCCCATTAAGGGTAGAATTCCAAAAACATTCTTTCTTAAAATATGATGTCGCAGAGCTGAGAAAATACTCCTCATAATCCTACCTTATTTATTCTTTTTGGTTAGATATCCTGGGAGATAAATGGCTAAAGATACAAAAAACCCATTTTAGAAAAATGGACATTTTTGCCCTTTAAGGGTCGAATTACGAGAAATCCCTTTCTTAAAATATAATGTTACCACGGCGGAGACCTTAATATTTAATATGATACCTCATTTATCTATATCGGTTAGATATTAAGGGAGACAAATGGCTCGTGACACAAAAACGAATTGCAAAAATATTGATACTTTTGCCCTTTAAGGGTTGAATTCCGAAAAATTTCTGTTTTAATATATGACGTCACTAAAGCGGATATCTTAATCTTTAAAATGATACTTCATTAAACGATCTCAGATAGGTATCCAGGGAGATATTTGACTCACAGAAAACAGCATTTTAGAAATATTGACTTTTTCGCCCTTTAAGGTCCGAATTCCGAAAACTTCATTTCTTAAAATATGATGTGACCAAAGGGAAGACCATAAGCTTTAAAGAGACACCTCATTCATTGATTTCGGTTAAGTATGAAGGAAGTTACAGGCTTGTGACAAAAAAATACCTTATAGAAATAATATATATGATACGCGGCATTATAACGGCTTCCCCTTTAGAGGCACCGGTAAGAATTGTCGCCTTCACAATGTTTCTTTCTAGTTCTGTGATGTGTAATCTGGTGCCATTGTAATACCTTGAGGAGAGGGGGGGGCGGGGTCTAGATTGCGCATCAGGAGAACTCGAGTGCCAACCATAAGCTCGAGTTTATGTGACGATAGCCCAGATAACTCGAAGGAATTTGAAAATTCGACGGGGTAGGTAGCAGCATCGTCAGTTAACATCACTGTATCGATGGAAGAGTGTGTTGTCACTTCCCCGACTATTTCCTCTAATATATATATATATATATATATATATATATTTGCTCCAGAATCATTTTTCTGGGCAAGTATTGTCCTCTCACATAACCAGTTCTCGTCATTGATAGTATTTAGTTGAATGCTCGGGAAAACATTAGAAATGAGCTCGCGTTTGTTCAGGTGTTTCAGCAACTCGTTGCAATTCCAAATATGTGGCGTATTGTTATTGCCGTCTTTTTGTTTGCTTCGGTGTTTCAGAAGCTTTTGAGATCGATTGCCAATCCGCTTGCTCTTAGCACCGAGCTCGAGATTTTCCCGGTGTGATCTTCCAGACACCAAGTGTTCATTTTGGTGTTGTCGCCCTACTTATGACTGCTCCGGCAATTCAGCATCTCCAGAAGCCACAATACGTGCTAAGTGCTCAACCCTGTGCAGCTCGGGTAGAGGATTTGTTCCTGGGTTTTTGCTTTTTTCACAGCCGTAGTTTTCTTACATTTCATTGAAAGATTTGAATTTCGTTTACCCGGCATCTCTTAAAATTACTAATTTCAAGACTTGCGAATAAAAATGAATATAGTTTTAATTAATGGAAACTCAAAACGTCAAAATATGATGGAAGCGACTAAACATCCAAAAAATTTACTAACATTCAAAGAGCAAATAAATACCTAAGTGGCCCAAGGACGTTGAACTCGTTAAAAAATTGCGAAACTAAAAATGTATATTTTGATTTGCGCTGAATATCTGAAAATTACTATTTTTTTTAAAAAAGTGAACTTAGTTTGCTCTCTGAATATTCATTTTGTTTTGAAGATATGTGGGTTCCATCAATTAATCTGTTTTAAATCAGAAATTTATGTATTATAGTAATAATTGATTCTTTTATTCATAATGTTCAGTGTTAATGTTCGTTTCTCTATCTGTGAAAACAGTTGACTGCATGTAGATCAGTATACTATAGTTTGTTAGTTTCGATCCATTAATTCTTTTCTGAAATATAAATTACTAGACGACCCGTGCGAAAATTTCGCGAATAAAATACGACGAATAGTGACGTTGAATGCTTGTAATATAATGAATAGTACAACCGTAGTTTTGTAACAAATTATTTTTTAGTGTAATAGGTACACAGCAAAATACTCACAACATATTATGAAACAGTTAGGAAAATTTAAAACACATTTTATTCATGACAAACTGTCACTGACCTTGGTAGAATAAAACCAACCTTAACAAACTGCACACAACATATCAACATCTCTGTGATATTTGTTGCTGTGCGAATAAAATGATTACATTGGAATTGTATAGCAAAACGACAGTGTTTCCGTAAAAGAAAAAAAATAAAAAAATATATACGAAAAACTACTTATTGAATAAAAAAAAGTTTGACTTCTCTGTCATATCCGCTGCTGAAATCTGGGGACTTGGCTCTGAACAGTCTCATACGCGCTACCACATTTAGCACCAAATTCTGGACATTCTTTTCTTAATTTATGATTTTACCTAGCTGGAGAGCTTAATTTTTAAAACGATATGCCATTTATCGATTTCAGCTAGGTATCGAAGAAGATAAATGGCATATAATAAAAACAAAAATTTAAAAAATCAACACGTTCTATAACTAATATTGATACTTTTGCCCTTTAAAGGTCGAATTACAAAAAAATTCTTTTATAAAATATGGTGTGACCAAAGCAGCCACCTTGGTCTTTAAAATGATACCTCATTTATCGATTTCGGTTAGTTATCAACTTATCAAGCAAGGTAAAAAAAAAAGTTTTGAGAAATGATGTTATTTTTGTCCCTTAAGGGTGTAATTTGGAGAAAGTTTTTTCTTAAAATATGATGTGACGATAGTGGATAATTTAATATTTAAATCGATACGTCATTTATTGATTTCTATTAGGTATCAAGGGAAATAAATAGCTCATGAGAGAAAAATGCGTTGTAAAAATATTAATATTTTTGCTCTCTAAGGTTAGAATTTTTAAAAATTTCTTTCTTAAAATGTGTTAACGGAACCGAAGACATTACGAAGATCTTAATCTTTTAAATGATACCTCGTTTATCAATTTTGTTTAATTGTCAACGGAGGTAAATGACTTGAGACACAAAAAACGCATATTAGAAATACTGATATTTATGCCCTTTAAGGGTCGAATAACGAAACATTCTTTCTTAAAATATAATGTGACTATGGCGGAGACCTTAATATTTACTATGATACCTCATTTATCTATATCGGTTATATATAAAGGGAGATAAATGGCTCGTGACACAAAAATGCATTATAGAAAAATTTATACTTTTCCCTTTAATGGTTGAATTCAAAAAACATTCTTTCTTAAAATATGATGTCACAAAGCTGAGACATTAATCCTCATAACCCTACTTGATTTATGGATTTTGGTTAGATTTCCAGGAAGATAAATAGCTCATGACATAAAAAACGAATTTTAGAAAAATGGACATTTTTGCCCTTTAAGGGTCCAATTACGAACAATTCATTTCTTAAAATATAATGTTACCACGGCAGAAACCTTATTCGTTAATATGATACCTCATTTATCTATATCGGTTAGATATTAAGGGAGATAAATCGCTCGTGACACAAAAATGCGTTTTAGGAAAATTTATACTTTTTCCCTTTAAGGGTTGAATTCCAAAAACATTCTTTCTTAAAATATTATGTAACAAAGCTGAGACATTACTTCTCATAACCCTATTTCATTTATCGATTTTGGTTACTTATCCAGGGAGATAAATGGCTCGAGAAACAAAAAACACATTTTAGAAAAATCGCCATTTTTGCCCTTTAAGGGTCGATAAACGAAAAATTCCTTTCTTAGAATATAATGTTACCACGGCGGAGACCTTAGTCTTTAATATGATATCTCATTTATCTATATCGGTTAGAAATCAAGGGAGATAAATGGCTCGTTACACAAAAATGCGTTATTGAAAAATTTATACTTTTTCCCTTTAAGGGTTGAATTCCAAAAACATTCTTTCTTAATATATCATGTCACAAAGCTGAGACATTACTCCTCATAATCCTACTTCATTTATCGATTTTGGTTAGATATCCAGGGAGATAAATGGCTCAAGATACAAAAAACGCATTTTAGAAAAATCGACATTTTTGCTCTTTAAGGGTCGAAAAACGAAAAATTATTATCTTGAAATATAATGTTACCACGGCGGAGACCTTATTCTTTAATATGATACCTCATTTATCTATATCGGTTAGTTATTAAGAGAGATAAATCGCTCGTGACACAATTACGCATTGCAAAAATATTGATACTTTTGCCCTTTAAGGGTCGAATTCCGAAAAATATCTGTCTTAATATATGACGTCACTAAAGCGGAGATCTTAAATTTTAAAATGATACTACATTAAATGATTTCATATACGTATCCAAGGAGATAAATGACTCGGAACACAGAAAACAGCATTTTAGAAAGATTGACATTTTTGCCCTTTAAGGGTCGAATACCGAAAACTTCAATTCTTAAAATATGATGTGACCAAAGTGGAGCTCATAAGCTTTAAAATGACACCTCATTAATTTATTTCGGTTAAGTATGAAAGAAGATACAGGCTTGTGACAAAAAATACCTTATAGAAATAATATATATGATAATGTTAAAGTGATAATAGATTCTTTATTCATAATAGGTTTCTGAATCTGCAAACAGAATTGAATGTCTACCAGCAAATCACCACTCTGCTTGTCTGACTCTCCACTATCTGAATAAAACATTTATAAATTTCAAAAATTTACTTCGAGCAATGCCGCGTGATCTGCTAAATCATCCAAGCTTATTATATATCTTTTGATACAATATCATTATAAAGCGATACATGACGTCACTAAAATGGTGCTCGTGAAAGAAGCTTAAACTGTTAATAATGTTTCAGTTCTCATTTTGGTCCAGGCTGCATTTCAACAAAGTGACAAACTCCGCTAATAATGCCGCTAGAAAATCAAAGCTTCTATCACTCGCACATTAATACATTAGTAACGTGAATTATTATTTCACATCGCAGGAAAATAAATACTGAATACATATGAAACTACATTCATTATTGCAGTTACGTAATTAAAAAATTTATACTAAAATGCTTGTAAATTACAGTGTACAACGGAAAGTTCATAATTCTCTACAACTTTAAGACAATTTTTGTTAATATTGCTTGTTAAGCTTACATCCCGATAAAGTGACTGTTACTGCTCGTGATTTAGTAAGGCGTATAATGAAATTAATTGCGATAGTAATTTATGCTACACTAATTAGGAATCTTGATATAGAAAATTCTGTTACTATTCGAAATCCAGTTCCAATGTATTTAATGTGTTTAGGTGTGTTCATAACGTTTGATTTTGTAGCGGCAATGTTAACAGAGATAGTGGTTAGGTTGAAATGGCTCCTGGACCAGAATGTTTTTGTTACAGTATAAGGCAGAAGTCATTTAGTTATTATTAGTAGTAAATAAGCAGTTTTCATAAGCTCCGTGTAAATGAGGTGTATCGCGTTGTAAACGACTTGCAATATTGCTTCATGAAACATTAAGTCTCTACGTTAGGCCATTGAATACATTCGTTTTAAGTGAAAGATTTACTGGAGTAGTTTACTTGGCGATACATAACATCACAACGTGACATAGTACTTATGATATTTGCTTAAATAACTGATAACTAAATTTCTCATGCCATTGTCTGTGACAAAAAGATTCAGTTTTCATTATGGCCCAGGCTGAATATCAATGTAACCACAATCTCCGCTAATATTGACGCTACAAATTCAAAACCTCAACCACACGCGCATTGAACAATTATTTTATCCTAAGTTAGCATCGTCGTGTATCGCGACGTAAACTTGAACCGGATTTTTTAGATATTTGTAGTAATTGAACAGTAAGTAAAAAGCACTGTTCCCTAAATCATAGTCTACTATTTGTACTGATTTATATAAAAATTTTGAACAAAAAAGGGTTAGTTAATAATTTGTAATATTACAGAGAATGTATAGTGGAAAAAAAGAAGACACACAGGAAATAAATTAAACCGAAATAGAATGGAATCCTTAACATTTTTATAAATACGACATTTCGAGCACCGGCATTTTGCACTTTTAGTAAATCGACTTTCGTGCTGGTTTAATCATAGCATTTTACGTTTTTTTTCCCAAGCTCTGATTTTTCACATTTAGTATATTACGATCGAAATTATGGTGCAATATTTGAGATGTCATTCTATTTTATGTACGCAAATGAAAAAATCTCTTTACGAACTTAACAACAGTACCTACCTATTTTAATTTAAGGTTAAGTACATATTTATAATTTCTGCTTCCAAACTATTGTTTGTCAAGTGCATTGGTTTTACGGCTTTTAAACTAAACACAAACTTGCATATGTAAGAAGGTTTTCACTTTTATTTCTGAAAAGCAGTGTTTGTGATTTATGTACAAAGCAAAGAGTAAACGTTGCACGGCCGTCTACGAAGTAGGAAACTCTTTGTTGTTTGCGAATTGATATTAATGGCAATTTCTAAAAGAACTATGCGTTTTTGCGGGATAAAATTTATCCTATGTCACTTCGCACGCAATTAACTGACTTCATGCCAAATTTCATTTAAATATGTTGAGATATTATGGCGTTATAGATTCCAGACGTACATCCAAACACACATCCGAACTTTCTCGTTTTCTCATTTATAGATATATAGGTTAGTACATATCACACACACACACACACACATACACACACACACTTAATGCGAGAGAAACAACGCCTGAAGGATCAATATAAAGTTAAAAGTGTACACCTACGGAATTGCTAGATTACCTGCGATTTGCATCGCATTGCGCCCCTGAATTTGTGGTATCCACTGTTTAACATGCAATCCGAACAACTGACAGTCCAGCCCTGACTAAAACGATCAAAAACTATTTTTAAAATTCTATACTTCCACGGTGATTTGAACCGGAGACCACGCTCCAAACATCAGAAAGCAAGCGCTTTAACCACTGAGCTACCAAACCGCTGTGAGGAATAGCAGTACAGAGACCTACACATCCTAATCATCTGCCAACGCCGTTCAGTAATTTTTCAAAATTATAAGACAACATTTATTATTTATACAGGAAAAAATATGCTATGTCCATCCTAATGTCAAATAGCATCTCCTCGTCAAATTTCATCACTATCGGATTAGCCGTTTAGCCCAAGAAATGTAACAAACAGACAGAGCTACTTTCGTATTTATAATATAAGTATAGATATACTAGCGTAGTTCCCAGCGTTGCCCGGTATAGTTGGCGTAGTTTTACCCGTACACTATTTTTATTCCCGCAATGAGAAACATTTGTACAAAGTTTCATAAAATTCGCACCAACATTTTTCAGAATTAAAGCAAACCTAGATTCACTCGCCCCCTACCAAGAAAGGGGTGTGTTGAAATTTATTTGTACGTACACTATTTTCATTCATCCGAAAAGATTCATGTGTATCAGGCTTCATTCATTTGGTTAAGAAACTGCTTTGCTACATTACTAAACAACGCTAGATTATGTTAGAAAGTGACATTTGATTCAATTCCGAAGTGACTGGATATATTTTTTGCTCGAAACGCCAGAAACTTTAACTCCGCTGATTCAGCCTTTTATACAAATATCAAAAGTGAATCCATAATATTATCGTAAATAAATTATATTATCGTGAACAGAAGACTAATGCTGATGGCCAGAGACATTATAGTTGTACTGTCATTGATCGTGGTTAAAGAAAATCTCCGAAAGGTTTCATCTTCGGGAAAATATATTTCATACATTTATTACGTTTTTATTTTTAGAATAGAAAAGATATATTTACAGGAGCGTAGAAATCTATTAGTGAAGGTTTTTATTAATGTGGCCTTAAAAACTTCAGTTTATATGCATGGGATCATGTACGTGGCCTTTTTGCATCGAAAGTACTCTTAACACAAGAGGTTTTAGGTTAAGATTTATTGCTTCACAGTTCATTTACATTGATATCGAGCGAAACTACCGAGCGTGGTGGTGAACGGTAACGACCTGACCTCGCATTAGGGAGGACGCGGGTTCGATTCCCCGTCCGGCGATCCTGATTTTGGTTTCCCATGGTTTCCCAAAATCTTTCCAGGTGAATGCCGGGATGGTTCCTTCAAAAAGGCCATGTCTGAATTGGTTCCAGTTCCTTGCCCCCTGTCCTTTCCCACCACTAATGACACTGACTAGACGTAAAGTCGTATGCAATATAAAGTCTTTCGACTAGGTGCTATATATAAAATTAAAGTTTTGTGTGTAAAAATATATTATGCTGTTTCATGGCTTGTGTATGTAATTGTCTATAAAACAAAATTTTTGTCTATTTGTGTGTCAGGGCATCATGTCTACGCGGCGGGAGATTTTTACTTTTGATTTGTGGTGAAATATGTTTTTAGTTAGAATAATAATTATAAATTGAACCAAAAGTAACAGTTAACAAAAGACGTTTAGAGACGGAGGCAAGTATAGATGCTCCCATAGTTCCGTTATTCTAATTCATTTGAAAAAAGTCGTCAAACAAAGGATTTAGAATGTTTAATTCCCTGAAATTGTTTTTCCGAGATATTTGCTTGGAAGGAGTGACTGAGTAAGGTTACTGTTTGCTACTGGAGTATGGTGTGAACCTTTGGCTCCGTCTCGGGCAATACGCCCAAACTTCTCTTTGCTCCCACCATCATAAATCTTCTGTCAGCGAGTTTTTGAGGTGGAACTTCTTTACGCGAAAATTAATGACCCATTGCATGCAACAGATGTGGTGATGTCACCAAGCGACCAAAGATATTGTACAACAAATTGAGGAACTTCGGTACACTTAATGTGGTGTACCTATCGTTATTTTCCAATATTTCTACATTTTATATTTATAATCTATGATGTTACTTTTACTGTTCTTGATTGGGGTATTCTTATGTCAGATTCATTAAACACATAATTTTTTTGTCGTTGTTGTTTGCGTTACCTGTTACAAGTCTTAGTGGGCAGCGAAATAATATTTCTGTGAATGTTTGATATCTTGCATTGTCGTGTTAATTCAGGGTAGTTATTAAAGTTTGTTTTTAATTTGACACATTATGACGAATTTATACCTTTAGTAGCTATGTGGTTAAGATTATTGCCTTTGTATTCAAGGTCACATGTTCGAAGTCCGATGTTAGCAGGAATTTTTACGGGTTTTCCTTTATTAATATGGGCTACGCTAGGACGCTCCAGCATTTGTGAAGTTTCGGAGTCTTGCCATGAATCGCGTTAGAAACAGAATCACTAACCTTCTACGACTTCAATCCTCATTACGTACTGCATCCTTGCTGGCACTCAAGACCATTGGAACTATGTCAGCTGTAAATTGCGCGTCAAGAATGAGGTATTCAAAGTTACTTAATTAGCTTTGAGATACATTCATTAAAATTCGGTCATCAAGATACTGTCATTATATTTGTTTGTGGATAGTTACCGAGGGTTTATGAAATCAGAAAGACAGTTGTCAGAGAAGTACGTGATGTAGCGTCAGGAATAATCGGGAGCTGAATCTTGGTAGGAAATAGTTAAGGATTTAAAGAAATCGTCAAATCGCACTGATCTGACCACAAGGGCAGTTACATAAAACAAAAATCCATCCTTCTACAGACCAATGAGAGGCTTGGGGAATGATTAGCGGATTTAGAAGTCCATTATCGTGTCTAGATACTAAACGAAGATACTGTGGAAAGCACATTCTACTCACACTTTACTCTTCGGAGAAATCCGTACCCATGCAGAACAGGTTTGCGTGAGGGCAGGGGGTAGCTGAAGGCTTTCGTCATCGAGACAAAGTAATCGGAAACAGAACCCTGGTAGTCCTCAATTTTACCGATTGAACCACACCACTACCTAGCTATATGGAAGAACTAGAGCAGATATCTGGGTCGAAACACGCATCTGCAAGCATTTTGAGATCGTATCTCAACCTCTATGTGGTGATATTCCCACCACAGTGATAACCAAAAGTCTACATACCTTAAAAGGCTCGTGGCACTACATTTATGTAACTTTATCCTCCACCTAAGTACATTGCATCCTCGGGCATTCAAGTAAAGCAAAATAAAGTAATGGTAAAAGTGAAAACCGATATCAAGGATTTTTTTGGGACGGTGGATGTCATTGAGCGTTGTACGGTTGCGATTCTTCGTATAGAGAATCAGTGCGACGCCGTTTTGTTTCCTCTTCTCGGTTGTTCAGTTCCTTTGGCCGTACGGGTTTGGAACATGTGTTTGAATTCCAAGATACCTGTTGCTTATTTGCAACACTCAATGGGAGCAGCAAGCCTGTCCAAATGGCTCAGATGATTGTGTGTAGTATATTGAGGGATTTTAGATATAAACTATAGTAATTTTCACTCGGACTAATTTTTCTCAAGTAATTTAACTCCGTTCCACACAGCAGAGCTTCAAGGTTAAGCAGAAGCCATTCCTGTGGCAAACGAGCTCAAATGCCCTTAGTATGAGATCCTAATCCAATGGTAAGAGCTTCACGTGACTTTCCCAACACTTTTCTCAGCCCAGGAGCGCAGTCTGTAGCAAGCTCTCGAGGAAGTTCTCCTCCAACTTCATTACGGGATACCTAGTCAGGCGTTATGCAGAAATTTAGAGGTAAAGGTTAATGCATTATCTGCCCTTCTGCTGGCTAGATTTTATTAGTAATGATTTGCAATTTCATGAGAGCTAGTTTCCATGCATTGATTTCAGTGATTTCATATGTGTGTTCATGTACTTATATTCAGTAAATTTATTAAAGTCACTATTCTTTCAACTACATTATTCAATTGATATCACTGATTACCTGCTCATTTCTAGAAATAAGTAATAGTAGGAAGGTAATATCTCTGATCACATATCTTTGGTAAAACTCACCGAAGAGTGATTGATCGGAGACGAACCCAATATCTGTTGTGTTAAACCGCTCGGGACACTACATGGGGCACTATGATGGTGTCCGGTGCCTGACGCGGGGTTAGCTGGTTCCAGGCCTCGCGATGGAAGAAATTTTCGTCTTCAGGACTGGGCCGGCAGGGAAGGAGAGGTTGATGGTGCACAATTCCTAATCACCAGTTTGAGTAACAAATTCCTCAGTTAAATCCAAAACGTCTACAAAGTACGTATGGATTGAGGGAATACCACATAGTTTGTGGACCCTTAACGACTTTCGGAAGAGTAAGCCTTAATACGCCTGCTCCAGATTTCTCCTCTATTTTCCCTCACCTTTCTTTCATTCACAACGCAAACAACACATTGCGTATACTGAACGCACACACTGTACACAAATCACAGTCATCCACACAAAACAGTTACACTAGAGTAAGGAAGGGGAAACCATCTCAGTTAAAATTTCGCAAGAAACCTGCTTTGGAGGAGTAACTCCTTCCAGGACAGCCATCAAGCCGGGGTAATTAACGTAATGCAGATAATCATCAGGGACTAGAGCAATACTGACCTAATTTCGTGGAGGTAGTTATAACTAATTATTATACATCTACAATGATTTATTGTATGTGTTTTGTAACGATTAATCATACTATTTTCGGCAGTGACGGAAACTTGTTGCACATGCTGGGAGCGTGGTGTTTCCATCTGGCGGAGGAGCCCTGGTATCGCCGTAAAGTGGCCGAACTGCTGCTGGACAAACCACCTCCTTCAGCCACCTACGAGGTAAGCTCTTCCAGAGTTACCTAACTGGTAGGGTTAACTTCAACGGGACACTTTCACCCATGATGCATCTCGCCCCGCTACCGAGGTTGACGGTGTGTGGTACTTAGCTGGTTCGAGCGCCGATGATGGAGACTTTGGCACTACCGGGGCAGGAGAAGGTTTGGTACATATATTTTGTACTGAAGTTCTACGTTAAATTCCAAATATTTCTGTCGAGAATCATACGACATGGTTGATGATAGTTGGTTCTACGTATGCAGATGTAAAACTTGGTATCTTTCCAAATAGAAGGACAGTATATGTTAGTTTTGGGATTTCTTTAAAACTTCTCAGCATGTTACTAAAACAGACGAACTGCATTTATCTACGTAGCTGCATACGCCCGGGCAGATAATAGAGCACATATTTTGGTTGACGATACACGTTAAACAAAAATGTTAAGTACGAGTGATTCTGTACTTGTTTCATCTACCCAAAATAAAGACGGATGAGTGATTAATTTTAGGAAAACTTTAAAAGCCATCAAATAAATATACAAGAGTAAGTGTATTTAAACCGATCAAGAGAAAAACTTGATTAAAAACCTGAGAATTAATTAAAGCGCAAGATTTTTTTTGGCGAGTTGTACAACGCTAAAGATTAACAGACATCAGTAAAGAAAAAAGAGAGTCGTACAATGGTAGCAAAACGATCTGCTTTGGTGTCGTTATAAGCTGACTCTGAACAGCAGGGCCTGAAGGAAATCATACGCAGCAACGGAAATTTTTTAATTTTACTACGTAATTTATTTGTTGTGGTAACGTAACATTTCAGAACGTTGCATTATTTCCTATAGAAATAAAGATAGTTATCGACGCAACTCCAGAAAACTGATTTGGGGAGAGAAAAGGACGCTGTAAGTGGTGGAGAAGGTCGATAGTAAATATTAATAAAAAAGAAATGGTTGAGTAGGTGCACTAGGGCGGAATCGAGAGGTTCCAGGTTCGAATTCCGCTCTCGGCTGGATTTGTTAGGAGTTTTTAAAAATAACCTTCCTCTGCCAAAACTTTTTTGATTTCGTAACCTACACTAGGATGCTCCATGGTTCGGATTGCATGTTAAATTGCTTTCACAGTAGGTTTGCTGCGTTTGGTTAGGCGCTAAGGTGTAGGCGGATTGTGCAGCCGGTAAGAAAACGTCATTGGATTACACAATACTTTGGAAAGAATAAGGATGACAAATTCAGAGAAATGTGAAAAATTAACAGATAACATGGCGTCAGTGTAGTGTGCCAAAGTGTTGTTAATTGCAACCTACCTGCACCGTTGTTCTGTGAAAGCTGGTCATTAAAGTAATGATTATACAAGTACAACCCAATGTTTCAGCTAAAGGTGATCCAAAATATTATTTACACTGTTAATAAAAAAAACTTTGGCTGCAATCTTTGATTTATATATTCTTTTATTATTTCGAGCGCACAACCAAATGATTTCTGACACGATTTGTGATAAATACACTGTTAGTAAATCTTACAATAGTGGTGTATTGTTGTCGGTGATTTTAAATTTTTGAGACATTCTGCGTTTCAATTGCTTTCATTGATCAGTTATGGACGTATTGTGTAGGTAGTGAACGACCTATAGCTCTCAGTCTGATCACCGCATTTAAGGTCTACCTCAGAGTTTGAAGATTCTGGTTGAGAACTTAGTGTGAGTGACGTGATGATCACGGCATTGTATGCGATTAGAACAGGAATGATGTCAAATTTGCTTCCGCTTGAGATTATTTAAAAAAATCCTTAACATACTGGATAAGTATTTAGCTACGCGGGTGCAGTTTGGTACCGAATAAGCTCAGATGTGACTAGAGCCTAAGCTGTTCATTCATAAAGTAAAGGCTATTTTAAAACATGTATAAATCCAACACGGTTATAAAATGCCTTCTTCTAAATGTGTTTATTTTACTCAGCTGACATTTCGACCAAATATGTTATCCGACGACGATTAGTAATTTGTTTTTCTTTTAAAAACTGGAACAAATGCTTAATTAACCTGAAACCAGCCGATGAAATTCATCAACTCTAATAACTAAACTGTTATTTCATTTTATTGCTCAAGAGTGGCAACTTTATTTGTAAGGAAACATTACACGAATAAAATGCAGTAGGTATTTTTAAAAAGAACTGTAGAGTCTTATTTATTTCTTGAGATTTTGTTTGCTGATCTTACAGCCATCTGTTAAGATACATGATCCAATACAGCTTAGTTACGACTCAAGGCTACGAGTTGGTGGCAGCTATCTACGGCTTACCGTCAGGCCTGTCTACTGTACGTACCCAGTTATCTTTTCAACAACTCACAACACCAATAATTCCTGAGGCAATCAGCTACTGAAAAAAGTAACTAAACAGCTGTTCCAATTCCTTTCAGCAATGCCACCGCTGGTATACCCTCTCAACGAACGAACAATCAAGCAAAGTTAACCAGCACAAAGTGAGAACAAGTGAGCACCTTGTGAGACTAACAAAAAATTAGCTCGAGAACAGACAGCGAGAATAGGTAAAGAACGAGAAAGAGAAGAACGGCGTAAGCTGCTGATCAGACGACGCCTTCAGATATGGCTACCAGGACTGTTTTTGCACGTTTGCTTCTTTTGTACTGAATAGTAACGCACAGCAGCTCCTTAGTGGGAAAATAATTAGTTGAGATTGGCAGATCTACCATGCCTACAGAAATAACCTGTCTGATAGAATATGCTACCTCAAAGAAGAATGGCTACAGTAAAACACTTGTAAGATCAATATTAGCTATTCTAACTGCGCATTCCTTGGTTTTTACTAATATTAATATGATGCGTAACTTGCCTAAAGATGGCGGCAGAGTTCGTCGCCGAAAGCTCGTCTATTGCCTACACAATCCGGCAGCGAACCGCGATGATTATATTACAACATTAAAATGATTATAAAATAAAATCTCCAAAAATCATGGGGATTGAAGGTTTGGGGGAATAAATAAAGATTACTTCTAAATGATAATTATGAGTATCATATGAAAGCTGGCTGAATCTTAAATTGTTTGGATTTTTGTTTTTACTCTATGATTTGTAGGAGCTTGAAAAGTCATTAAAAAATACTATTACACTCTTTATACCCGAAAATACTGTGGCGAAAGTTCTTTAAAAGCTTATAGTTATTTGTATCCAACAGAAATTTACAAGAAAACTGAAGCAATATTATGGAGTTAATTTTTTTAACGATATTTAAATTGTTAAAATTGAAATTTCAGCAAATAATTTTTGTGTTTGATTTATATACGCCATTTCTGATATAATTTCGCAAAACGTATAGTGATTTCTGTTTAAAAACCACTCTTTATTGATTTTTTTTAATTTCTACAATATTAATTTAGTGTATTCACTTCAATGCATAATCTGCGTACGACACTATTCTTGTACGAAAGTAATTTCCTCTTGACGTTGCTGCTATTTTGTTAGATGTGTCGGCGATGCGTGTTGGAAGAGTGAGTGATGGTGGTTTTTGTGAGCAGGAGGCTCTGGATCACCTGCTAGCGGCGGAGCGCGAGCAGCCACGCCTGTGTTCACGCAACCTGCTACTCCTGGGCCTCACTACCTGCGCCTGGGCAGACGCATCCAGGCAGTGCACTACCTGCAGCTGGCGGCCTCCTGCCCAGAGGGAACCGCGGACGACAAGGAAGCCACGGAGCAGGCCCGCAAGCAACTCGCCAAGATCGACAACACCATGCCCGACATCTCCATCAGCGACTCGTCGGCTAGCACTGAACTATCTATTACAGAAAACTGTAGATCCAACTCGTATTCTTCCATCATTCCCGGAGTAAAACATAAAATAATTCGTAAGTCATGGTCTATGCAACCGTTTTCTTTTCTTATTGGTTCATTGCTGAGGGCCTAAATGGCTCAGTGGTGTTGCTTATCTTGTAGTATTCAGAAAATATAATTTAGTGCTTAATTCAGTCATGTCTCGCTGCAATACATTAAAAATAGAGGTAATGAAAAACTATCAAAGAAATTAATCTAGTTAATAATGGTATTTGCAGCTGAGTGTGGTAATATTTCATTATTTGTTCCACAGTCTAGTTGCATTGTAACGAACGTATGTAATTTGTTTCTGTGTGAAGACTGACTACGTTCTTTGAAGCGTACACACACCCTCTTAATATTACAAATTATTGCAGTTACTGTCATTAATTGGCAGCTTAAATTAATATTGACGGTTTTGCTTGAAGCTTGACTCTATCGTATTTACAATAAATTCATATAATTATAGCCTAAATTCTCTGCTTTAATGAATGTTTAGTACGTTACGCCATAAAAATTTACACACATTTCTACCTAATTAGTTGAGCAGTTTAACTTTCATATAGTTCATTTAACACTTTGAAATTATTATATCAACACTTCTATGAGATTAGAGTGTAACGATTCAATACTGAACATTACGTAGACACTTGAAATTGTTCAACATACATATAACTCTTCCCAGTTACAATAATAGTAATACTGGCCCAATAAGCGACACCAGAGGAGGCCCGAGCGTGGTGGAGGAACGGTAACGATTTGGCCTCTCATTATGTTCATCATTAGAAGAGGTAGACCATTCTTAGTTATGGTAGAACATGTTATCACGATTATTTAATCTACGCCAAACGGTCCCATCTTCATGTCGCGCCAAGTCCACGAGCTTACGAACTAGTGAAAACTAGCGGTTAAGCCCATACATGTTTCATATGTGATGAACTACGAGTGAGAGTAAGCGGTTCAGAAAATGAGCACCAAATTAGCTGAAGTGTATGTTTGAGAGATGAGTCCGATATTTATAAGCTCGATTAATACTACTGATAAGGGCAGCCAATGAGGAAGCTTGGCAGCGGGGTGCCAGACTAACTACCTGTTGTCGTGTTAAGACCCCAATGGGGATTAAATCCACCTGTTGTCTGATGTTGGCACTAGACTCTGTCCCCCAATACAGCCTAAAGGTGAAGTGACTGCTTGGCTGTAGGGCCGTACAGCTGGTCGGTTGTAGCCTCTGTTTTATAGCCCGGTTCAGCATTACACAAAAACTACTCAACAGATTTTATCGGTGTATTCACGTTTTTTTTTTTTTTTTAAAAGATCCTGTAATCGAATGCGGAAAGGAGTGTGGAGGTCCAAAGCTAATCTAAAAAAATGGGGTTACGTTGACATTACCAATAGTAAGTGTAAATGGTGTGAGGACCAAAAGATGAAAAACGCTCGAGTACTTTATGAGCCCATAATCCAGCAGAAAAAGTAAATACTAAAAGCTTGAAAGTTTTTTTTTTATGGATTTACGCCTTTTCGATGTCGAGGACTTAGAGGCGGAGAAGATCTGAGGACGAAGAACTTTTATGGAGTTTTGAAGGAATCTTCCCAGTATTCGCGTGAAGTAATTCGAGAAACGATGGAAAATCGAAACCTGGATGGCCGGACACAATTTTGAACCTGAGTCCTTTCAAATGCAAGGCCTGAACATTACCACTAACCGACCGCGCTCGGTTTTGAAAGCTTACTATCCGACTTACAACAAATGACATTTTTGGATATTAATTCGGATGGTTCTCATCTCTCACTTCATATTATAAAGTTATCTCATAATATAAAGTTAAAACGTTCAATTATGGTTAAAACAGTCATTCATAGTGTGTCATTAACTGACGTTTGTTAATCCACTGCGAATAATTTATTTTTATTACGAATAAAAAACTGTATCTGATGGTAGATGTATGGGTTGTGTTACCAGTGTGAATAAAAATTTCTAATCGTTGCGGCACAAGATTTATAAGATCATCCGAATCAGATGTGATGTAACATAAAATAAAATAATTTCTGCTACGGGTGAGCAATGATTTTTGCACGGATCTGCAAATTTCTCCGCACCATACATGCATAAATCACATGCTTAAACTGATATACCGGAATCGTTTGGTTTAAAATTTCAGCTGCGCTTTGAATTCAACTTTAGAGCCAGTAGATCATACTGTTCCACATAGACACGGCAACTTTATCGAATGCAATACTGTGATCACTCGTGCAGCAACCGACGGAAATGCCTGACTTCCAGTGAACGGTTTGTTTATTGCGGGGTAATACTGCAGATGCATTGCCAAATAGATTCCACTGCGATTGGCGCTGCTAAAGCCGATTGACATAAACGTTTGCCGCAATTTGTCGGGTCGGCACTTCCGCGAGCAAATAATTGCATCTGCTCACCGACGCGTGCAACAGAATAGAGAGAAAGCATTTACGACGGACAGTGGCTGTGTGCGAACCGTCAGGTGTGTTCCGTATCGAATATTGGCAGTGCCATACAGTAGCTGTTGTCCATTTCCAGCAAAGCCGGAACATCGCCATCGCTTCACAACCAAATCGCATGCAATTAATGTTGACAATATGCGCAATCAGCGCTGTTAAACGTGAAATAAACGTAAATCGCTACTGCAGAGAAGGAGTAAAAGGAAAAAGATCGCACATTACTTTATAATAGCTTTTAATTCATATGGTTCATCAGTTTGCTTACATGGAAACACTATTTGCCACTGCTGTTTTATCTTATGAAGCAGCACTCTCACAAATGTCTGTTGACAAAAAAGAAGTTACGAATTGGTTTATCAAGAATAAAAAATTTGAAATCCGGTATTCCAGTTTTACAGCGAACGAAAAAAATCTAGAGCAGGTGCCAAGTTTTATTCAAAATGGTTTGCTTACGATTATTTACTATTTCTTCGAGACAAAAACAAATTCCGCCCTGGCAGGGAAAGAGGAGCTGAGGAAATGGTGAGTAAAAAAGTTTACTAGGCTTAAAATTTTGTATCCTCTATATCTAAAACAAATATAATTCAGTAGTTATTCTGCCAAGGAACCGGCCCCATGGGTTTGGCAAAAAAAATCAGCAAATTTTTACGGAACATATTTTGCTTCATTCGATGCATTTGCTGTAATTTCTACGTACGAACTAAAAGATTCACTTTGTGTATCTCTTCTTTACGATCCGTTTAAAATGTGTTCTGTATCTTCACTGTCAAATGTTCCTGGTGGATTGGAAGAATTTTTGGAACCAGAATTATTCCTTAAAAAATTATGCAGGTAACTAAAAGCTATAGCAACAACTTCTATAATTGATAGTAATTATTTAATAAATTCACCATTATAACTGTTGTTGGATATTAATTGTTTCACGGACGCCTTTCACCTCTCGTCGAGGTATCTTCAGCGTACAGTTTTTCTGTAATATGTGATTAGTTATTGACTTTTGAATACAATGGTTTTTTTTTTTTTTTTTTTTTTTTTTTTTTTTTTTTTTAACATTTAGGGAAATTATTCTTATATAGCAACCATGATATTATTTATATTTTTATATCAGTTTTGGATTATCATGCAGAATTTTTTTTTTATATAGGTATACTAAGATAGGCTTTATATTACAACTTACATTTACATTTTGAGGTGCGATTGTTAGACGCCTGTGACCTCAACCAGCATGCTATTTACACTATTGCACTTAAATAATACAATTTTGGTATAGTCTTGCTCTTATGACTCGACTAGTAGTCAATATTGAAGCATAGTTTCTGATGCACGACATTGTCAAATTTTCGTTCTCGTGTGCGCGCTGCTGCTGTTCTGCTATTTTCCCGGCGGTGCTCTGTCGGAAATGTCGTGAGCGGCGAGTTTGAATTTTGTAATTGTATTTGTGTGTGTGTGTTTGCTTTGTTTTAGCCAAAATATGCATGGTGGAGACGCAACGTGGTTTTAAATTACTGTTGTGGTGAAGTTTCGTGTGTTTGATGCTGTTTTACGTCAATTTCGATGTTTATTAACTTGAATAAGGTTTGGTTGGTTAAGTTTACATGGTAATTAAGTACGTATTTTCCTGAGACTATTGCTTTTTGAATTTTGATAATTTTCTTGAAGAGGTAAAATATTGCGTTGTTTGTTGTTAGGATTTTCATGTCTGTGTTTATGATTGTGGGAAAATAGTTATTGTCTAAGAGGTGTTCGGCGAATGTTGAATGATTGCTGCATTTTAATTCTCGCATGAGCTCCTTATATCTTGTCTGGAATTGTCTTCTTGTTTCGCCGATGTAAACTGCATCACATTTCTGGCATATCAGTTGGTATATGCCAGAGTTAAGGAAACTTCTACAGTTTCTGTTTATAAAAGTAATGGTTTCCAAATATCTTGATTACTGGACAAAAAATTCAAAAACACCTTTTCTGATATTATCCGTGCTCTACTGACACGGATATTGAATATCCCTTTGGAAGAACCTTCTTCCTGGGTTCCGGAATAGGGTTTCAGTAAATTTGGTGATAAAGAGAAGGCAAGTTCCCTAAAAACAGATGCAGAACTAATTTATTACGTTATCCCTTTCGTGGGCGGTGGGAAACCTTCTTCCCACTCGAAAAATTGAATTAAAGCTCTTGAGGGAAGCGCATTTACCACCTCTGACAAGTGCTGCCATCTGCCAGAAGCTTGAAGAAACATGTTAAAATCGCTTTATGGTGCATTTTTACATTGTGGTCTGTGCAACGCAAATTTCTTGATGATCATTGTGAAATTTGCGTCCATTTTCAAGCTGAGTTGAACGAAATTGCTGTTTTTTGCGAATAAATTGTTATTATAGGAAAGCATTAACAAATTCTGAATATTATTTATGTAATTAGGTACCTTAGCAATATTCTCAAGTGTTGCACCAATAAAATATTGTACATGTAAGCTGTAAACTTAATTTTTTCGAGTGGGAAGTAATCTTCCCACGGCACTGTCTCTTGTTAGTATTACTTGGAGAAGCTCAATAACTTGTTGGGAATATTTGCACTGAATAGGTTTTATATATGTCAAATATAATTATAGTACCTGGGTGACCGATCTTCGCTCCGTATCTTTCGATTTCTGTTCAGTATCCAAGATTTCGAGTAAAGTTTGATTAAAGTATAAGGATTGAAGGCTTCCTAGGCGTTTTGAGGTGCACAGTTAACCAAAGAGAAGTTTAACTAACATCAGTAGGCTTACTGGTACCTGAACCTTCTACGTAATGAGGTTAGAGCCGTTTTCGAGAAACCAAATACAAAAGTTGCTCCTTTTTTTTTTTTTAAAAAAAATCGTGTTAAAAACTTGAAAATCAAAACGTTATCTACATCTGAAATTTCATCCAAATCGCTAGATCCATTTGCGAGACGGCCTCACAAATTGCTTTAAAAAAAAAAAAAAATCTATTAATATGTTAAACAGAAATTTTAATGCCAGTTTGGTGTTAATTAATGGTGCGAGATTTGTGGTAATTCAAAGGATTCTACGATAACCCTTGATGATGGACTCTTATGTAACTCGACGAGAAAAATTGAAGGTAAAAAATATATTTTTTTAAATATTTCGCTTAGTTCTCGAGATATCGTATCTCAAAATTGACGTGGTTGGTTGAAATGCGACCTGAACCAGAAGACAAATTTCGCCATAGCCAAGTTTGATGAATTCGTATGAAACTCGTCGAGACAAATCGAAAACAAGGAATTTATTTTTCTGATATCTCACTTAGTTCTGGGGATATTATATCTCAAAAGTGAAGAGGTTAGGATTAGATCCGTCCTGGACCAGAAAAAAATCCACCAAAAGCACTATGTCTATATGGTGGAAATGTACTTTCAATGTTTTATTTTGTACCTAGTGGTTTTTGTTAGGTTGAAATACGGCCTGGACCAAAAGAAACGTCGCCAAAAGCACAAGGAACTATACCTATAACTGATTTTTGACATGCTATATCTCGAAAACCAAGAAAATTTATTATTTATTTTCGATATGTTTCATCGAGTACTATGAGAATTCATCATCAGGTTGTGACGTCAATAGAACATCATCTGTGCTATATTTATTCACTCCGATAAAACTATGCTCATACCTCGCTTCCCATAAGAAGTAACCTTCGTTATAAACAATAAAGCACAAGGTCAGACGATTCAAAAGGCAAGATTCTATTTATCAGAACCCGTTTTTTCGTATGTGCACTCGCACGCGGCTTTTCAGGAATTTGTAGATGTATTAATATTTAATTATGCACTTTATTATCAAACTCTACTCGAAATCTTGTATATTGAACAGAAATCGAAAGATGTTTTATAATTAAGGTGGTAGTATTTAATGGCTAACTAACAACCACTATTTATAGTCAAAAAGTAAACGATGATTACTTTATAACTGGTACCAGTAATATTAATTTCAAAGAAGTTTCTGTAAAGTTATCACCTCTGATAAAACCACAGATAAATTTTTAATTATCTTTCTTTTTAAATGTTCTACAATTGAACTTGCAGTGCTAATATTTCCACGGGTCAGCCAGTATACAAGAACTGTTCGTTTACTTATTCTTTGGAATCAAAGAAACTCTATTTGTAGGCTTTCTGGTACCTGAATTGTCTACGAGATGGCGCTAGTGCCGTTTTCGATATACGGAGTGACAAAATTGTTCATATTTTGTAAACTCGCTTTTTAGTAGGGAAGACAACTATTCAGGTAATCTTAAAAGTCAAAACATTATCTAAATACCAAATTTCATCCAAATCGTCACAGCCGTTTCCGAAATCCGAAATATATTTATATATATACAAGAATTGCTCGTTTAAAGATATAATAATAAGATATCGATGTTCTGTTTGTGAACCTAACCTATTATTTGATAATTCATGTACAAATATTTATTGCTGTGGCCCTAACATTTCATATTATAATTATAGTGGCACACATTTGAATAATAGTGACATATTTCCTGCCTTGTATGCTATCATACATTTTATTTATCTGCTTATTCCACATTTAGATGTCTGAATACTTGGACCTGAATAACCCAAGGTATCAAGATGTGGTGTATGATATGTTATTTACATGATGATTCTGATGTGGCGAAAAAGTCCTGAAGCTCCAGATGAACTGAATGCTTTGGATGATTCACACATGGATAGAAACAGTAAATCTGAGAATGAAGTTACAGAGACAGATATTAATATAAGTATGTCTGCAATTCCTAATACTTGTGGAGTGTACTCAGATCTGAAGAAAGTAATTAAGAATGGGGAAGTGACTGTTCGCATTTTCACAATATCAAAAACAAATTATTGGTGGATTGTTACATCAAAATTATTGGAGGTGTGGACAGATCTGACCAGCCTAGGGAACGATATGCAGTAGGAATGCATTCTGTAGAGTGGTGGCACAGGATCTTCTAGTTTTCATTGGATCTAGCAATAATAAACAGCTTTTATGGAAACAAAACAAAAGAAATTCCGGAAATTATGATCAACAGACATACAGGCTTCACCTTGACAGGCAGTTGATTGAAGGATTTTCTTGTAGAAAACGGTATGGCTGCAAGCCAGCATTTCTGGAAAAAGAGGGAAAGTGCCTGATAATGTAAGATTGATAGGTGTACCAATTGTAAGTAAGGCTTACAGAAGGTGCAGAAATTGCAGAACTAGAGTTGAGGAAAACGCAATAGGTAAATGTGCACAACATACGATATACCTTTATGCAGTGAACCCTGCTTCAGAAAATTACATGGGAAGTGAAAGGAGTATATTTGTGTATAAATTATGCATTTTATGTCAATAAATAAAAAGAAAATTGATACACAACGAGCTTTTATATTACTTCCCAGAAGTGCCCGTGGGAAGATTACTTCCCACCTCGTCGTATAGGAAACGACAAAGAGAGAAACTTGGACTCTCTTCTCCATAATACTAAGAAGACAGTTGTAAATAGTTTTTAAGATTAATTTGGTTTTTTAGGCTGCCAGAACTATTTTGCCCTCGAAAGGGTTATAGTAAAGTGCCATATTCTGAGAGATTGAGTTTGAATTTTGTAGTTTTGAAAATTCCTCAATGATATATTCTTCCCAGATAACTTGTATGAAAATTTAAAAATCGGTAGTTGTCGTCGGTTACCGCAAAAAAATAATCTGTGCCACACGAACCATTTAGTTATGGCATAAATGTGCATAAACGAAACAAACATTATATTACCAGAATGAAAGATTGAGAGCATTTCTGCCCAATGATAAGATTTTATCAGGCCCCTACCTCAGCTTCTTTCACCCCTATTACTCCGCTGGTCAGGATACAAGGGAAGCGACGCATCTCCATCCAACTGGTAACTTCACTTTCCGAATTGGCTAACATTATGCCGCCAAAATTGGCTTTGCAAGCAATGTTGCTGCAAATCTCGTCAGTGTTTCTGTTTAAACTCTGTTTCCCAATTGCCTTAACAGCAGCACTCTGTGCCCGGATGGTTGTTGACCTATTTTCAAAGAACATGTCTCTAGAGGGTTCCCTGTCCTGCTGTTGCCAACCTGCCAACAAATTAAAGCGGTGTATCTTTGTCCCTCAAAGGTATGTGTGTAATGTTAGTCTGCATTATTTTTGTAAATTATGTACATTGGTTACTTAATTTTAGTCACGCACGTTTTTATTTTTTAATAAGGTGACTAAAAGTACCAAGAAAAAATGAAATACTCGTTCCCTGAATGGGAGCTGGCATACGGCTTTAATATACAGGGTGATTTCCAAATTGAAAATTTAATTGTTCAATACATTAAGTAATTCAGTTATGTAGAAGAGATCTATTAAAAAAAAAAAAAAAAAAAAAAAAAAAAAAAAAAAAAAAAAAAAAAAAAAAAAAAACTCTCGCCCGCAAACAAATTAAGCGTGAAAGTCGTGTAGAATTTACTTTTGCGTCTGCAAATTTTTATCTACCCCCACGGAGTCTGTAGTGAACGTGCGCGACAATTATTTTATCTTGATGGAACTCACAAATTATTTTTTCCAGATTCACATTTTCTTAGGTTAAGTTTAGAATGGAACCGACTTCGGCCGAATTTTCACTCTGCCGAACAACCAACCGAACTCTGCCTACCGATTCTGCCGACTGAAGTGGCTACAATGGCATAGACCAGGGGTGGCCAACCCAAATGATCTTGCGGGCCACTTTTGAAATGGGCCATAACTCCGCGGGACGCATTTACATTATAAATTTGCAAGAATATCATTTTAAAATAAAAGTTAATTTTTTCTTATAATTTCGACAGTTAATTTATGAATATATGTATGCACAAGTAATGTATTTTTTAATAACGTTGGTTTTTACTACTTTTTCCATTATAAAAAAATGTATTTTGTAAAAGTGTGATGAATCTCGCGGGCCGAAAATTTTCTCTCTGGCCTAGACTTTCGGCGTTTTGGCGCTCACTCGATTGAAGTTAGTTCAATCGACACCGCGAGCCAAGCAACACCCCGCCGTTATGACGGTGTGGTCTGGTGTCCAGTTGATGGATTCGTAGAGACAAATTTCGACTCCTCTATGATCAAATGTTGTTTTCCTGTTATCGATTGCCTTAAAAAAAGTGTATTTTTTCAACCTCATTTTCATGTTTATCAAATGATCATAAAGGATAGATCGTGTCATTCTAAAACGTTTGTAAAATTTTGTTTCATCATCCATCAGATACCGTGACAAAGGTGGAACCCCCACTTATTTTTATGGAAGAATAAAAGTATGTTTGTGCTCTGAGCTAGCAAAAATAAAGTACTTATATTGTACACAAAAAAGTACGTTTATTTTATTATGTTTGACTTCATATTTTGCATTACTTCTAAATTTTGTCTGATGTCTCAGATGGTTACGGCATGTGATTGAGGTACAGAAGGTTTCCGATTCAAATCCTGGTATCGATTACAATTTTTACGGGCCTTAAAATTGACATTCACCTATGAAAAAGCTTTAATTTATTAATGTGATCTGTATTTAAACTAAAATATAGAATGATCTCGTTCTTTACTATGAAAAATTTCGAGTGAATCGAAAGTAACCTCAAACAAAACTAACACGTCAAGTGTGGAGTGATTGACTTTTGACATTTCATTGTAATTGCGTTCAGAAACGCGAAAATCTCTAACTCCAGTATAGGGTGGCAAAGATTTAGTTGTGGTTTGATAGGAACGCGTTTGGATACTATTTCTGTACTAAGAGATAACGTGAGTCAGGTAAAAAAAAATTTAACGTACTTTATTACTTTCGTGGATTTTAAAGCACGGCTATGGAAACTAAAGAACAATTTTCTACACTATGGTTTGGGTTGCAACCCTAGCTGTGACCCATAGGAATACAGTCCATTTGAATTATATGTTTATTTTCAATTTCATAATTATTAAATTTTATCTACGTATATAAATCATCAATATAGACTGGTCTACTGTCAACTGAAATCGAAAATTTATGAGGTGTGATATGAAAAAAAGAAATTAGCAGATAATTTATGTGATTTACTGAAATATCAAAACACGTTATAATACGCGTTTACAGGCGAAAATACATTTCTACTCTTTCATTTAGATCCAACGATATGGCTAAACACGAATTCACAAATGACGCCAGCAAGCGGTCGAATGAAACAAAATTATTTGGTCGGCGACGAAAGTCGGCAGAGTCTAGCGGAGTTCGGGCGAGTAGGTCGGTCATTGTGTAACTGGAATCCATATTGTCAGGTACTCTTCTTTGTTTGGCCGATATTGGCCGTATTCAGCAGAGTGAACAATGGCCGAAGTCGGTTGCAGTGTAGACTTACCCTTAGTCAAACACAAGATTGCTCTGCTTTGTCGATTCTCTATTACACTGAAAAGCCCTCTTGTGATCTTTGTCTTTCAGCGAAACTTCGGTTGCCGCTCAGAAGATACAAAAATAAGTAACTTTCAGGTGAGAATTGTATTTTCTCACTGCTAGACGTCCAATTCTATTTAACATATCTTATATATAAAAATCAATGTTTGTTTGTTCGTCTTCTATGCATTCCTATACCATTTATCAGATTGCAATGAAACTTTGGAGAGTTTTCGAGTGTGCGTCTGCGAAGGTTCCTGTGAAAAAAAATTTCCAAAAAGTCACCCCCTATTCCCCATAACACCCCATAATTTAGGCAAAACCACATTTTTTATCCGATTTAGATAGGAATTTGTACACTTATACTTCAAAATAAACATAAAAATACTGCCTACATACGGTTTCCGAATATTCATCCCCTCTCCCCCTTTCCACCCCCATTACCCTATAAATAGGCAATACCACATTTTTTATCCGATTTAGATAGGAATTTGTACACTTATACTTTAAAACAAACAGAAAAATACTGCCTACGTATGGTTTCCCAATATTCATCCCCTCTCCCCCTTTCCAACCCCGTTATGTTTTTACCCCATAATTTAGGCAAACCACATTTTTTATCGGTTTAGATAAGAATTTGTACACTTATACTTTAAAACAAACAGAAAAATACTGCCTAGGTATGGTTTCCGATTATTCACCCCCTCTGCCCCTTTCCAACCCTTTACGTTTTCACCTCATAATTTAGGCAAACCACATTTTTTATCCGATTTAGATAAGAATTTGTACACTTATACTTTAAAAAAGAGAGAAAAATACTGCCTAGGTATGGTTTCCGAATATTCACCCCCTCTGCCCCTCTCCAACCCTTTACGTTTTCACCCCATAATTTAGGCAAACCACATTTTTTATCCGATTTAGATAAGAATTTGTACACTTATACTTTTAAAAAGAGAGAAAAATACTGTACACATTAATTTCACAAAAACTCAATCCCTCTCCTCTCTTTCCACCACCTTAATTACCCCCTCTTCCCATAACACCCCATAATTTAAACAAACCCGCAAACCGTACGTTCGTTTACGGTGAAATTTTGGTGAGTTGTTGACGGGATGACGGAGAAGGTACCTGTCAAAAAAAATTAAAAAACCCACCCCTTCTCCCCATAATTTAGACAAAACCACATATTTCATCAGATTTCAATGGGAATTTGCACACTTATAGTTTGAACCAAACAGAAATATACTGCCTGCACATGTTTTCCAAAGCGCATCCCCTCTCACCCTTTCCAACTGAAAATGAATGAAACAGCAGTTTAAAATTTATATGTAAATATTTTTTCATTTAATCTATGTGCCTACTCAAGTCCAGCAATAGTGAAGCATTGCCGGGTACATTTTTTATCCGATTTGGATAAGAATTTGTACACTTATACTTTAAAACAAACATAAAAATACTGCCTAAATTCGGTTTCCGAATATTAATCCCCTCGCCTCCTTTCCACCCCCATAATTTTTCACCCCATAATTTAGGCAAACCACATTTTTTATCCGATTTAGATAAGAATTTGTACACTTATACTTTAAAACAAACAGAAAAATACTGCCTACGTATGGTTTCCGAATATTCATCCCCTCTCCCCCTTTCCAACCCAATTACGTTTTTAACCCATAATTTAGGCAAACCACATTTTTTATCAGATTTAGATAAGAATTTGTACACTTATACTTTGAAACAAACAGAAAAATACTGCCTCCATATGTTTTCCAAAGCGCATCCCCTTTCACCCTTTCCAACTGAAAATGAGTGAAACAGCAGTTTAAAATTTATATGTAAATATTTTTTGATTTAATCTATGTGCCTACTCAATTCCAGCAATAGTGAAGCATTGCCGGGTCAGCTAGTACTATATATATTACTCACAATTGATTTCGATAGAATATTAAACACTTTCAACAACTCAGACCGTTAAAACTAAAAAATCCCAAGAAATGTTGAGAATTAATTTAATTTAATTGCAATGGAGCAAACACTCTGGTGGTAATTTCCCTACACACCCAACTTCCCCCCTCCCTGCACCCACCTACATTTACCCTCTACAAATTTTAACTTTAAATTCTTTCAACATTTTTGGTAAATTATTCATCATTTCCCTTCGTAACTTATTTCAATCCCTGAATCCCTAGCTAAAGAAGAGAATATTCCCACACCATTGTGCCTGAAATCGAATGCCAGTTTGTGGTCATGGTCATCTTTTCCCTTCCATGCACAACTTTTCATACCTACACTAATATCTTTCCATGCCTGATCACCAGTATACGCCTTGTACACTCCCATGACCCTCTTCACCCTTCTCCTGTCTTCCAATGAATTCTAGCTCTTTTATCGTATCTGTTACTGATTGCATACTGCAATAATTTTCAGAAAAAAATTTAGCAGCCCTTTTTTACACCCTCTCCAACTCCTGTATTATATACGCGAAATGTGGGTCCCGTACTACACTACCATATTCGAGCAATGGTCTGACCAAAGTTTTGTAACCCAATTCCTTTACTTCTCTCGTACATCCCCTCATCACTCTCTCCAACAAGTGCAGAATTTTGAAACCTTTTCCTATCACCTGTCCAATGTGTCCTGCCCAGTTAAGCTTGTTATCAAATGTAATGCCGAGATATTTACATTTTAAGTCTTCAGCAACCAATTCTTTCCTCAACTTGTAATCAACCTTTTGTTTTTTATTTGTGTATTTAATAAGCTGACTCTTCTTTGCATTTATCTGCATCCCATGTTTACCAACCAAAATAGATATCCTGTCCAGATCACCCTGCAATTGTTTACAGTCCTCTAGAGTTTTTATTCTTTTATATAGCATTATGTCTTCTGCAAACAATCTAATTTCAGATAGTAAACAATCAACACATTTATTCATTAGACTAATGAACAGCAATGGCACCAAAACGCTACCCTGCGGCACTCCCATTTTTAATTCCACTTCTTTTGATATTGCGTTTCCTACCTTAACTTTCTATTTTCTACCTTTAAAAAATTCTTCTACCCAGCAAATCACTTTCTCATCCACTGCAATAGTTTTTAACTTATTTAATACCATTTTATGAATCAGACTGTTAAAAGCCTTTGACAGATCTAGTGATACACTGTCAATTTGGCCTCCCTTATCCATTTCATCTGAAATATCTTGCATATAATCCACCAACTGAGATTCGCATGAATATCCTTGCCTAAAGTCTTGTTGTCTACTTGAAAACCACATACGTTCCTCACATATATTTATGATGTGGTTGCATAACAAAATTTCCATTGGTTTACCAAACCACTAATGTCAAACAGATTGGCCTATAATTTTCGACTCTATTGTTCACCCCTCCTTAGAATGTATGGTATAATCACTGACTCAATGAAATGTGAAAACTATATTTCTATTAAGTATAACGTAACAGTGTCAGAAACTTTAAGCCATTGTATTTTAATTTATGGGCTACACCGTTTTGGTCAGAGATCGACAAAATAACTCTTATGTCCACATTGAGGAGCCCCCACCCAGGAGACACTGACTACAGGTCGGAGATATGGAACCACGAACCGTAAGATGGACTTATGGGGAAGTGAATCGAAAGAATGAGCCAATCCATTGTGAGAGGTGGACTGGAATCTTTTCATCGTATAGAATGCTCATAGGTCTTAGACGTCAGGGTGGTCCACGAAATGGTTGGTTAGATGGCTGGTCCGACAAACTGATTGGCGAGAAGAGCAGGTCACGGTAGATCAGGAACCGTTGGAGGACTGTTCAAAGTTTTTACTCTAGTAACAGACGAGGAGAGAGACCAATCGCATGTTGGACTCCTGCTATGCACCACGCAACTAATTCACCACTGAAGAGAACGATGTAGTAACAGCGTTGACCTTTTTTTTTATGGAATAGACATGACAGCTTGTTCTCTCCATTAATCCAATGACCGTGTCTCGCACAGAGATGTTTTTCTCAAATGCCTCAGAGAATTCAGTTTTACTTTCTTTCACTACTGTGCCGTGTGCAAAGAAAGCTAACGTATTAAATCCACGCCGTATTTATTCCTTCTGTAAATGGTATTTTTTTCTGAATACGCTAAGTTATTCTTACAGAAAATAAATAAAATGAGAAGCCATTATTCCGATTTCAGAGTCTATTTTTATTTATTTATTTGACTAATGTTTTGTTTTCCGGCTACAGCAATACTTGGGATTCTGCTGACTCTCTATTATCTTGTAACAGCCCACAAACCAGAACTTACACTGGAATTGTATTTTATGAAGCATTTGTAGCAAGCTAGAGTGTGATTGAAAATGGTTTTGTATATTTGTCTTTTATTTTATTGTAAATCAGTGTAAAAAGACTTTGTTTGATGAAAATAAATTATTTAAATTCCATTCAATATGTTCAAGAACAGAAGTATGCCAGATAATTGCTTAAATCTTTGTAATTGTAAGTATTAAGGTGAGCTACGATGTTTAAAGGATTATTTACTACAGTTTAAAATGATTTATGTGGATAATTTTGTGTTTAAGTATCTTTAATTTTCATTTCTAAGCATTTTTAATGATTTTAGATGATTAATTATTAATTCTGATTGTTTTTAATAGGTTTTCAATTGTTTAAGTATTGTTAATGTTCGAGAAATATCTGTCGGAAGCCTTTGTACTATTCTAGAACTTTCGATGGAACTTATATAAACCGATCAGCAGAGACAGAGACAGTTTAGTTTTTCGACGAGTTTATGAACACGGTGGTGTGACTGTATTGTCTTTGGAAGAGGGGGTGAATGTAATCGCTGGAGTTGTTTTCATGTGTCCAGTATCTTTGAAGTTCGATGTGCTTATGAAAATAAAAAACAAGTTGAATTTGGAACTGGATCGTGGACTAGTTGTTTAATATATTAATAAAAACCATGAGCCATCTAACAATCTGCTTTGTTCTCCTCTATTTCTTTCATTAGTAACTCTCTCTTTTGACACCACAGAGTGGTAACTTATATCTGGATACAGTTAACATGCAACAAATAAATCTCTTTCACGTTTTAACAAGGAATCAAAATCAATGGCAGAAGACTTGCTGATGACATTGCACTGTAGCTAATGACATTGATGAACTCCAAGCCTTTGTTACCAACCTCTCCTCCGAGTGTAAAGCAGTTGGCCTAAAAATGAATCTTTCAAAAACAAAAATTATGTCTAACAAATGGGCCACCTCAGACGGGCAATTACAACTAGATCATAGATCTTTAAAAAATGTCAGTGACTACATTAATCTTGGCCATCTCGTAAACATGAGACGTGATGTAAGACCTGAATTTTTCCGTCGCATTAAGCTGGGAGGCAAGCATTTGGGAGGCATTCTATAATTCTCAAATCTAATATGCTCACTAATCAGAAGAAAACAGTTTATTACCAATGTGTTCTCCCTGTGCTGACACTCTAAAAATGAATTTACAAAATGTGAACTAAGGGCTGCCCAAAGAGCTATGGAAAGGTCAATGTTAGGCTTAACGAGAAAAAACGAGAGCAGTTACCAAGGTCACAGACATCTTATAGAAGACAGCCTCCTCTAATTGGCAATGAGCCGGCCATAAAGTGCGGAGAAAAGGCCAAAAAAAACTGCGTTAAAATGGAGTCCAAGAGATCACCCCAGACCGAGAGGAAGATCTCCGGACCGATGGGACAAGGATATTCGCAGGATTTTCGGAGTTAACTGGCAGAAGATCGCCCAAGAACGTGCGACCTGGAAAAGACTGCTCAAGTTCTTCCTGAGTTAGGGCCTTAAGAGACCCCATCAGTAAATCATTGAACTGGATGATGCTGATGGTGATATTTTAGCAGACTGATTTGTTACTAAGAAAGGAAAGAACATGTATGCAAGAGAAAAATAAGACAGAGCATCCAGTTACAGTATGAAAATATAATATCATTTTACATTTTTCTTTGACCTGAGTCAGTTTCAATTTAATGTTCATTGTAACTTTTTGTTTCAAATATTTTGTGTGACATGTGACTGGCGCAATAACGATATTAATATGTACTGTGGTCAGAGATAAATATTTTAGTCTGTTGAACACTCATGATTGACGATTGTAAGAAAACAGTTTAGGAAGAAGTCTTAAAAATATATGCACCGAACGGGGTGGATGAACTGATAACGCTTTAGACTCGCATTCGGGAGGACGTGGGTTCGAATCCCCATCAGGGCATCCAGATTTAAGTTTTCCGTGGTTTCTCCAGATCACTCCAGGTGAATGCCGAGACGCTTCCTTCAAAATGCCATGGCGCAATTCCTGCCCGTTCCTTGCCCTCGATCTTTCCCGCCTCCAACGACGTCGATGCCGGCGATGGGTGAAGCCATACGCAAAACAAAGAACACATTCAACTTTTTATCTGGTAATATCCCACAGAATCTTCAGTTAGTTTTGGATAGAAGGTCGATGGTGCTAATTCGAGTGAACTTGCAAAGTATATAGATCATACATAATAAGTTGATTGATTATAGCCGTACATCCTTTAGAACATTCTAATTTTAGGTTAAGGAAGGGCTAAGTATTACTGACGGAGAGCACAATATTCCGTTTATATTGTAGACGCTAGCCATGAAGGTGGAACGAAAGGTGTGAAGCAAAGTAGTATTTCACGTGTGATTCTTCAACATGGTAAACATTGATGCAGTGTGGTCTGAAAAGAAACAGCCACGATGAAAGTGGTGGTACGGTACTAGAACAAAAGGAGAAGATTAATCGATTTCTGCGATCGTTTAATCGCAGAAATCGATTAAACGATCCTAATAGACCGTCCTAATTGTTCAGATATTAATATTTTAAAAATGACATTTTCAGAAAGATTTCTATAGTTTATTTAAATACGGCGATGAATTTTCGATTTATACCAAGTAACTAGATTTCATCGATACTAACTTAAACGTTATCATGTATTATTAATCTATTTCGCAAACGCTCTAAATAAACTGAGCTTATCGGAGTAATCAGTTTTAGCGGAAATCTGCTTAAAACTCGTCGAAATGAAGGGTTATTGGGCTAAAACATTCCAAGCGGAAGTTAAAATGTACAGAATGTTATTAGAAGCCTGCATTATGTCCTAATTTTACGCAATATATTCCTGTAAAATAGAACTAATAGTGAAATAACGATGGGGCTCCTTGCAATAAAGTTTTCTCGTTCAAGATCATGTCGTCTGTCGTAATTAGAATGTGGTTTTGCTATTTATGTTTAATATAGCCTGAAAGTCACTTAATAAGGGTTTTCATTAGAGATATTCATTTTGTTTACCCGACTTTAGCATATCTCAATTTTTCCCTCATTTGTTTCCTCTCTTATCTACTGTGGGCAAATGTCTGAATATCTTTCAGATAAAATAAATATTTATTACACCATAAAATATTAGCAATGTGAAAATTCTACACATGAAACTTGACAAGTTACTTATTTTACTATAGCACTTGGTGAGAGTAAAGTAAATATCGAGTGTGATGCAAGCTGGCGTATTCCCACATCAATAATTGAGGTGATTAGTTTCAAATTAACTGGTTGGAAGTGGCATCCATAGATGGTCAAATATAAAGTAATTAGCATTATTGATGCCTTATTGGATGGCGCACATATTTCAGTTATATGTACAGTAAGTTCAGTTACGGACTAAAGGCTGCATTCAGAATGAACGTAACGTGGAAATAATTTGATTACATCCGCTTTTCAAAGCGGAAATCAGTTTATACGATTCATTTGCCTAATTTGTAAGTTTTTCTCCAGCAAATCAATCAGGATAATGATTTTTAAATACTTCTCTAGCTTCAGAGATACGAGGTCATAAGCAAATATGAATTTGCCTGTTCGCATAAATAACAATAATCTGTAGCAGGGTGAAAGTACTGACAAGTAAAGGAGGCGGGTCCATTTTATTAAAGTGATTTTATGAAAAAAATAAGGCATGGTACTCGAAAAAAATATTGTTATCATTGTATAATGTTCTAATATCTAAATCTGTGAGCAGGCTGTGCATAGCTGTTTTTCTTATTTTTTTGATTGCTTTACGCCTCGTCGACGGCTAAGGTCATTACAGATATCTGTCCCTTTATTATTGTATCACGCAAAAAGTACTGAACCGAATTCGGTGGGTTTTTCACAGTTTGAAGTCATATAGTCTAGTGTAGAAACTGCGGTATATCTTATCACTTTACTTGACAGGTTGACGGATTAACAGATGATAATGTATCTATAAGCAGAACAGATAGATGCCACAGTTCACAGGGTATCTAAGATAAACACTTCTTTCTTAACTTAAAAATATGTTCTACAAATATCACAATATGTAACAAATAAAGAATACAACCTTTGGATTCTTTTAATGTTGTTTTTAACTGAATAGTTTCGATTATTTACTCTTTCAGTTTTCTGAAATATATCACGTTACAATACACCATCCAACAATTATATCAAAGATTAACTCTCCAATAAATTGTGATATTTACTTCACGGTAAAGGTTACATCGATATTACATTACAAATCTCAGATAGAAATCTGACCAAAGTTTCTGTTTAATATCGATGCTAAAACTTGATGGCATGTTTATTTTTTGTTATTTTGCAATGTCGTCTCAAAATAAATCGGCAATAGCTCGCCTCCATCGGTTACATGGCAGTCAATCAGACTGTTCAAATGTGGTTGCAAGTGGTAAAGAATTTTCTGTTATGTTTCGTGGGTTAGACTAACATTTACGTACAACATTTAGTCTTCGTTTTGAAATGTTCCATTTCCATGTAGCTTTATTAGCGGCCGTATTATTTCAATTTTTGTAAGTTACTTTACTTTAAACAGAAAACTGTGAAAAAATCTTTCTAAAAGCTGGAGGATCTCCCAAAATAAGGAAGTAGCTAAAAGAAACGAAACTTCTTTCAACACAGTTAAGTTTTTTTCCTTTCTGGGATAATAATTATTACTCGAAGAAAAGTAAGAACCCACACACGTAGGTTCCCGGAGGCGAAGCAGCAGGAAAATAAATAACTTGATAGAATGTGATAAGAAACTTGCGTTTGTCTGAAGAGAGTGTCAGTCACTACAGTTATCTTGAAATTTCATTTCTCTAAGCTTGCAGACATCATCGACATCTGCGATTGGGACTGGAAAAGAAGGTAAAGGTGAAACCTGTTATCACGGTTTTGAGTCCTATTGTTCAGAAAGACACCAGCAGTATACAGAGGCATCTGTGCCCGGATAGTCACGTGACCCACTTCGACCAACGCGAGTGAGTCGAGGAGTAGCGGTCGCGATTGCCGGGAGGCAAGTCGTGTTATGCGCGCCTCCGACAAAAGCGGGAAGTATGAATTAATTAGTGCGGGATATAGTGAGGTAATGTTTTGGCATGGTGCCGGGTTGATTAAATAGTACAGAACAGTGAAGGCAGGCGGTGCAAACAGAAAAACATAGCCACTTAATTGTAGTCTCGCGTAATTAATTACTGCTGGTGGTCGAAATAATTATTAAACAGGTGGAAATGTTAACCATAGCAGGAAACTGTATCTCGGAAATACGTTCCGATACAAAAATTCACGGCCATATTGTAAGGCGGTGGTCACAGTAAACATTGAAAGTGTTTGTTATATGGCAGCAACTTCTGACTTCTTATTTGAAAACTTGAAACATTGCAGAACCTTTTCCGACATTCTGTTGGTGGCGACCAGGCCCGAACTTGCAGTCTTCACAAGTGTGTGTAAAATAACTAATTAATGAACACGTCAAAAAAGCCTCTTTATGATGTTACATGGCCTTATTGCTTACAAGGGTAACTAGGGTTAAGCAACGGACTAATCATCAGCAACAGTGCCCTGTGTCCGAAATCCATAGCTATTGCGGAGAGATTAGGTGCCTGGAGCACAATCTCAACTAGAAATTGTGCACTGACACCTCTCCTACCTTGCTTGCCATGTGAGGAATGATGAAAAATTTCGTCCCTCATCGGAGCTCGAGCAAGTTAACCCTCTATTGCGTTGCAGACATCGTCAGGACGGCTCAGTAGGCGCACTATGCAA
>CM061919.1:62077153-62136578 GCA_031002005.1 Vandiemenella viatica
AAGGACGCTGGGCTGGCAATCCTTATTGTGGAACACTGTATAGTTCGGCGGGTACACGAGGCTTACACACTATGAGCACCTGAACCACACTCATGATCGTCATGACAAACAGCCAATGAGAGCAAGGAATCGAGGGCGCCTCTTTGCGCACACGATTCGCCCCAGTCCATGATGTGAAATTTCGTGGGGAAGACCTATTACCGTCCAATTAGGTCATTTCAGGCATTTTTCCTATCATTCTTCCTCTGCTGGCTTGGAATGCATTCTGCATTAACATTGGATCCTATGGTCCACTATTCCAATATCAGGAAACACCGATTTCATGTGCCAATCACTTGTAACTGTACCACGCCGCCGCTTTCAACAATAAATCAAGTAGCCACAACTCTTCATATCATTTCAAGGAGCACCTACATCCTGATTTTACGCAAATTAAGTATCTGTGCATGTATTTTTATCCTAGCCAGGAGCTTACAGATGCCGACTGGAAACCAAAAGTACCTCAGCTGACAGTAAGTAGATGCTAGGACTGACCCACAGTGGGTAAGTTCGCCACTCGCTCGGTCAACACGCGTCAAAGTAACTGGTTTGATTCAACCACAAGGGCCCATGATTTAGGAATTGTAGAACGTAAATCATAGAACGAGCTTGTCAGCACAACTATAAATGAGGAGCCAAAAAAAAATAAAAAATCGAAATTCGTACTGAGGATATTTTGAAGAAACTATGAAAGCTAAAAACATAAAGAAACGGATGTAGATAATATTACTACTGATGTATTAAGATAGCAGAATGAGACTTGTACCTTATCTTGAAGTATTATTTAAACTGAGTCTGAATACTTGATGCTTACCAGAGAGAACTGGAACAGTGCGATAGTAGTACCGGTCCGTGGAAGAGATGAAATAGGGTCGAAAATTACAGGCCGATAAGTTTGTCATCACTAGTATGCACGTTAATGGAGAGATTGATATGCAACCACATCAGAACTGTGCGTGAGGAACAAAATTGGTTTTCAAATCGACAACATGGCTTCAGGTAAGGATATTCACGTGAATCTCAGTGGATGAAAGATATTCCGGATGAATTGAACAATGGAGGCACTAGATCTTTCCTAGGAATTTCACAGAGTGAGCCATAAAATTGTGGTAAATAAAGTAAAAACCACTGGAGTGGATGAAAAACTGATTTGTTGGAAGAAGAATTCTTAAAAGATGGAAAGCAAACTGTTACGGTATGAAAGGCAGTGTCAAAAGAAGTGAAAATAGGAGTGCCACAGCGTATTGTATTGGAACCATTGATATTCATTGTGCTAATGAATGATTGTGTTAATGGTTTACAGTCAGAAGTTATTTGTTTGCAGATGACAATGTCATGTAGTAGGATCAAAGCTGGAGGAGACGGCGAACAGCTGCAGGGTGAATGGACAAGACATTTAACTGGGTAGGTCGACTTGGGATGACGTAAATGCAAATGCTTGTTAGATACACAAATAAAAAACTGCCTTCCTAGGCACCGATTCTACTTTGTTAGAAATTTATGATAACTAGACATTAGCAGTAAAAATGACCATTACAAGGAATACTACTAGGAGTTCGATATTAAGAATTACCTGAATTCAACTACACTAGTTTGGAGGAAGATTAAGATTAAAATTTATAAAGAAATTAGTAGAATATTTGCTTAACAACTCTTTTTAATTCACACAACTTGTATTTTTTTTAAAAGTATATCGAAAAATTATTTGATGCACGGTCGCAATAGATGTAACTAAGTATCCCGTGGAATGTTTGGCTTACTAAATAATTGATTGTTAGGAGTGGACTCTGCTGCACATCGCACAGAATCCGTCTCCCTCATTGGAAACTTTGAATATTGTGTTGATGTTATTGATGCAGGCAGGGCGAGCTGCACAAGTGGATGTCGGTGCTTCTGCAGGAGCGGGCGTTGTGTGACGGCCCGCTAGGTCCTGCCAGGGCTGCATCAGCCGTCAAGGAACACCTAGAGGAGGCCGTCAAACTCAACCCCAAGTAAAGTCATTGAATCATTAACTACAGAGATCTCTCCGGTGATATACAACAGTAAACAACTAATGTTCATATAGATCATATAACGGAGCGTCCATAAACCACGTGACTCCATTTTGGCCTCTTTTGACTTCCCCCCCTCTGCTGGCGTGGCTTTTACTTGATACTCTTCTCTCTCTCTCCCCCCCCCCCCCAACTGTAAGATTTTTTCCTATTAATTCCAGAAGACAATTTGTGCTTTTTTGTCTTTCCATACTATTGCGTATATAATGAACACGGTCCATATTTGCTTTATATCCTTCGCTGTAGCTATAAATATTCTGTGACACTAGTCATTCCTGCAAATGATCAGTTATTGCGAAGACCTCTTTCTCAGGTACAGTCAGGGATCAGTTTCCTGTGTTACTGGAAACATTCTGCTCGTCTCATTCATCATTGTTTATTAATTGATAAAATAGAACATAAGAATGTTGAAAAATAAGAGGACAGACAAAGTACGAAAAGATGGGTGAGGAAAGAAGTTAGTGGAAGAAGCTTACAGAAATAAGAGACAGGCTGATAGGTAATATTTTGAGACATTCTGGATTGGTTAATTTGTTAGTGGAGGGAACAGTGCAAAGTAAGAACTGTAGAGGAAGACAGAGATTAGAATATATGTAGCAGATAATTGTGGACGTGGGATGTAAGGGGTATGTAAAGATGAAGAGGTTGGTACAAGATAGGAAGGGATGGAGGATTGTATCAAACAAGTCGAAAGACTCATGGAAAAAAAACCTGTACCTGCCATTGACTCCGTTTTGGACATTGAAAACCCGCTGGGAAAACATTTCCCATAAGCCATTTAAAGTTTACTGCACGGTGCCACTTCGTCTCACACTTTGAACTTGAAATAATAGTTCAGTGAACACAGCAAATAAATATGAACTGAAATTCAGTTGACAGAACAAAATTAGAATTACGTTATCATCGAGTTGTGTGGTGACACGCTGGCGATCAGAATCAAAACAGATTCTTTTCAAAACATCAAAACATTACGAACTTTCACTGGCACGGAAAATCCAATGTGACATCAGAAGCGAATGGGAGTCTAGGTACCGTGTGTCTAATGTTTTTCTACTCGTAATGCACCATTACGTATAGGTTAGTTCAAATCTGCCTAACCCGGGCGATCCGGACACTATGACTTAAAGCTAGATGCATGTTCAACGCTGTTAGTATTTAGGCTATCTAAAATAAGTAGATAATTAGAACAACGGAAATAAATACCCACATACTGTTGTGTATTTTGTACCCCATTTTACTGTGGCTAAACAATGAATGAAAGGCTATGTTACTTGACTAGGAAATCTCCCTCCTCCCACGTAGTTCAGCGTAACTTTTTACCCCCACCGATATTTTTCCCTCTCCCCTCCCTTCTTGACCGAACCATGTAGTTTATGGTCGCTCTCTAATCTATCTGTTGCCACCTACCTTGTATTATCTTTTATATATCATCAATGTATTAACCTTAATATTAAATGAATAAGACAGGAGGCGCCCACGGGCTATCTTAAGGAGCGTTCCCGGCACCTACATAAAGCGACGTAGGAACGCCAAGGAAAACCCAGATTCGGAGAATCGAAGTGGTTCCTAGAGACCAATTACTGTGGGACTCTGAGTTTTCTCGCTTTATAAATCCTTCCTATTTCATTCCCCTATTACTCATGGCAAAATATGAGAAAATAAAAGAATCGGTTCTGTCACAACTTTAGATTAACTTATTTTCTTTGTCATTTCTGGGTATGAATGTTCCTGGCAGTAAAATATATTTGTTGTCATCTTGACCTAATGCCGTCATGTTCTTCACGCCAAGTTTTTCCAACACAACTCCTTCAACTACTTGTGCGTTCCCTCCAGCTATATACACTGATCACTCAAAACATTATGACAACCTACTTTAACCGAGCGTGATGGTGTAACGGTTAGCGTTCTGGCATCGCATTCGGGAGGACGGCGGTTCGAATCCCCGTCCGGACATCCAGATTTGGGTTTTCCATGGTTTCCCAAAATCACTCCAGGCAAATGCCGGGATGCTTCCTTTAAAAGGCCATGGCCGAATTCCTTCCCATTCCTTGCCCCCATCCTTTCCCGTCTCTAAAGACCTTGCTGTTAAGAGACGTTAAGCAGTAAAAAAATAATTCAAAAAACAACCTACTTACTAGTATACTGGTCCACCTTTCGAATGCAATACAGCAGCGATTCGGCGTAGCATGGATTCTACAAGTCCTTGGTAGGCTTCCAGAGGTATCTGACACCAAATTCTAAGCATAAGTCACGAAATTCCCTTACATTACGGGCCAGCGGTTTGTGGGCGCGGTACCTGGGAACGAGTATCTCGGAAACTGAGAGGCTGGTTGTCTGTTCGCGTGCTATTGTAGTTAGCATATATGGAAAGTTTTTTTGTTTTTTTTAACGTCTCTCTAACAGCGAGGTCTTTAGAGACGGGAAAGGATGGGGGGGCAAGGAATGGGAAGGAATTCGGCCATGGCCTTTTGAAGGAAGCATCCCGGCATTTGCCTGTAGTGATTTGGGAAACCATGGAAAACCCAAATCTGGATGTCCGGACGGTGATTCGAACCGCCGTCCTCCCGAATACGAGGCCAGAACGCTACCACGCTCGGTGTATGGAAAGTGTTTTAAAGACTGTGAAATGACGAGTAAGTGACAATGTGGTTTAGGAGAGGGGTGATCTGTGGCTGAATCGCCATTGTTGTGTTCTGAAACACTTCCGGAAGCATCAGAATTGTACTCTTTCGTCAGATCTTCCACAGATCACCCCTACCCTAATTTACAGAGCAGGCGAGTCTCCGAGCTCGACGTTCTGTGATGTGACATGGGTGTCCTCCGTATTGTCGCCTATTCGTCGTTTCACCGTCCTACAATTTCCATAAATGCTCATTACAGTACCACGCGAATAGCCAACCAGTCTTTCCGTTTACGAGATGCTTGTGCTAAGGCGCCGCACCCTCAAACCGCTGGCCGGAAATTTAAGGGAATTTCGTGACCTGTCTGTAGAAATCTGGTATCAGATACATTTGAAAGCTTACCAAGGACTTGTAGAATGCTTGATACTCCGAATCGCCGCTGTATTGCGTTCTAAAGCTGGATTAATATCCTAGTTAGTAGGTGGTCATAATGTTTCGGCTGATCAGTTTATCTTTTTACTGACTTTCTAATAAAAGCCCCACCGTTTTCGATGAATATAATCAATTTTCCTATTTTTATCCCAAAATTTATCTACCAGGGTCTTGAATTCATGAAAATTTTGTACTATTAAAGGAACAATTTTCGTGTATATTTAATAGTAGCTGAGACCCGCGACTTCATACGCGTGGTTTAGAATTTTGTTGACAGAATTGAATATAGAAAGCTGTTGGCAACGTAGTATTGGTCCCAAACAACATAATATGACAGGAAGCTATTACTATATCATTCTACCGTCGAAGCTGTCTCATGAAGAGAATCAGTTTCCATCATATTTAAAAACAGAAAAACAAACGAAGGTGCGGGGATGTGGGGGGAGGGGGTTAACTAAGGCTGCTTTATTTCAGCTTGGTCTTTTCTTCTTTCTTCAGCATGAGCATCCGATTCTTGGGTTCTAATAACTTTAGCTGCTCGTGCTCTGCTGAAGCTATACCTTAGGCCAGTTTACGACCGCAAGGCATGTAAAAAAGAAGGCAAAATAAACTGGTGCCAGAAACATTTAAGCAGACATAAAGTAACAGTACAGAGAAAATCTACATCTATACTAAATAATACATTTGTCTCTAAATGAAATTTATTAACAAATCATACAGTAACAAAATACGCGAGAAGCATAGCTTGAGCAACCAACCTTACATTACAGACTAACACACACATCCCTCTCACTGTCACCATTCGATAAATTCTAAAAATTTGCTGACTTCAACTGTTATTCATACCGAAAAAAAGTCCTATGCCCTTCCTACAGATACAAAGTATTTCGTTTTCAAAGTCATCAATATCGGTATAGCCATCTAGTCGTCAAAATGTAACAAAAAGACAGAGACTTCTTTCCGCATTTATAGTATTATTAGTGCATATCAAACACACACACACACTCACACACACTGACTGCGAGAGAAACAATGCCTGAAGGATCAATATAAAGTAAAAAGTGTACACCTACAGAATTGCTAGATTACCTGCGATTTGCATCGCATTGCGCCCCTGAATCCACTGTTTAACATGCAATCCGAACAACTGACAGTCCAGCCGTGACTCAAACGATCAAAAACTATTTTTAAAATTCTATACTTCCACGGTGATTTGAACTGGAGACCACGCTACAAACATCAGAAAGTAAGTGCTTTAAACACTGAGCTACCAAACCGCCGTGAGGAATAGCAGTACAGAGACCTACACATCCTAAGCATCTGCCAACGCCGTTCAGTAATTTTTCAAAATTATAAGACAACATTTTTATTTATACAGGAAAAGTATGCTATGTCCATCCTAATGCCAAATAGCATCTCCTCGTCAAATTTAATCACGATCGGATTAGCCGTTTAGCCCAAGAAACGTAACAAACAGACAGAGTTACTTTCGTATTTATAATATCAGTATAGATATACTAGCGGAGTTCCCAGCATTGCCCGGCATAGTTGACGTAGTTTTATCCGTACACTATTTTTATTCCCGCAATGAGAAACATTTGTACAAACTTTCATAAAATTACGCCAACATTTTTCGGAATTAAAGCAAACCTAGATTCACTCGCCCCCTACCAAGAAAGGGGTGTGTTGAAAATTATTTGCACGTACACTATTTTGATTCATTCGAAAAGATTCATGTGTATCAGGCTTCATTAATTTGGTCAAGAAACTGCATTGCTACATTATTAAACAACGCTAGATTATGTTAGAAAGTCACATTTGATTTAATTATGAAGTGACTGGATATACTTTTTGCTCGAAACGCCAGAAACTTTAACTTCACAGATTCAGCCTTTTATACAAATATCAAAAGTGAATCCATAGCAATATTATCGTAAATAAATTATATTATCGTGAACAGAAGACTAATGCTGACGGCCAGATGACATTATAGTTATACTGCCATTGATCGTGGTTAAAGAAAATCTCTGAAAAGTCTCATCTTCGGGAAAATATATTTCATACATTTATTACGTTTTTATTTTTAGAATAGAAAAGCGATATTTACAGGAGCGTAGAAATCTATTAGTGGCCGACCCTGGCAGCGTAACGGCTAGCGTGTTGGCCTCGAGTTGCTGGGGTTGCCGGTTCGAGTCCGGCCTCGGGCATGGGTGGTTTTAATTAAATGTTGTGTCCGTCTTGTGTTGTCCATACTACTGTGAATAAAAACATTTGAGAGATAATACATGTTCAGTTACAAAAATGACGTAAACTTGAAGAATCATTGTACATTAGTAGATTTAATAATGAAATGTTGTGAAGCTGGCTAAATGGCAATAAAAGCCAAAGGCCATATATTTAAAAATAAAAAAAATAAAAAAAAAAAATCTATTAGTGAAGGTTTTTACTAATGTGGCCTTAAAAACTTCAGTTTATATGCATGGGATCGTGTACGTGGCATTTATTGCTTCACAGTTCATTTACATTGATATCGAGCGAAACTACCGAGCGTGGTGGTGAACGGTAGATCTGAACTCGCATTAGGGAGGACGCGGGTTCGAATCCCCGTCCGGCGATTCAGATTTCGGCTTCCCATGGTTTCCAAAATCTTTCCAGGTGAATGCCGGGATGGTTCCTTCAAAAAGGCGATGTCTGAATTGGTACCCGTTCCTTGCCCCCTGTCCTTTCCCACCACTAATGACAATGACGAGACGTAAAGTCGTATGCAATATAAAGTCTTTCGACTAGGTGCTATATGTAAAATTAGAGTTTTGTGTGTAAAAATATATTATGCTGTTTCATGGCTTGTGTATGTAATTGTCTATAAACCAAAATTTTTGTCTATTTGTGCGTCAGGGCATCACGTCTACTCGGCAGGAGAATTTGTTTTTAGTTAGAATAATAATTATAAATTGAACCAAAAGTAACAGTTAACAAAAGACGTTTAGAGAAGGAGGCAAGTATAGATGCTCTCATAGTTCCGTTATTCTAATTCATTTGCAAAAAGTCACCGAACAAAAGGATTTAGAATGTTTAATTCCCTGAAATTATTTTTCCGAGATATTTGTACGGAAGGAGTGACTGAGTAAGGTTACTGTTTGCTACTGGAGTATGGTGTGAATCTTTGGCTCCGTCTCGGGCAATACGTCCAAACTTCTCTTTGCTCCCACCATCATAAATCTTCTGTCAGCGAGTTTTTGAGGTGGAACTTCTTTACGCGAAAATTAATGACCCATTGCATGCAACAGATGTGGTGATGTCACCAAGCGACCAAAGATATTGTACAACAAATTGAGGAACTTCGGTACACTTAATGTGGTGTACCTATCGTTATTTTCCAATATTTCTACATTTTATATTTATAATCTATGATGTTACTTTTACTGTTCTTGATTGGGGTATTCTTATGTCAGATTCATTAAACACTTAATAATTTTTTTTTCTGTTGTTGCGTTACCTGTTACAAGTCTTAGTGGGCAGCGAAATAATATTTCTGTGAATGTTTGATATCTTGCATTGTCGTGTTAATTCAGTGTAGTTATTAAAGTTTGTTTTTTAATTTGACACATTATGACGAATTTATACCTTTAGTAGCTATGTGGTTAAGATTATTGCCTTTGTATTCAAGGTCACATGTTCGAAGTCCGATGTTAGCAGGAATTTTTACGGGTTTTCCTTTATTAATATGGGCTACGCTAGGACGCTCCAGCATTTGTGAAGTTTCGGAGTCTTGCCATGAATCGCGTTAGAAACAGAATCACTAACCTTCTACGACTTCAATCCTCATTACGTACTGCATCCTTGCTGGCACTCAAGACCATTGGAACTATGTCAGCTGTAAATTGCGCGTCAAGAATGAGGTATTCAAAGTTACTTAATTAGCTTTGAGATACATTCATTAAAATTCGGTCATCAAGATACTGTCATTATATTTGTTTGTGGATAGTTACCGAGGGTTTATGAAATCAGAAAGACAGTTGTCAGAGAAGTACGTGATGTAGCGTCAGGAATAATCGGGAGCTGAATCTTGGTAGGAAATAGTTAAGGATTTAAAGAAATCGTCAAATCGCACTGATCTGACCACAAGGGCAGTTACATAAAACAAAAATCCATCCTTCTACAGACCAATGAGAGGCTTGGGGAATGATTAGCGGATTTAGAAGTCCATTATCGTGTCTAGATACTAAACGAAGATACTGTGGAAAGCACATTCTACTCTTTACTCTTCGGAGAAATCCGTTACCCATGCAGAACAGGTTTGCGTGAGGGCAGGGGGTAGCTGAAGGCTTTCGTCATCGAGACAAAGTAATCGGAAACAGAACCCTGGTAGTCCTCTTGACACTCAATCATTTTACCGATTGAACCACACACTACCTAGCTATATGGAAGAACTAGAGCAGATATCTGGGTCGAAACACGCATCTGCAAGCATTTTGAGATCGTATCTCAACCTCTATGTGGTGATATTCCCACCACAGTGATAACCAAAAAGTCTACATACCTTAAAAGGCTCGTGGCACTACATTTATGTAACTTTATCCTCCACCTAAGTACATGCATCCTCGGGCATTCAAGTAAAAGCAAAATAAAGTAATGGTAAAAGTGAAAACCGATATCAAGGATTTTTTTGGGACGGTGGATGTCATTGAGCGTTTGTACGGTTGCGATTCTTCGTATAGAGAATCAGTGCGACGCCGTTTTGTTTCCTCTTCTCGGTTGTTCAGTTCCTTTGGCCGTACGGGTTTGGAACATGTGTTTGAATTCCAAGATACCTGTTGCTTATTTGCAACACTCAATGGGAGCAGCAAGCCTGTCCAAATGGCTCAGATGATTGTGTGTAGTATATTGAGGGATTTTAGATATAAACTATAGTAATTTTCACTCGGACTAATTTTTCTCAAGTAATTTAACTCCGTTCCACACAGCAGAGCTTCAAGGTTAAGCAGAAGCCATTCCCGTGGCAAACGAGCTCAAATGCCCTTAGTATGAGATCCTAATCCAATGGTAAGAGCTTCACGTGACTTTCCCAACACTTTTCTCAGCCCAGGAGCGCAGTCTGTAGCAAGCTCTCGAGGAAGTTCTCCTCCAACTTCATTACGGGATACCTAGTCAGGCGTTATGCAGAAATTTAGAGGTAAAGGTTAATGCATTATCTGCCCTTCTGCTGGCTAGATTTTATTAGTAATGATTTGCAATTTCATGAGAGCTAGTTTCCATGCATTGATTTCAGTGATTTCATATGTGTGTTCATGTAAATTTATTAAAGTCACTATTCTTTCAACTACATTATTCAATTGATATCACTGATTACCTGCTCATTTCTAGAAATAAGTAATAGTAGGAAGGTAATATCTCTGATCACATATCTTTGGTAAAACTCACCGAAGAGTGATTGATCGGAGACGAACCCAATATCTGTTGTGTTAAACCGCTCGGGACACTACATGGGGCACTATGATGGTGTCCGGTGCCTGACGCGGGGTTAGCTGGTTCCAGGCCTCGCGATGGAAGAAATTTTCGTCTTCAGGACTGGGCCGGCAGGGAAGGAGAGGTTATGGTGCACAATTCCTAATCACCAGTTTGAGTAACAAATTCCTCAGTTAAATCCAAAACGTCTACAAAGTACGTATGGATTGAGGGAATACCACATAGTTTGTGGACCCTTAACGACTTTCGGAAGAGTAAGCCTTAATACGCCTGCTCCAGATTTCTCCTCTATTTTCCCTCACCTTTCTTTCATTCACAACGCAAACAACACATTGCGTATACTGAACGCACACACTGTACACAAATCACAGTCATCCACACAAAACAGTTACACTAGAGTAAGGAAGGGGAAACCATCTCAGTTAAAATTTCGCAAGAAACCTGCTTTGGAGGAGTAACTCCTTCCAGGACAGCCATCAAGCCGGGGTAATTAACGTAATGCAGATAATCATCAGGGACTAGAGCAATACTGACCTAATTTCGTGGAGGTAGTTATAACTAATTATTATACATCTACAATGATTTATTGTATGTGTTTTGTAACGATTAATCATACTATTTTCGGCAGTGACGGAAACTTGTTGCACATGCTGGGAGCGTGGTGTTTCCATCTGGCGGAGGAGCCCTGGTATCGCCGTAAAGTGGCCGAACTGCTGCTGGACAAACCACCTCCTTCAGCCACCTACGAGGTAAGCTCTTCCAGAGTTACCTAACTGGTAGGGTTAACTTCAACGGGACACTTTCACCCATGATGCATCTCGCCCCGCTACCGAGGTTGACGGTGTGTGGTACTTAGCTGGTTCGAGCGCCGATGATGGAGACTTTGGCACTACCGGGGCAGGAGAAGGTTTGGTACATATATTTTGTACTGAAGTTCTACGTTAAATTCCAAATATTTCTGTCGAGAATCATACGACATGGTTGATGATAGTTGGTTCTACGTATGCAGATGTAAAACTTGGTATCTTTCCAAATAGAAGGACAGTATATGTTAGTTTTGGGATTTCTTTAAAATTTCTCAGCATGTTACTAAAACAGACGAACTGCATTTATCTACGTAGCTGCATACGCCCGGGCAGATAATAGAGCACATATTTTGGTTGACGATACACGTTAAACAAAAATGTTAAGTACGAGTGATTCTGTACTTGTTTCATCTACACCAAAATAAAGACGGATGAGTGATTAATTTTAGGAAAACTTTAAAAGCCATCAAATAAATATACAAGAGTAAGTGTATTTAAACCGATCAAGAGAAAAACTTGATTAAAAACCTGAGAATTAATTAAAGCGCAAGATTTTTTTTTTGGCTGAGTTGTACAACGCTAAAGATTAACAGAAAAAGTAGAGTCGTACAATGGTAGCAAAACAGATCTGCTTTGGTTGTCGTTATAAGCTGACTCTGAACAGCAGGGCCTGAAGGAAATCATACGCAGCAACGGAATATTTTTTAATTTTACTACGTAATTTATTTGTTGTGGTAACGTAACATTTCAGAACGTTGCATTATTTCCTATAGAAATAAAGATAGTTATCGACGCAACTCCAGAAAACTGATTTGGGGAGAGAAAAGGACGCTGTAAGTGGTGGAGAAGGTCGATAGTAAATATTAATAAAAAAGAAATGGTTGATTAGGTGCACTAGGCGGAATCGAGAGGTTCCAGGTTCGAATTCCGCTCTCGGCTGGATTTGTTAGGAGTTTTAAAAATAACCTTCCCTCTGCCAAAACTTTTTTGATTTCGTAACCTACACTAGGATGCTCCATGGTTCGGATTGCATGTTAAATTGCTTTCACAGTAGGTTTGCTGCGTTTGGTTAGGCGCTAAGGTGTAGGCGGATTGTGCAGCCGGTAAGAAAACGTCATTGGATTACACAATACTTTGGAAAGAATAAGGATGACAAATTCAGAGAAATGTGAAAAATTAACAGATAACATGGCGTCAGTGTAGTGTGCCAAAGTGTTGTTAATTGCAACCTACCTGCACCGTTGTTCTGTGAAAGCTGGTCATTAAAGTAATGATTATACAAGTACAACCCAATGTTTCAGCTAAAGGTGATCCAAAATATTATTTACACTGTTAATAAAAAAACTTTGGCTGCAATCTTTGATTTATATATTCTTTTATTTATTTCGAGCGCACAACCAAATGATTTCTGACACGATTTGTGATAAATACACTGTTAGTAAATCTTACAATAGTGGTGTATTGTTGTCGGTGATTTTAAATTTTTGAGACATTCTGCGTTTCAATTGCTTTCATTGATCAGTTTATGGACGTATTGTGTAGGTAGTGAACGACCTATAGCTCTCAGTCTGATCACCGCATTTAAGGTCTACCTCAGAGTTTGAAAGATTCTGGTTGAGAACTTAGTGTGAGTGACGTGATGATCACGGCATTTATGCGATTAGAACAGGAATGATGTCAAATTTGCTTCCGCTTGAGATTATTTTAAAAAAATTCCTTAACATACTGGATAAGTATTTAGCTACGCGGGTGCAGTTTGGTACCGAAATAAGCTCAGATGTGACTAGAGCCTAAGCTGTTCATTCATAAAGTAAAGGCTATTTTAAAACATGTATAAATCCAACACGGTTATAAAATGCCTTCTTCTAAATGTGTTTATTTTACTCAGCTGACATTTCGACCAAATATGTTATCCGACGACGATTAGTAATTTGTTTTTCTTTTAAAAAAACTGGAACAAATGCTTAATTAACCTGAAACCAGCCGATGAAATTCATCAACTCTAATAACTAAACTGTTATTTCATTTTATTGCTCAAGAGTGGCAACTTTTATTTGTAAGGAAACATTACACGAATAACGCTAAGTAAAATGCAGTAGGTATTTTTAAAAAGAACTGTAGAGTCTTATTTATTTCTTGAGATTTTGTTTGCTGATCTTACAGCCATCTGTTAAGATACATGATCCAATACAGCTTAGTTACGACTCAAGGCTACGAGTTGGTGGCAGCTATCTACGGCTTACCGTCAGGCCTGTCTACTGTACGTTACCCAGTTATCTTTTCAACAACTCACAACACCAATAATTCCTGAGGCAATCAGCTACTGAAAAAAGTAACTAAACAGCTGTTCCAATTCCTTTCAGCAATGCCACCGCTGGTATACCCTCTCAACGAACGAACAATCAAGCAAAGTTAACCGGCACAAAGTGAGAACAAGTGAGCACCTTGTGAGACTAAAAATAATTAGCTCGAGAACAGACAGCGAGAATAGGTAAAGAACGAGAAAGAGAAGAACGGCGTAAGCTGCTGATCAGACGCCTTCAGATATGGCTACCAGGACTGTTTTTGCACGTTTGCTTCTTTTGTACTGAATAGTAACGCACAGCAGCTCCTTAGTGGGAAAATAATTAGTTGAGATTGGCAGATCTACCATGCCTACAGAAATAACCTGTCTGATAGAATATGCTACCTCAAAGAAGAATGGCTACAGTAAAACACTTGTAAGATCAATATTAGCTATTCTAACTGCGCATTCCTTGGTTTTTACTAATATTAATATGATGCGTAACTTGCCTAAAGATGGCGGCAGAGTTCGTCGCCGAAAGCTCGTCTATTGCCTACACAATCCGGCAGCGAACCCGCGACGATTATATTGCTGCGACACGCCGGGAAAGCCTTCGTTCACACATCAAATACCTCTACGGGGAGGAGATGTATCATCGAGTAAGGCAGTTCTAGAAGTTGCCTGAAGATGGCGGCAGAGTTCGTGGCCGAAAGCTCGTCTTTTGCCTACACAATCCGGTAGCGAACTCGCGATCATTATATTACAACATTAAAATGATTATAAAATAAAATCTCCAAAAATCATGGGGATTGAAGGTTTGGGGGAATAAATACAAGATTACTTCTAAATGATAATTATGAGTATCATATGAAAGCTGGCTGAATCTTAAATTGTTTGGATTTTTGTTTTTACTCTACGATTTGTAGGAGCTTGAAAAGTCATTAAAAGAATACTATTACACTATTTATACCCGAAAATACTGTGGCGAAAGTTCTTTAAAAGCTTAAAGTTATTTGTATCCAACAGAAATTTACAAGAAAACTGAAGCAATATTATGGAGTTAATTTTTTTAACGATATTTAAATTGTTAAAATTGAAACTTCAGCACATAGTTTTGTTTGCAAATAATTTTTGTGTTTGATTTATATACGCCATTTCGGATATAATTTCGCAAAACGTATAGTGATTTCTGTTTAAAAACCACTCTTTATTGTTTTTTTAATGTCTACAATATTAATTTAGTGTATTCACTTCAATGCATAATCTGCGTACGACACTATTCTTGTACGAAAGTAATTTCCTCTTGACGGTGCTACTATTTTGATAGATATGTCGGCGATGCGTGTCGGAAGAGTAAGTGATGGTGGTTTCTGTGAGCAGGAGGCTCTGGATCACCTGCTAGCGGCGGAGCGCGAGCAGCCGCGCCTGTGTTCACGCAACCTGCTACTCCTGGGCCTCACCTACCTGCGCCTGGGCAGACGCATCCAGGCAGTACACTACCTGCAGCTGGCGGCCGCCTGCCCAGAGGGAACCGCGGACGACAAGGAAGCCACGGAGCAGGCCCGCAAGCAACTCGCCAAGATCGACAACACCATGCCCGACATCTCAATCAGCGATCTCGTCGGCTAGCACTGAACTATGTATTATAGAAAACTGTAGATCCAACTCGTATTCTTCCATCATTCCCGGAGTAAAACATAAAATAATTCGTAAGTCATGGTCTATGAAACCGTTTTCTTTTCATACTGGTTCATTGCTGAGTGCCTAAATGGCTCAGTGGTATTGCTTATCTTGTAGTATTCAGAAAATATAATTTAGTGTTTAATTCAGTCATGTCTCGCTGCAATACATTAAAAATAGAGGTAATGAAAAACTATCAAAGAAATTAATCTAGATAATAGTGGTATTTGCAGCTGAGTTTGGTAATATTTCATGTTTTGTTCCACAGTCTAATTGCATTCTAACGAACGTATGTAATTTGTTTCTGTGTGAAGACTGACTACGTTCTTTTAAGCGTACACACACCCTCTTAATATTACAAATTATTGCAATTACTGTCATTAATTGGCAGATTAAATTAATATTGACGGTTTTGCTTGAAGCTTGACTCTATCGTATTTACAATAAATTCATACAATTATAGCCTAAATTCTCTGCTTTAATGAATGTTTAGTACGTTACGCCATAAAAATTTATACACATTTCTACCTAATGAGCAGTTTAACTTTCATATAGTTCATTTAACACTTTGAAATTATTATATCAACACTTCTATGAGATTAGAATGTAACGATTCAATACTGAACATTACGTAGACACTTGAAATTGTTCAACATACAAATAACTCTTCACAGTTACAATAATAGTAATACGGCCCAATAAGCGACACCAGAGGAGGGCCGAGCGTGGTGGAGGAACGGTAACGATTTGGCCTCGAATTCTGTTCATCATTAGAAGAAGTAGACCATTCTTAGTTATGGTAGAACATGTTATCACGATTATTTAATCTACGCCAAACGGTCCCATCTTCATGTCGCGCCAAGTCCACGAGCTTACGAACTAGTGAAAACTAGCGGTTAAGCTCATACATGTTTCATATGTGATGAACTACGAGTGAGAGTAAGCGGTTCAGTAAATGAGCACTAAATGAGCTGAAGTGTATGATTGAGAGATGAGTCCGATATTTATAAGCTCGATTAATACTACTGATAAGGGCAGCCAATGAGGAAGCTTGGCAGCGGGGTGCCAGACTAACTACCTGTTGTCGTGTTAAGAGCCCAATGGGGATTAAATCCACCTGTTGTCTGATGTTGGCACTAGACTCTGTCCCCCCAATGCAGCCTAAAGGTGAAGTGACTGCTTGGCTGTAGGGCCGTACAGCTGGTCGGTTGTAGCCGCTGTTTTATTGCTCGGTTCAGCATTACACAAAAACTACTCAACAGATTTTATCGGTATATTAACTCTTTCTTTCTTTCTTTCTTTTTTGGTAATCTTTGAATCGAATGAGGAAAGGAGTGGGGAGGTCCAAAGTTAATAGAACAAAATGGGGTTACGTTGACACTACCAAAATTAAGTGTAAATGGTGTGAGGACCAAAACATGAAAAATGCTCGAGTACTTTATGTGCCCATAATCCAGCAGAAAAAGCTAATAATAAAAAGTTTTTTTTATGGCTTTACGCCTTTTCGACGTCGAGGACTTAGAGGCGGAAAAGATCTGGCGACGAGGAAACCTTTTTGAAGTCGTTTTTGGCGTTTTGAAGGTATCATCCCGGTATGCGCATGGAGTGATTTAGAGAAACGATGTAAAATCGAAATCTGGATGGCCGGACGGAGTTTTGAACCTGAGTCCTTTCAAATGCAACGCCTGAGCATTACCACTAACCCACCGCGGTCGTTTTCGAAACTTACAACATCAAGATATTACTGTCGGCTTCATTGTAAAAAATCGTTTCAATAAATGACATTTTTATATATTAATTCTGATGGTTCTCATCTCTCACTTTATATTATTAAGTCATCTCATAATATGAAGTTACAATTATGGTTAAAAGAGTCAGTCATAATGTTGAGTCATTAACTGACATTTGTGAATCCACTGTGGATAATTTCTTTTTATAACGAACGTTACCAGTGTGAATAAAAATGTCGAATCGTTGAGGCACAAGATTTATGAGATCATTCGAATCAGATGTGATGTAACATAATATTAAATCATTTCTGCTACGGGTGAGCAATGATTTTTCCACGTATCTTCAAATTTATGCGCACGATATATGCAGAAATCACATGCTTAAACTGATATACCGGAATCGTTAAGCTTAAAAATTCAGCTGCGCTTCGAACTAACTTTAGAGCCAGTAGATCATACTGGTCCACATAGACTCGGGAACTTTATCGAATGTAATACTGTGATCGCTCGTGCAGCCACCGACGGAAATGCCTGACTTCCAGTGAACGGTTTGTTTATTGCGGGGTAATACTGCAGATGCATTGCCAAATAGATACCACTGCGATTGGCGCTGCTAAAGCCGATTGACATAAACGTTTGCCGCAATTTGTCGGGTCGGCACTTCCGCGAGCAAATAATTGCATCTGCTCACCGACGCGTGCAACAGAATAGAGAGAAAGCATTTACGACGGACAGTGGCTGTGTGCGAACCGTCAGGTGTGTTCCGTATCGAATATTGGCAGTGCCATACAGTAGCTGTTGTCCATTTCCAGCAAAGCCGGAACATCGCCATCGCTTCACAACCAAATCGCATGCAATTAATGTTGACAATATGCGCAATCAGCGCTGTCAAACGTGAAATAAACGTAAATCGCTACTGCAGAGAAGGAGTAAAAGGATAAAGATCGCACATTACTTTCTAATAGCTTTTAATTCATATGGTTCATCAGTTTGCTTACATGGAAACACTATTTGCCACTGCTGTTTTATCTTATGAAGCAGCACTCTCACAAATGACTGTTGACAAAAAAGAAGTTACGAATTGGTTTATCAAGAATTAAAAATTTGAAATCCGGTATTCCAGTTTTACAGCGAACGAAAAAAGTACCGCAAAGTGAAAAAAAATCTAGAGCAGGTGCCAAGTTTTATTCAAAATGGTTTGCTTACGATTATTTACTATTTCTTCGAGACAAAAACAAATTCCGCCCTGGCAGGAAAAGAGGAGCTGAGGAAATGGTGAATAAAAAAGTTTATAGGTTTAAAAATTTGTATCCTCTATATATCCAAAACAAATATAATTCAGTAGTTATTCTGCCAAGGAACCGGCCCCATGGGTTTGGCAAAAAAATCAGCAAATTTTTACGGAAAATTTTTTGCTTCATCCGATGCATTTGCTGTAATTTCTACGTACGAACTAAAAGATTCACTTTGTGTATCTCTTCTTTACGATCCGTTTAAAATGTGTTCTGTATCTTCACTGTCAAATGTTCCTGGTGGATTGGAAGAATTTTCGGAACCAGAATTATTCCTTAAAAAATTATGCAGGTAAATAAAAGCTATAACAACAACTTCTATAATTGATAGTTATTATTTAATAAATTCACCATTATAACTGTTGTTGGATATTAATTGTTTCACGGACGCCTTTCACCTCTCGTCGAGGTATCTTCAGCGTACAGTTTTTCTGTAATATGTGATTAGTTATTGACTTTTGTAATACAACGTTTCTTTTTTTTACATTTAAGGAAATTATTCTTATATAGGAAGCATAATAATATTTTTATATCAGTTTTGGATTATCATGCAGAACTTTTTTTTTATATAGGTATACTAAGATAGGCTTTATATTACAACTTACATTTACATTTTGAGGTGCGGTTGTTGGTCGCCTGTGACCTCAACCAGCATGCTATTTACAGTATAGTCTTGCTCTTATGACTCCACTAGTAGTCAATATTGAAGCATAGTTTCTAATGCACGACATTGTCAAATTTTCGTTCTCGTGTGCGCGCTGCTGCTGTTCTGCTGTTTTCCCGGCGGTGCTCTGTCGGAAATGTCGTGAGTGGCGAGTTTGAATTGTGTAATTGTATTTGTGTGTGTGTTTTGCTTTGTTTTAGCCAAAATGTGCATGTGTGGTGGATGGTGGAGACGCAACGTGGTTTTAAATTACTGTTGTGGTGAAGTTTTGTGTGTTTGATGCTGTTTTACGTCAATTTCGATGTTTATTAACTTGAATAAGGTTTGGTTGGTTAAGTTTACATGGTCATTAAGTACGTGTTTTCCTGAGACTATTGCTTTTTGAATTTTGATAATTTTCTTGAAGAGGTAAAATATTGCGTTGTTTGTTGTTAGGATTTTCATGTCTGTGTTTATGACTGTGGGAAAATAGTTATTGTCTAAGAGGTGTTCGGCGAATGTTGAATGATTGCTGCATTTTAATTCTCGCATGAGCTCCTTATATCTTGTCTGGAACTGTCTTCTCGTTTGGCCGATGTAAACTGCACCACAGTTCTGGTATATCAGTTGGTATATGCCAGAGTTAAGGAAACTTCTACAGTTTCTGTTTACAAAAGTAATGGTTTCCAAATATCTTGATTAGTGAACACAAAATTCAAAAACACCTTTTCTGATATTATCCGTGCTCTACTGACACGGATATTGAATATCCCTTTGGAAGAACCTTCTTCCTGGGTTCCGAAATAGGGTTTCAGTAAATTTGGTGATAAAGAGAAGGCAAGTTCCCTAAAAACACATGCAGAACTAATTTATTATGTTATAGTAAAGTGCCATATTCTGAGAGATTGAGTTTGCAGTAAATTTTGTAGTTTTGAAAATTCCTCCGTGATATATTCTTCGCAGATAACATGTATGAAAATTTAAAAATCGGTAGTTGTCGTCGGTTACCGCAAAAAAATAATCTGTGCCACACGAACCATTTAGTTATGGCATAAATGTGCATAAACGAAACACACATTAAATGAAAGATTGAGAGCATTTCTGCCCAATGATAAGATTTTATCAGGCCCCTTCCTCAGTTACTTTCAGACCTATTACTCCGCTGGTCAGGATGCAAGGGAAGCGACGCATCTCCATCCAACTGGTAACTTCACTTTCCGATTGGCTAACATTATGCCGCCAAAATTGGCTTTGCAAGCAATGTTGCTGCAAATCTCGTCAGTGTTTCTGTATAAACTTCGTTTCCCAATTGTCTTAACAGCAGCACTCTGTGCCCGGATGGTTGTTGACCTATTTTCAAAGAACATGTCTCTAGAGGGTTCCCTATCCTGCTGTTGCCAATCTGCCAACAAATAAAAGCGGCGTATCTTTGTCCCTCACAGGTATGTGTGTAATGTTAGTCTGCATTATTTTTGTAAATTATGTACATTGGTTACTTAATTTTAGTCACGCACGTTTTTATTTTTTAATGAGGTGACTAAAAGTACCAAGAAAAAATGAAATACTCGTTCCCTGAATGGGAGCTGGCATACGGCTTTAATATACAGGGTGATTTCCAAATTGAAAATTTAATTGTTCAAGACATTAAATAATTCAGTTATGTAGAAGAGATCTATTAAAAAAACTCTCGCCGCAAACAAATTAAGCATGAAAGTCGTGTGGAACTTACTTTTGCGTCTCCAAATTTTTATCTACCCGCAGGGAGTCTGCAGTGAACGTGCGCGACAATTATTTTATCTTGATGGAACTCACAAATTATTTTTTCCCCGATTTAGATTTTCTTAGGGTAAGTTTAGAATGGAACCGACTTCGGCCGAATTTTCACTCTGCCGAACAACCAAGCGAACTCTGCCTACCGATTCTGCCGACTGAAGTGGCTTCAATGGCCTACACCAGGGGTGGCCAACCCAAATGATCTTGCGGGCCACTTTGGAAATGTATCATAACTCCGCGGGCCGCATTTACATTATAAATTTGCAAGAATATCATTTTAAAATAAAAGTTAATTTTTTTCTCATAATTTCGACAGTTAATTTATGAATATACGTATGCACAAGTAATGTATTTTCTAATAACGTTGGTTTTTACTACTTTTTCCATTATAAAATAAATGTATTTTGTAAAAGTGTGATGAATCTCGCGGGCCGAAAAATTTTTCAAGGCGGGCCGCATGCGTTGGCCACCTCTGGCCTAGACTTTCGGCGTTTTGACGCTCACTCGATTGAAATTAGTTCAATCGACACCGCGAGCCAAGCAACACCCCGCCGTTATGACGGTGTGGTCTGGTGTCCAGTTGATGGATTTTGATGGATTCGGAGAGACAAATTTCCATTCCTCTATGATCAAATATTGTTTTCCTGTTATCGATTGCCTTAAAAAAGTGTATTTTTTTCAACCTCATTTCCATGTTTATCAGATGATCATAAACGATAGATCGTGTCATTCTAAAACCTTCGTAAAATTTCGTTTCATCATCCATCAGATACTGTGACAAAGGTGGAACCCCCACTTTTTTTTATGGAAGAATAAAAGTATGTTTGTGCTTTGAGCTAGCAAAAATAAAGTATATTGTACACAAAAAGTACGTTTATTTTATTATGTTTGACTTCATATTTTGCATTACTTCTAAATTTTGTCTGATGTCTCAGATGGTTACGGCATGTGATTGAGGTACAGAAGGTCTGCGATTCAAATCCTGGTATCGGTTACAATTTTTACGGGCCTTAAAATTGACATTCACCTATGGAAAAGCTTTAATTTATTAATGTGATCTGTATTTAAACTAAAATATTGAATGATCTCGTTCTTTACTATCGAAAAATATCGAATGAATCGAAAGTAACCTCAAACAAAACTAACACGTCAAGTGTGGAGTGACTGACTTTTGACATTTCATTGTATTTGCGTTCAGAAACGCGAAAATCTCCCACTCCAGTATAGGGTGGCAAAGACTTAGTTGTGGTTTGTTAGGAACGCGTTTGGATACTATTTCTGTACTAAGAGATAACGTGAGTCAGGTAAAAAAAAATTTAACGTACTTTATTACTTTCGTGGATTAAAAAGAACGGCTACGGAAATTAAAGAACAATTTTCTACACTATGGTTTGGGTTGCAACCCTACCTGTGACACATAGGTATACAGTCCATTTGAATTATATGTTTATTTTCAATTTCATAATTTCTCGTATTTTTTAATTTTTATCTACGTATATAAATCATCAATATAGACTGGTCTGCTGAAATCGAAAATTTATAAGGTGTGATATGAAAATAAATGAATATATTTTAGCAGATAATTTATGTAATTTACTGAAATATCAAAACAAGTTATAATACGCGTTTACAGGCGAAAATATATTTCTACTCTTTCATTTAGATGCAACGATATGGCTAAACACGAATTCACAAATGACGCCAGTAAGCGGCCGAATGAAACAAAATTATTTGGTCGGTGACGAAAGTCGGCAGTCTAGCGGAGTTCGGGCGAGTAGGTCGGTCATTGTGTAACTGGAATCCATATTGTCAGGTACTCTTCTTGTTTGGCCGATATCGGCCGTATTCAGCAGAGTGAACAATGGCTGAAGTCGGTTGCAGTGTAGACTTACCCTTAGTCAAACACAAGATTGCTCTGCTTTGTCGATTCCCTATTACACTGAAAAGCCCTCTTGTGATCTTTGTCTTTCAGCGAAACTTCAGTTGCCGTTCAGAAGATATAAAAATAAGTAACTTTCAGGTAAGAATTGTATTTTCTCACTGCTAGATGTCCAATTCTATTTAACATATACTATATATATTATTCACAATTGATTTCGATAGAATATTAAACACTTTGAACAACTCAGACCGTTAAAACTAAAAAATCCCAAGAAATGTTGAGAATTAATTTAATTTAATTGCAATGGAGCAAACACTCCAGTGGTAATTTCCCTACACACCCAACTTCCCCCCCCCCCTGCACCCACCTACATTTACCCTCTACAAATTTTAACTTTAAATTCTTTCAACGTTTTTGGTAAATTATTAATCATTTCCCTTCGTAACTTATTTCAATCCCTGACTCCCTAGCTAAAGAAGAGAATATTCCCACACCATTGTGCCTGAAATCGAGTGCCAGTTTGTGGTCATGGTCATCTTTTCCCTTCCATGCACAACTTTTCATACCTACACCAATATCTTTCCATGCCTGATCACCAGTATACGCCTTGTACACTCCCATGACCCTCTTCACCCTCCTCCTGTCTTCCAATGAATTCCAGCTCTTTTATCGTATCTGTTACTGATTGCATACTGCAATAATTTTCAGAAACAAATTTAGCAGCCCTTTTTTACACCCTCTCCAACTCCTGTATTACATACGCGAAATGTGGGTCCCATACTACACTACCAAATTCGAGCAATGGCTGACCATAGTTTTGTAACCCAATTCCTTTACTTTTCTCGTACATCCCCTCATCACTCTCTCCAAGTGCAGAATTTTGAAAATTTTTCCTATCACCTGTCCAATGTGTCCTGCCCAGTTAAGCTTGTTATCAAATGTAATGCCGAGATATTTACATTTTAAGTCTTCAGCAACCAATTCTTTCCTCAACTTATAATCAACCTTTTGTTTTTTATTTGTGTATCTAATAAGCTGACTCTTCTTTGCATTTATATGCATCCCATGTTTACCAACCAAAATAGATATCCTGTCCAGATCACCCTGCAACTGTTTACAGTCCTCTAGAGTTTTTATCCTTTTATATAGCATTATGTCTTCTGCAAACAATCTAATTTCAGATAGTAAACAATCAACACATTTATTCATTAGACTAATGAACAGCAATGGCAACAATACGCTACCCTGCGGCACTTCCATTTTTAATTCCACTTCTTTTGATATTGCGTTTCCTACCCTAACTTTCTATTTTCTACCTTTAAAAAATTCTTCTACCCAGCAAATCACTTTCTCATCCACTGCAATAGTTTTTACCTTATTTAATACCATTTTATGACTCAGACTGTTAAAAGCCTTTGACAGATCTAGTGCTATACTATCAATTTGGCCTCCCTTATCCATTTCATCTGAAATATCTTGCATATATCCCACCAACTGAGATTCGCATGAATATCCTTGCCTAAAGCCTTGTTGTCTACTTGAAAACCACATACGTTCCCCGCATATATTTCTGATGTGGTTGCATAACAAAATTTCCATTAATTTACCAAACCACTAATGTCAAACAGATTGGTCTATAATTTTCGACTCTATTGTTCACCCCTCCTTAGAATGTATTGTATAATCACTGACTCGATGAAATGTGAAAACTACATTTCTTTTAAGTATAACGTAACAATGACAGAAACTTTAAGCCATTGTATTTTAATTTATGGGCTACACAAAATAACTCTTATGTCCACATTGAGGAGCCCCCACGCAGGAGACACTGACTGCAGGTCGAAGATACCGAACCGCGAGCGTTGAACCATAAGATGGACTTATGTTATGGGGAAGTGAATCGAAAGAATGAGAGGTGGACTGGAATCTTTTCATCGTATAGAATGCTCATACGTCTTAGACGTCAGGGTGGTCCACGAAATGGTTTGTTAGATGGCTGGTCCGATTAAATGATTGGCGAGAAGAGCAGCTCACGGTAGATCAGGAACCGTTGGAGGACTGTTCAAGAGTTTTTACTCTAGTAACAGACGAGGAGAGAGACCAATCGCATGTTGGACTCCTGCTATGCACCACGCAACTAATTCACCATTGAAGAGAACGATGTAGTAACAGCGTTGACCTTTTTTTTTATGGAATAGACGTGACAGCTTGTTCTCTCCATTAATCCAATAACCGTGTCTCGCAAAGAGATGTTTTTCTCGAATGCCTCAGAGAATTCAGTTTTACTTTCTTTCACTACTGTGCCGTGTGCAAAGAAAGCTAACGTATTTATTCCTTCTGTAAATGGTATTTTTTTCTGAATACGCTAAGTTATTCTTACAGAAAATAAATAAAATGCCAAGCCATTATTCCGATTTCAGAGTCTATTTTTATTTATTTATTTGACTAATGTTTTGTTTTTCGGATACAGCAATGCCTGGGATTCTGCTGACTCTCTATTATCTTGTAACTGCCCTCAAACCAGAACTTTAACTGAAATTGTATTTTATGAAGCATTTGTAGCAAGCTAGAGTGTGATTAAAAATGGTTTTGTATATTTGTCTTGTATTTTATTGTAAATCAGTGTAAAAAGACTTTGTCTGATGAAAATAAATTATTTAAATTCCATTCAATATGTTCAAGAACGGAAGTATGCCAGATAATTGCTTAAATCTTTGTTATTGTAAGTATTAAGGTGAACTACGATGTTTAAAGGATTACGCAATAAATGCCTGTAAAATAGAACTAATAGTGAAATAACGATGGGGCTCCTTGCAATAAAGTTTTCTCGTTCAAGATCATGTCGTCTGTCGTTATTAGAATGTGGTTTTGCTATGTATGTTTAATATAGCCTGAAAGTCACTTAATAAGGGTTTTCATGAGAGATATTCATTTTGTTTACCCGACTTTAGCAGATCTCAATTTTTCCCTCATTTGTTTCCTCTCTTATCTACTGTGGGCAAATGTCTGAATATCTTTCAGATAAAATAAATATTTATTACACCATAAAATATTAGCAATGTGAAAATTCTACACATGAAACTTGACAAGTTACTTATTTTACTATAGCACTTGGTGAGAGTAAAGTAAATATCGAGTGTAAAGTAAATATCGCGTGTGATGCAAGCTGGCGTATTCCCACATCAATAATTGAGGTGATTAGTTTCAAATTAACTGGTTGGAAGAGGCATCCATAGATGGTGGTCAAATATAAAGTAATTAGCATTATTGATGCCTTATTGGATGGCGCACATATTTCAGTTATATGTACAGCAAGCTCAGTTACGGACTAAAGGCTGCATTCAGAATGTACGTAACGTGGAAATAATTTGATTACATCCGCTTTTCAAAGCGGAAATCAGTTTATACGATTCATTTGCCTAATTTGTAAGTTTTTCTACAGCAAATCAATCAGGATAATGATTTTCAAATACTTCTCTAGCTTCAGGGATATGAGGTCATAAGCAACTACGAATTTGCTTGTTCGCATAAATAACAATTTTATCTGTAGCTGGCTGAAAGTACTGACAAGTAAAGGAGGCGGGTCCATTTTATTAAAGTGATTTTATGAAAAAAATAAGGCATGGTACTCGAAAAAAATATTTTTATCATTGTATAATGTTCTGATATCTAAATCTGTGAGCAGACTGTGCATAGCTGTTTTATTTTATTTTTTTATTGCTTTACGCCTCGTCGATTGCCAAGGTCATTACAGATATCTGTCCCTTTATTATTGTATCACGCAAAAAGTACTAAACCGAATTCGGTGGGTTTTTCACAGTTTGAAGTCTTATAGTCTAGTGTAGAAACTGCGGTATATCTTATCACTTTACTTGACAGGTTGACGGATTAACAGATGATTATGTGTCTATAAGCAGAACAGATAGATGCCACAGTTCACAGGGTATCTAAGATAAACACTTCTTTCTTAACTTAAAAATATATTCTACAAAGATCACAGTAAGTAACAAATAAAGAATACGACCTTTGGATTCTTTTAATGTTGTTTTTAACTGAATAGTTTCGATTATTTACTCTTTCAGTTTTCTGAAATATATCACGTTACAATACACCATCGAACAATTATATCAAAGATTAACTCTCCAATAAATTGTGATATTTACTTCACTGTAAAGGTTACATCGATATTACATTACAAATCTCAGATTGAAATCTGACCAAAGTTTCTGTTCAATATCGATACTAAAACTGGATGGCATGTTTATTTTTTGTTATTTTGCTATGTCGTCTCAAAAGAAATCGGCAATAGCCCGCCTCCATCAGTTAAATGGCAGTCAATCAGACCGACAAGTTCAAATGTGGTTGCAAGTGGTAAAGAATTTTCTGTTATGTTTCGTGGGTTAGACTAACATTTACGTACAACATTTAGTCTTCGTTTTGAAATGTTCCATTTCCATGTAGCTTTGAATATTTCAATTTTTGTAAGTTACTTTACGTTAAACAGAAAACTGTGAAAAAATCTTTCTAAAAGTTGGAGGATCTCCCAAAATAAGGAAGTAGCTAAAGGAAACAAAACTTCTTTCAATACAGTTAAGTTTTTTTCCTTTTCTGGGATAATAATTATTACTCGAAGAAAAGTAAGAAAAAGGCACGCATTATCCCACACACGTAGGTTCCCGGATGCGAAGCAGCAGGAAAATAAATAACTTGATAGAATGTCATAAGAAACTTGCGTTTGTTTGAAGAGAGTGTCAGTCACTACAGTTATCTTTAAATTTCATTTCTCTAAGCTTGCAGACATCATCGACATCTGCGATTGGGACTGGAAAAGAAGGTAATGGTGAAACCTGTTATCACGGTTTTGAGTCCTATTGTTCAGAAAGACACCAGCAGTATACAGAGGCATCTGTGCCCGGATAGTCACGTGACCCACTTCGACCAACGCGAGTGAGTCGAGGAGTAGCGGTCGCGATTGCCGGGAGGCAAGTCGTGTTATGCGCGGCTCCGACAAAAGCGGGAAGTATGAATTAATTAGTGCGGGATCTAGTGAGGTAATGTTTCGGCATGGTGCCGGGTTGATTAAATAGTACAGAACAGTGAAGGTAGGCGATGCAAACAGAAAACACAGCCACTTAATTGTAGTCTCGCGTAATTAATAACTGCTGGTGGTCGAAATAATTATTAAACAGGTGGAAGTGTTAACCATAGCAGGAACCTGTATCTCGGAAATAAGTTCCGATACAAAAATTCACGGTCATATTGTAAGGCGGTGGTCACAGTAAACGTTGAAAGTGTTTGTTATATGGCAACAACTTCTGACTTCCTATTTGAAAACTTGAATCATTTCAGAACCTTTTCCGACATTCTGTTGATGGCGACCAGGCCCGAACTTGCAGTCTTCACAAGTGTGTGTAAAATAAATAATTAATGAACACGTCAAAAAAGCCTCTTTATGATGTTACATGGCTTTATTGCTTACAAGGGTAACTAGGGTTAAGCGACGGAATAATCATCAGCAACAGTGCCCTGTGTCCGAAATCCATAGCTATTGCGGAGAGATTAGGTGCCTGGAGCACAATATCAACTAGAAATTGTGCACTAACACCTCTCCTACCTTGCTTGCCATGTGAGGAATGATGAAAAATTTCGTCCCTCATCGGAGCTCGAGCAAGTTAACCCTCCATTGAGTTGCAGACATCGTCAGGACGGCTCAGTAGGCGCACTCTGCAATACAAATCTACCTCGAAATGCTGTGGAATTGGTTCATCTTAAAAAAGACTTTTCCGGTGGCTTTTTTTCCCCGAACAAGATGGAGATGGTCTACCACCACTTTGGCCCATTTAAGCTAATATATAATGGGTGAAGTCTAACATGAAAACTTACCACTCCGGTTTTTACACGCTACGACATTTTGTCACCAATTACCATATTAGAGTACATGCCGGGATGCTTCCTTCAAAAGGCCACGGCCGAATTCCTTCCCGTTCCTTGTCCCCAGTCCTATCCCGCCTCTAATAACCTCGACGTCGACGAGGCGTAAAGCCATAAGTAAAAAAAAAGATAACATGGCTCCGATCACTTGACTGGAGGAAGCCACTCCGAAAAGCCTTAGGTATGGTTTCAACATTCGTCTCGATGCTCACCTCCTGCAGGAACCAGAGAACATCTATGAAAGTTAAATCTGAAGTAAACTTCGACGTTGCAAACATCCTGTTGAGTGTTATCTCTCCATACTAAAACCGCAGAAAAATTCTGAGTGTGTTACCCATATCATGCTAGAGGATGAAACAAGAGGCGGGGGAGGGGGGAATTTCGGTTCCGGCCATTCATACCTTCCGCCTCTAGAGACACTAAATTCACTTATCACCATCAGCAGTGCTCTTTTTTTTATTTCAGACATTTTTGCGCTTTAAATGCCAGTTAGGAACTATGAAATATCTCTTCTCCTTCACCATTGTCCAAATATTTGAATAGGGCAATTTCCTCCACTATCATGAGTTGAACTGTACAACTTCATTCCAGTTCTAGGCATAGTAACTGCGACTTAGCAACAAAGGCCACAAAGGATATATTCCGCCCTTCTTTACCTTGTCCTACAGTGAGGTCTCATTGACTGTAATTGACCAAGGATACTCATGAACAAGGTGTGGTTTGTTATAATTGACTAATCTACGCTGTTATCGCGCGTTTGTTTCTGAGATAGGGGAAGATGGAATTTACGCACTAATTTAGAGAGATGGAGATATTTTTAACCCAGACTGCAGCTTATTATCGCGTAGTAACTGAGCGGCAAGTCACCACGGCCAAAGTTTGTATTCGCCTCGGATCAACCACTCCTCGATTAGCTTTCGAAGATATGTGGCCATAAGATCAGAGTGACTACGTTCTGCCCACACTTATAGCTAGTAATGAGCAGGAATCAGCGATACAAATGAAAACATGTAGTTGAAAGAATTGAGTGACTTTAATACTTCAGTAAAAATGGGCACATAGACTTACAATTGAAATAAATGAAAAATACTGCATAAACTAGCTCTCATAAAAGGCATCTCTTACTAATAAAATCCTGCCACTCGGGATATTCTTTCTCAGCCAGCCAGAGGGTATAAATTGCATTAGCCATTACCTAATAAAATCTGCTTGCCGTATGGCGACGTGGTCCATCCTTTGAATCGGCGAAACGACTACCCCTGGAGGCTGCTCCCGACTGCGCTCTCCAGAGTAGAAACGTGGTGGGGAGAAGTCATGTGACCTAATCCTATTCGTCTAAAATCCCTGGCTAAGGGCTTTCGGGGTTACCCTGGTAGGGGGACTGCTTCCCACGGGAAGTGACTTTGCCCAACCTTGAGCTCTGCTTCGTTGGGTGGAATTACATTACATAGCTGCAGCTTGAGAAAAATTATCCCGAGCGAAAGTTAGAATATTTTATAGCTAAAATCTCTCAATATACTACAATCGATAGTGTCTGAATAGTCCTCATATAAAATAAGCATCGTACAGATTCTCTGTATAAGAAACAACTCCATTAGATTTTATCCTCAAAAAATTTAAAATAAGTAGCTGAAGTATTATTTGATTATAATCATAGAAGTTATATAATATTTGAGATTTATACCTGAAGAATGTTTTTTTTGCTATAGAAAATTGATTTATTCGTATCATTATTCTTAGACGTACCAACTACATTTGTGTCATCCTTTGTTGCGTGGTCAACTTTTATATTACTAAACGGTGTCAGTGGTAATGCAAAAATTAGGTTCAGACCAACGACACTTTTACGCTGTACGCTTTTCTGTCCTCTATTTCACTTCAATTTTTTTCGGCTGTTATTTCACTAACTCTCAAGTTTATTTATAATTTCCTTAATTATTTATTTCTGTCTATTGTCCTTATATGCCATTACTTGTTTCCTCTGAAGCGGCAGGTGCCATGTCGATGTTCTAACGCTGTCTACTAAGTTTAAAGCCACATAAATCCATTTATTGAGAGCAGAATCTATGGATGCTGTTATAGTCAAATCTCGGTGAAAGAAACAAATGGACTTAATATTCAATGTTTAATACGATGAAACAAAGACGTTTCACTTGGAATCTTGATAGCTTACTAAACAACCAGTAACTAGTTGTGTATTTAGAATTTGTTGTTACATACAACAATATGTTACCTGCCTCAATGTTTAGGACATCAAGCCTTATGAATGATGGACAGAACTTCTATGGAATCAATTTTCTTGTCCATTCGTCTCAGTGCCATAGTACCATAACTTGTGAACCATTTAACATAGAAATTAGTCACCATTAGAGTCCTTACTGCTTGACCATACAATTAATGACACTGTTCTTAGAATGGTAGATTCCGCTGAATACTAAGGGATAACAATTCGTAATAATTTGTCGTGGCATGAGCATATCGAGAAGATAAATGGGAAAGCAAATCGTATGCTACGATTTCTAGGTCTTAATTTAAAACAGTGCACACCGGATGTTAAATCGATTGCATACAAGTCACTAGTGCGTCTTCACTTAGAATATTGTTGTTCTGTATGGAGTCCCTATCAAAAGTGGTTGATAGAGGCTTTGGAGAAGGTCCAAAGAAGATCCGCCCGATTCGGGACAGGTAGAGCCGATATATATATATATATTGGAAGGAAAGCCTTAGTGCGATGTTGAAGGAGTTGGGTTGGGAAGACCTGGAACACCGAAGGCGTTGCTCTTGACAGAAGCTAATTGAATAACTCACGACTGACTTGTTTCGGAATGACAGAAAACAAATACTACTACCAGCAACATTCATATCTAGGAATGATCGCGAAAATAAGAGAAATCAGATTTATTTCTGTATTAATTTTTTCCACAAGCTATTACGGAATGGAATAGGAAGGATTTACCAGGCGAGTAAACTTAAAATCTGACAGGAGTAGTTTTCGATAAATCAGTTCGGCCATCCTGACTTGGGTTTTCCTTGGTTTTCCTAGATCACCCCAGGCGAATGCGGGGAGCCCATGGGTGCCTCCTGCCATACCCCGTATATCCCTTCCTATGAACAAATTGTTACGCATTAGGATTGGTGCAATACACCCTCCGCCACCCATTTTTAGTGAATCGCGGAGTAATAGTAATAATAATAATAAAAAAACACGATTACAACATAAAAGATGGAAAAATTATGGGGATGAAAATAATCATACGGGGTTTTTTTACAGGAGTGGAAGCAAACATATTTTTAAAGACATAACCATAGGTATCAAATAAAATATAGTAACGAGCTAATTCTGATAATGTTCGAATTTTTTTTACTCTGAGTTTTTTACGACCTTTTGTCAAAATATATAAAATACAATTTTGATCCCTTCCAGTTTATTTCATAAACTATTAATACCTACATTCTTTCATAATATTCAGAAGACTTCTAGATATTTCAAAAGCACTGTAGTGATATTTCGGGAGTTTCATGATTTTGAAAGTAAATACACGAGTAATTTTAATAAACTTCATTCGTAAGCAGATCACTATTTGGAAGAAAATATTTATGTCATTCGATAAAAAAAATCATAAATCGCTCCATTTGTGGAGAGGGTCTTATACATTTGTGTATCTCCTTTCATTTATAGTTGATGGTTTTCCTTTTCTGGTATTGTAAAGTATTAGTGGATTTCTCTTATTCTGTTTTAATTACAGCATGTTCTTATTTACGTTAAGATTTTGGATCCGACATCCCAGCTCAGTTATGAGAAGCTTGTTTGACTGTTACCGTAGAATTTCTTTGCAACCATTTAGAATCTGTAATTGAGTCATGAAAGTCTGAGAGAAATCAGTTCTATAAGCAATGGGTGTACAGAATCTGCTTCAAAGTCCCTCAGCGCTGTTGAATGATTTTAAATTCATTTAAATCAGGCAGAAAGATATGTTCTATATTGAATGGAAATTTGTTTTAGCGATGACGTCGTCGCAATATTAAGGTTCTTTTTAACAGCTAATTTGGTGCGTCGTGCCGAACTCCCAGTTTGGGATACGGGGTTGCGGTTTAATCAAGTTCGTGCGTACAACCCAAAGGCCATCCTGGTTTAAACGGCAGCCGGAAGAGGTGTCCAGACGAGGGAACCGTGACTCATGAATATGGAGCACGCGCACGCTAAACTACTGGCAGATCAAGGCTGCCAACTGTCCCAGCCAGACCAACTGTAACAGGTTGCGGCAGTGGCACACCGCGCCGCGGGGTGCCTACCCCGAAGTCTGAAGGGGGCGGAAATTGCTGCCGACAGGCAATCACGGCTTAGTCCCACTACGACCCACATTACTACGGATTAGGCTGCGCTGCAACATGTGCACGCTCAACTGGAGTTAGCCCGTGTTTCAGTTTATAAGGCAGCCCTCCCATTTACCCCATTTCGTCCTTCCTCTCCAGAATAAAGGTGAAGTAGTTTATGATTCATTTTTTAGCTTGCAATCGTGGTGTCTGGTGTTAAGAACTTTTCTTTTTTCAAATTGTTGTAAAGAGTGGCATGGTTGTAATGGTATATATACCTTCGAACTGAAGTTTATTTTGCTATCCACTTGAAACACCGGGTTTGAATGAATATAGTTCGAAATCTTGATGAATAAACAAAACCAATTGCCATCAGTCTGTTAAAAAGTTTGACTGACTCCTACCATTTAATTCTGTTCACAGCCAATATTTCGATCTCAACATACCCATTACATCAACATTCTGATTCGCCAGTTTCATATATTCCAATTTTTTCTTCCCTAAATAATATTAATAATTTAGTGATATCTTGCCGGCTGCGCAATCCGCCTCTTTCTTAGGCGCTTAACCTAACCTGGAAATTCTACCTGGTCTACAGTTTAATATCAAATGCAAATGACTGAGATTCCTGGCGCATTTAAAATTAGCAACGCAATCCTTTACCAGAGGGAAAGGTCTGTCTTAAGATCCGTAAACTTTCACAATATACTAAGTTTCGAACAGGGAACATCTTGCTTCCCACTCAAGTTCCTTAACCAACCATTCCACTCCATGTATCATTACGTGAAGCATTTGAAATGAGATGTTCTGTTAGGAAATCAATATTGAGTGAATATATATGATACAAAATGAAGATGTTTTGGAAATGCTGGACCAGGAAAGAAGGTTGTGTGGTAGAATCTCAAAGAATGCGGGATGTCGTACCACAGTTTATGGCATGCAAGGTTAATTTGTTAGTGAAGGGAGAATGTAAACTTTCTAACAAAAGGTGCATTTCCATGTAACATTTTTCTTTCAGAATACGGAGTAATTTAGGGCGTAGCTAAAACTTCACTTCCGTTTTCAATGAAGCATCGTATTAGAAGAAAAACAAAAATGAGAACCTGATGATATAAGTGTATGATTGAAAATCTCAGATGGTAAATTCGAAGTATATATATATATATATATATGTGTGTGTTTGTGTGTGTGTGACCATATATTTCACTTTGTAGTCATAACTACCCAGTGCAGACCACTGGTGTTTGTGTGTGGCAGTTGCCTCGAGTCTCCCATCATTCACTATGGTGGTTGCATGTCAGTAGCTATGGGGGTGTGAAATGTAAGGTGATAGAAAGTGGTAGATCTAGGGCATTTTCATATTTCGACCAAATTGATCTAAAAAGATCTTTGAAATGATTGTGTTGCTACACAAAAAAGGCAGTCGTTATAATATTAGAAACTACCGCCCCATCAGCCTCCTTCATATCATATACAAAGTGTTTACAAAGGTCATCAATAACCGCATCAGTTCCACCTTGGACACAATGAAACTAATTGAACAGGCTGGCTTTAGTTCAGGATTCAGCACAGTAGATCACATCCAAGTCATCCACGAAGTAATAAGTCGAGCAAATGTTTACCATATGCCACTCTGATTGGCCTTTATCGATTTTGAAAAAGCTTTTGATTCAGTCCATCACTCAGCAATCATGCAAGTCCTTTTAGAACAAGGAGTGAATCCAGGCTATATCGACTTACTGTACAACATCTACACCACTTCCACTGCCTTTGTCAACATCGCTGAAGCCACCAAAGAGTTCCCAATAGAAAGAGGCGTAAAACAAAGAGACTCTATATCCCCCAAGCTATTCACATCAAACGGAAAAACCGAGGTTTGAGAAAAAATGGAAGAAGTATCAACAACTTAAGATTCGCTGATGATATAGTTTTACTCTCAAACAGTCTGGAAGAGCTCAAAGAGCTGATAAATGAACTAGAGGCAGCGTGCAGTGAAGTGGGCCTTAAAATAAATATATCAAAAAGCAAAATCATTCAAAACAAATGGGTAGAAAATGATAAAGACAAGGCAGACATGAAAGATTCTGGTATTGAATCCGTAGATCAGTACATCTATCTTGGCCAACTGATCAATATGAATGGTAACTCAAAGCCTGAGATCTACAGACGGATAAAGCTGGGCTGGAGAGCATACGGAAGAAATCCCATAGTTTTTAAATCGAACATGCCAGTACATCTTAGAAAACAGGTATTTGAACAATGTGTATTACCGGTCCTCACATATGCCTGCCAGACTTGGACCCTAATTAGTCACACGAAGCAAAAACTGAGAACTGTCCATCGAAGTATGGAAAGAGCAATGCTAGGGTTTGCAAGAAGAGACAGGAGAAGGGCCGTGCACATTCGTTCAATAACTAAAGTAACAGACATCTTAAAAAGATTGGCTGGTCATGTCGCTCGCAAAAGAGATGAAAGATGGACTACGGTAGTGCTGGATTGGATACCGAGAAACCTGAAAAGAGCGAGAGGAAGACCCCCGGATCGCTGGGATAAGGATATACGTCGAGTTACAGGCGTGAACTGGAAGAGGGTGGCTGAAGATCGATCAGCCTGGAAAGAACTACAACAAAACTATGTAGAATTAAATTCTAATATATAGCTCATTAGACTTAAAGAGGCTACATTCTGAGAAAACGATCGATATAGCTGCAATAATAATCATAATAATATAGTTTTTGATCTTTTTTCTCTTGGATGGTGCGCAAGTTAGAAGTACATTTCTCAGGCTCTCAGATTTGAATATCAATATAATGTTACGAAGGTGTTAGGAAAATATGAAAAGGTTGGAATGACTTATAGAAATACCTTAAAAATCAGATTTTTGAGCACCTGGGTGAATCGATTACTACTCACAATACACTAAAAAATCGACTTTTTGGTGTTTTGGTGTTTCAGGTTATGCAGAAAACTCGAAGGAATTACTTACGGTGGTGTCAAACTTATCATAATCTAAATATTATCGCCAAGCTGTACACTTTTCATATAACTACCAGTAGTAAAACTGTTTCTCCAAGTTTCAAAACGTTGCTTACAGAACTGAGTACTGTTTCGAACGAAGCGATAAGATATTATTTTTGACAACTGTACTGGTTTTGCGCTTCGAGTAAACGTAACGAGCTGCGATATAGACAGCGTTTATTGTTTCAATTCCTTTATTTCTTGAAAAACTTCCTGAGTAATTTCAGTTAAGATTTATAGCTAATGTATGACAATTAGGCATTGTCGTTTATATGAGGTCATTACTCTGTACATATTCTTCCAATTATCAGAAAATTCCATCGATTGGCCAGTTATACTTCCTGGGGCCGAAGGCCGCCCTTGTTAGCCGAGGCTTCCATACGCTGGCGGTATCAGTTGGTCGTTACTGTTAACAAGCTGCTACAGTTCTATGAAAAAAAAGTTGCCATTTAAGTCTCCGTGATAGGCTTGTGGATACGTTACGACAACACCTAATCAGATAGTTTGATCCATATCCTGTGTTCGGGCTTAGGTGGTTACTGCGAAGGTCGTACCCTCCACAGATAGCTGTTTTGTATGTAACTGTGACTGTGTAAGTCATTTAAAGCGCTCGTCAGCGAATGCGCCAAACACCTGATCCGAGGCAGCCACAGTAGTATCTTCGGGCACTGCACTGCCTGGGTTTGGGGAATGGCACCCAGCTGTGGTGGAGCCGCCTCCACGTGGCTTCCCGTGGACACCTGTGTGATGGCTGATAATTCTTCGCTTCGGAGACAGCATCCCTGATATATTTGCATAAATCTGACTATTGGGTGGTTCAATAGTGGTGTGGCAAGGCTAGGAGTGTGAGAGTGACTCACTGACAGCCTTAGCCGAGCCAGGTCGGTGGATCAACAGCATACCCTAAAGTATACACGGCGATTCAGGAGGAAGTACTGTATACAAGCTAAGTAAACACAAGGGACAAATTACTCGCTCGCCATGTAAACATTGCTGACCTCATGAAAGTACAACAAGACGTACTCAGAAGAGCTACACGTACTTTTGCGAAGAGAGTTGCAAAGTTGATTGAAGTTGATGGTCGGATTTTAACTTAAACTTTTGTAAAATATGAGTGTGTTTTTATTTGAATACGGTATTTCAATAAGTTATTTGTGTGCTCCTGACCATATTCTGAGGTTTATTGTAAGCATAACATTTCAGCATCTGTATCTCCAAACCTACTGGAAATCGGACACATGTTTATACGAACTTTTTTACTCAATATTGTTCATACTACCACTTCGTTCAATATTTACCATTCCTGCTGAATCACCCCATGTGTGGATGACAGAGATGGTATGTTTGTTACGTTTTGAGTGTTTTTGTGTTCCATAGTTAGAGATATAAGAAGGAAGTTTAGTATAATTGCCAGTGCCCGCCCAGTCCGCTCTATTCTTCCGAAGGACACCAATAGTTTCACTAACTTTATCCTCCCCATTCGACGATATACCTTCCCCCCGAATGGGTTTGGGATCTGACACAAGTTTTTAGTAACCAATTTAAAAATTGCGAATATAGCACCACCACCTCGGCTATCCACTTTGTCAGGACACTATGGAAGAAAATTCTTTCACCACCGATACTCGGCTAACTCAGAGCTTTAATACTATACACCATCGTGTTACCTGAACAATTTCGACAAACGTGATGGGGTATAACTAGATGTATTCAGATTTACTCTCTGCTACAATCAGATTTAGGAATTTTTTGGAATTGCTACGTTACTATACGTCATAGGCGACAAAGTGCTAAAATATAACTAAAAATTAGTATAATTGACTGTTTCTGTTATTTATTGAATGATTGGTTGCTCTTTTGATGACTAAATAGTCGGCCTTCACTTCTACCAACGTTATTCATCATTGTTGTTGCAAAATAAACTGAATCGGATTAACTTTTTTTTCTATTTTTTCCTGCTTAACGTCTCTTAGCAGCGAGGTTTCTAGAGACGGGAAAGGATGGGGGGCAAGGATGGGGGCAAGGATGGGGGCAAGGAATTAGAAGGAATTGGGCCATAGCCTTTTGAAGGAAGCATTGCGGCATTTGCCTGGAGTGATTTGGGGATACCATGGAAAACCCAAATCTGGGATTCGAACCACCGTCCTCCCGAATGCGAGGCCAGAACGCTAACCGTTACACCACCACGCTCGGTTGGATTCATGATCAAGTATTAATTTAACAGTTGCGTAGATCCACTTTACAAAGTGATTTTGCAAGTAGTTAATTAATAACGTTATTTTTTCATCTGTTTACTCAATTAGAACACAGAATTTCTAAAAGATGAACCCACCAACAGTTGGTAGTGTTACAGAAAACATAATTTGACTTTCTGAAACCTGAAAATTAAGGCCTAGCATACTAATCACTGGACGTTTCATGGTGTGTTGATTACTTTCAGTTCAGAAAGGAAGGCATGCCTATCCGATCGTTTGAAATCTAGAATATCGGCGCTTTAAGTTTGGTGAGCAAGGAATTATAGCAATATAAATTGCTGATTGCATGTCGCCGCAATTCCCATAGGGGTGAGTTACGATATTTTTCACTCAACAGTGGTTGTGGTGAAAAGGCAGATATTCGAAATATCAGAAAGTTTCACAGCATCGCGCCACTCTTATTTGCAGTATTGATTCTACGAGTAGTCAACCAGAAAGAATCAATACGTTACGATAAGGTGACGACGTTGTCCTCTTAAGTGAGAAAAGGGTAGATAAAATACTGAATAAAATGTACACAGCGTTTGTAGTGGAATATGGGCTAAAATGCAAAGAACGATAAATTATTACAAGAATAACTAATGAGTACTTGTCGAAATAGGGGTAAATGTAGTGGAAGCTGCAATTTACGTTTGAAATAAGAGTCGATTGATGGAGGAAGGAAGATATACAATCCTATTCTCAGTTATATTTATAACTAATTTGAGGTTACTGCAACTTTTCTTGTTGGTTTTACTTTCCCAAAGCTTTTCCCTCGTTACACTGAACACTTACCCGTGGCCTTCTTCATGTGCATTACGTTCAGCGAACAATTCTCCATCTAATTTGATGCTGCAAATCTTTTTTGTATTTTCTCGATGAGGTTAAAATTCCAATTAACGAGCTTGTACTTTTTACGATAAACACTTTTCCATTAAGTAGCTGCTCACCGTCACTAACCTGCATCCTTACTGGAGTTGCTAAGACACAGTTACGATGTCTGATTCTATTTGGGATTTCATCATTCGGGTTTGACCACCAGGGTAGGTGAATTCCGCTGGACAATCGCAAACTTCTCCACAAATACGTTTCGAGTGAGGTTTACAACATCCCTACCACGCTTCTAACAGTTGATCCTCTTCTGTTTCGAACAGGTTGTTGCCTCCACTCTCCTCTTTACTAAAACAAAAAACTTTAATTACTTTCTTTATCTTTACTTAATTCCATACTGTTCTCTTTTTTCAATAACTTCAATGGTTGGTATTGTTATTACACAAATAATAATACGAAAATACACTTTATCTTATTTATTTGCGTAACTTGTCGCACATCAATTCCAAAACACAAACCTTTGCGAAATTCCTTTTCACTGTCTATATTCTATATATACATCTTTCATAATTCTCATACTACTCATCCATACATGTGGAGGCTTGGTGCCTCAACACTCTATCACCCTATGCCATGTCTTTACTGTTCCACTACTTCTGGCGGACTGCAATGAATGTATTATAGCTACGTGACGAGTGTATTCTTCTGCGCGGCATCTAGCTACCTGGCGAGCCTTTCTTGCGCGCAACAACAATGGATTCTCTAAGTTCAGAAATAAGGCCTCATTGTTATTTGAATCATTAATACCAGAAAACCAAAATTTATAATTACTTTATAACAAACTATAGCAATTTGATACATTATGGATCGTGGAGATCAGGTTGCATGTGGTATGTGTGTCACAGGTTCTAGCACACTGTTGCCGACGTAAAACTTCGCACCCCTATTCATGTATTCCGGAAGAGTAGGCCTAAATCACTGTAGTAGTCTTCACCGCCAGTACGCATACCGATGTCGAAATAAAGGCAGCAACCGCGAGCTAGACAGGTTGCACAAATTCCGAGGCAGTGCCCTGAAAGTAGAACGCTGATGAGTAGGAGTTATAGCATTGACCGTCTCAAAGAAGTCACCTAGACGACCTGGTAACAGATTTATGATTGGCTGAAGGTTGTCCCCATTTGATGAAGAGATCGATGGTGGGGTTGATGGTAAGACTCTAGGCTCTGGAACGGAGCTAGAGAGACGACTGCACGACGCCGACTCGACCCGACAAGTCGTCTGCAGAGGGGTGCCGCTGATGGAGGCGTCGTCATCGCTGTGCTAGAGGCAGACAGCACCCGGGACCGACGTCACTGCGGGACTCAGCCATCTAGTCACCCCAGGCCTGCCATGATCGCCGGACACGCTGTCAGAGTGACGACGGGACTCCAATAACGTCAGGTGGGGCCGACTATCTAATTCTGGGGGATGGTCATTGCTGTATTGGGAGATACAGTAGCCTTAGCTTGCTGTTGCTGGCCGAGACACGACTGTGTGGGGTAGCAATAATACATCTTCATGCATATTGTAAGCACCTTTGGCGCTAATAACAAAGGCTAATAAATGTTCTGATACGTGCTATATTCTGACTACTTATTTTTAGAGCTCTCCTCTGGTGGTGAATAACTGATAACCCGAGTGGCAGATTAAACGAGGGTCTACTGAAGTTATTCCTGCAACCCTTGCCCACATTCTCTCTCCTTTAGTGGTGACTCGTAGGTTAGACCACTACAACACGTATACGGTAGTGAAACTGGTGGAAACAGTGGCAAACCAATCAGTTAAATTTCCGCAACTTGTTACGGAACTTTATGAAAATCACCCGTGAATTGGACACTAGGTAAATGGCCTGCTTTGCTTTACCAGTATCTCAGCTGTGTTTCTGTGGGAATTGAATCATCCGTAGATATCGTTTATTTTAAAATAATGAAAATAAAGATGCTCTTCATGAGTGTAATAATAATCATATATGTATAGTTCATTCTTTTAACTGCATAAACGTTGTCTGATGAAATATGACACCTGAACGTAAACAAAAACAAACATCGAATAGGAAGAATACACAGTGCGAAACAATACTCTCATACGGTTCTAACGTGTAATTATTATTGGAAATGCCGTGAAAATTAAGTAAGTGTACTTAGCGTAGCCTAAATTAATTTTGAATAAAATATCGAAAGAATTCAAACACCTGACAACTCAGACCAACCAGCAGAGCGAACGCTGACAGTCAATAAATGTAAATCTGAAGAACGTATAGCCCCAGAAAATGCTTAGAGAAATGTACTGAAATGCAAAAAGATAAGATGAAAAAAAAGAAGACTCCAATTATTTTGGTGGATTGAAGACTATTTATTGCTTAAAGCGATTCTAACTTTAATAATTCGTTAACAGATAGTCTGCAGTACAGCTATCTGAGTGGGCTGAATCAGGTGAAAGGTGTCGGGAAGGGTAGTCACACAGGACTATTAACATATGACAACCATACCCCTTGTTTGCAGAAATAACAAACATTAATAAGTTCAATACTTATTAATAATAATTCTATTGCAGACGGACAGACAGATAGCATAGTGAGAACGAAAAGACTTCTTTCCCCTTCAGGTAGGAAAACTCAAAAACGTAAAGAAAAATAGATATGCAAATATATTTAAGATCTGTAAAATGATTTAATAATTTAGAAATCGGACTTCAATGTTTAATTTAGCACGTGTTTTACAATTAAGACAATCTTACTTAGTATTTATTTTTCAATTTAATTTCCTGACTTTAGATACAATTCTACCCGGTTACCTATATTTGGCTCCTAGTTTGTATAGTTTGTTTCGTTAACAATATAACAGAAAAGTTCTGTAAAATGTTTAGCTAACCAATGATAAACTTTATGTAACTGGGTAGAGTGAAATCTAAAGTCAGAAATTAAAACTGAAAAGTAAAAGTTAATTAATAAAAACATAAAACAAACAGAAAATATCCATTTCGATAAATTAGCCCACGAAAACCTCATGACAATGACTTAATCGCAAAACAATATTTATGTGGCTGGTAAAATCTTCTCAAAACACTGGAGACGACGCGTAACGTGTATTTGAATGCAAGGACCAGGACATACAGCAGATATAAACAGTAGCCAGGACTGCCACATTACACGTTGACATTCATAACAGTCTGCTACGTTTATGTTTTATGTCAACCTGACTTTATCCTGTTTCACGGTCAAGGATGTTGATGAAGCGGTTGGATGGAAAACTAGTCTAGTTTTCAAACCAATTTCAACTTCTTAAAGCAAGAATTTAAGCAACTCAATGTTTACAAAGAGAATACGCTCCCTTGTACAACGAAATCGGCCTAGGCATTCGAGAGGACGAGTGTTCAAATCTCCGTCGGACAAACCAGATTTTGGTTTTCCGTGGTTTACCAACATTACGCCTGGCGAATGGCGGGATGTTTTCTTCAAAAGATCATGGCCGAATTCCTTTCCAGTTCCCACTTTTTACCCCATTTTCTCCTGGATCTAATCAATTCGGCATCGTTGAATGGTAAGGCACCGGGTAACTGCGACTTACAGTATTGGGGTACACTTTAGTCATTGGAACTGTTTTTATTTCATGCCTACACTGTAACGTTACCATATGCTCGGGTGCCTTATTAATCTTCTTAAGCATATGGATTTAATTTTAAACAGAAGTAAATTTTTATTAAAGTTATTTCAAATGAGAAAGGGTTCATAATTAATTAAGATGCATGACATCGTGACTAATCAAAAATTTCAATAACCTGGATATTTATTCAGGGTTTTTAAATTTACACACGAAGTGAACATATCATTTCGGCCAGCAATTAAATATGTACCACAAACAAGCAAATTGATGACTCAAAGAAAGGCGAAGGCACGCCGTTGATTTTATTGTAAACAAAAGTAATTTGGAAGTTAGTGCTCCGGCTAAAACTCATCATAGTTCAGGCAGATTGAAAATCTTATCTGTAAGTTTGCTCACCGAGGTCGTTATTTTGGTAAATAATTTTAGTGCACTTAATAACTTGGGTGTTTACCGTAAGTCAGCATAAGGGGTAGACACGCCAGCACTTCTGTCTTCGCACAAACCACCTCTAATCAGACTTGTCCCTGTGGACATAAACACTTATGACTCTGTACTGGTCGCCTCTTACCGGCTACCAGATCGTCCCAATGACCTCTCACCTCGAGATCCATCGGTTGAGTCCCCCGTTGCCTTCACCTCCCACCAACGGAAGTCGATTCTGCCAATCCAGTTTCATCTCCGGCTCTGCCATCTCCAGATACGTCCAGACATGTAAAATTTTGTAAACAAAAGTAGTACCTAAACTAAATTTCCATTGGAGGGTCACACTCATGTATCTCCCACACCTCACTGCCTTTCTACATCCAGACTTATCCTGATTGGCTGCGAGTTTGAATTTCAAGTAATTGCATTTTATCGACACTTCCCTCGCTTTTTCATTGTTCGTCCGGGTAGTGGACCCTGTTCGTGAGAAAATGCTTATCTGGCAAATCTCTGTTTAGCCACGTCTCATTTCGCTACGGTCTGTCTCCATAAATCCGCGCAAACTTTAAATTGTCACGACTGCACAATTATGCACATAAATATCCCAATCTGAGAGAAAGGTCTCTGTTGATGTGTTTACTGGGTGACATTTTACAAGGCTTGGTCCTCTTGTTACGGGAACGATGCCACGCTGGTTTCCTGGAAGCAAGCTGAGGTGGTTGACCCGCCTGGTCACCGGTGTCCCTGGCATTTTACGTCAGTACAGACAATAATTGTTACCTGCTGCATATAACCACACTAAACAAATAACATAATTGTGAAGTTATCATACTATTATAATACGATGCGAAATTTGCTTAGTTATTCAACTGCATGATGTGCGTTGGAGAAGTAATAAATCCATATTAGTGAATACTATAAATTATAGCGCAATTTGTACTTAAAAAAATGAATGAAAATTTTAAACAGAAATTCGCATTTAATTTTATATGGTGACAGAATGAATCGCATATGGTTGTATCCTCCTAAACATCAATTCATGACAACATACACAGATTAAGTCTTCATATAGTGAATGAAATTTCAACAAATAAGAGAATTGCGAGATATACATTTTTAAGCAATCAAAAAATATACCAATAGTAAATAAATTCGCAGTTTCATCGTTTGGTGATTTTTATAACAAAATAACTTGTTAAGTATATAAAACATCAATTTCATTTGTATTTACTCATAGATTGTTACCAAAACTTTAATGAAATTAACAAAAAGTTATTAAAAATGTTAATAAGGAGAAGTAAAAATATTAGAGTAGTATGTTCTGGATTTAAAGGCCACTTAACAGGCAACAATTCTTTATTCACGAAGAAAAGCTATATTCACATAAAACAGAACTACATCTACATTTTTTCTTTGTTGATACCATTTTCGATTGTAAACGCTTGTGCTTGGTATTTGAGAGAACGCGAGTTTGATCCCAGCTCCGGTCATTTCTGTTAGCCATGGTTCCCCGCTTCATTCCAGGAGAATACTTGAATGCTTGCTTCAAAATTCCCTATCCTAATTCCTTCCGTTACCTTACCACATAATCTTCTCCTGTCACGAGCTGTAATGAAAATGTAGAGACATAATAAAATAGAAAAAGTTGTTGAAGTAATCGCAAATTTGTGTGGTCGTAGTGCTCTGGTGTCAGGATTTTTCTTATTAGCTGCGCAAATTGCCGCTTCCGTAACCGCCTAGCCTAACACGGTAATTTTACCTAGGTTAAGGGACCTAAAGTTTAACGTGAAACTCCAACCACGGAAGCGTTCTGGTGTACATCACATCACACAACATGCTGTGTCAGAGTTTTTTTTTTTTTTTTTTTTTTTTTTTTTTTTTTTTTTTTTTAACTGCTTAACATTTCTTAACATCGAGATCTTTAAAGACGGGAAAGGGTCGGGGGCAAGGAATGGGAAGGAATTCGGCCATGGCCTTTTTGAAGGAAGCATCCCGGAATTTGCCTGGAGTGATTTGGGAAACCATGGAAAACCCAAATCTGGATGTCCTGACGGGGATTCGAACCGGCGTCCTCCCGAATGCAAGGCCAGAACGCTAACCGTTACACCACCACTCTCGGTCTGTGTCAGAGGTGAAGTTCGCGTTAAGTTCATATGAAGACCCCCGCTGTGAGAGGGTTTGAACCGAGGTCGTTTCGATCTGAAGTCAGACACCTTAACCACTGAGCCACCTGTCCACTCAAAAAAAGTTGTTGATAACAATACATACAAAAAACATTATCGCTACATAATACCTACATCTAGACATCTAGATGGCTTATCATTACACTCGTAAGTCTTGTAAACGATATGTAAACACATAAATTGTTCCAGAGAAACAGACAAGAGAAACTTCGAAAGAAAGGAATGCCATTACTTCTCACATAGCTCTGCTCAGACGTCCTGCTCTATGTTTGCCATACTTATTCACATAAAAAAAGATTTCAATGTTTTAATTGTTTAGATTGCATTCTGTATGACCCAGAATTGAGTGGCACCCACAGTCGGTGACGTGTTGTCGCAGGAGCAACTTCGACCGACCATTTCACCATGAAGACAGTGGAGGTAGCTGTCGGAACGTCGTATATGACAGAACTTATCCGTTATAACACCCGAGAGGAATTTTTAACAAACTACATTTTAGTTTGAAAAAATACTTTAGGTTCTGTAAATTGATTTTACCTCTTAAATTTCAATTCCAGACCAGGATACCACGAATGTGTCAACATATATGGTGTATAGGCTTCATTTAGGACAAACATGTTTTGTCCCCAGTTTTAACGACCCTTTGTTCTAAGTCAAAGTACCTGTATCCGGACGTAATCGTTTACTATTGTAATGGTCCAAATTACATTTTATATTTATTATGAATGTATTGGTTATAAGCGGGATATTTATCAAGAATGTATTGGTTATTAGCGGGAGCTGGGAGGAAGTGTGCTGAAGATTTTCACAAAGTGTCGAACGGGATGTTTGAATATGTCCGTTGAGCCGATGCTGTTATTCACTACTTTGCAGCACCAGCAATCCTTTGTTGGCGGGAGAAGGATCTCTACCTGCGCGTAGGGATTTACTAAGCCAAGCTCAGAAAAATAGTCGCCTATACCGAAACCGCGCTGAACCAATGGAAAACACCTAAGATGGGAACGAAGCGTTTTGGAAACTAAGTTTCGGACATTTTTATATTCATTCTGTTCTGTAGCACGAAACGTGTTAGACGTATTTTCTACTGACTGCCCAGTAGTAATGTTAAATGTTTTTTCTTTTTGCTTGCATGCAGCATGGTTCTACCTGTGCTTAATAACGATACATGCATTTACTGTATCCATTTGCCCACCCGTTTTGGCGAAGAGACACGGGGGGATGAGCAAAGCATCTCGAGTCTATTACCTGACGCACCTGTGGCCGCGTCCTGCATTCTACAAGAAATGGTAAATCACATCATTCTGTTCAACGAATTATCACTAACAATGAAGAATACGGAAATCATAACACGTCCTTAAAGATAATTTCATTGCTCTACCTAACAATTCAAATGCAATGAGTGCTTTGGTGTTGCGTGATTAGTTAGCCCTCTTAATCACATTTGATTTCATACGATTTCGAGGCGAGAATGATTTTATACTACAGTATGAATGAAAATTTGTAATTTTATATTAAGTGTAAATAATTCTGGAAGTGATAGTGAGATATATATGTGCATATAATCATTTCTTTGTTTGTTTGACATTTGACCGTGTACTTTGTAGATTAAATGCAACTTGTTACCTAATTAGAGATCTTTCATTTCTGAATCCCGAACAGTAAAAATTAATTATATTACAAGAATTTAATAAGCAAGAGTTAAACGACTGTTTCACTATGGAGGATCTTACCGCTTCATTGTAACGTCCCGGATGTACGTACTCTGGCAGTTTCCCATTGTCTCTCCCAGTCTGACAGTGTTCGAGTTACTGTATGGTTACTGTGATGGTTAAATATTTTTTTTGTTGTGGTTGAGGGATGAAGGAATGAGACTGCAGCAGGATGTCGGCCTGTTGAGGCCCACCCTAGAGGTCTGCTGAGTTTTATGACCCTATCCGACGAACCAATCACCATCCGCAGTGTCGTGTATATCCTCTCCAAATACACTGCGAATAGGTTTAGGATTTAACTCAGGACACAATTTGTTGGTTACTAAATGTGCACCACCACTTCTCCTACCCTGCTAGATAAGTCGCCAAGGTGAACATTTATTTCACCACAACCACTAGAAACAGGTAACCCGATCAGCACCGAACACCATCACGGAGCCCCAACCACTTAATGCTACAATGCGCGTTGCCATTGTTTACTCAATTTAAATATCATTGTCCACTATGTTAACTTCACGCATTTTGAATATTCATCGTCGGCTCTATTAATAGTAACTTTCCTGAAGACATTTCTTTTCTTAATATTTATAAACGATCTAGGTGACAACGACAAATGCTGGTTGCGATTGTTTTCCGACGATGCAGTTATCAATAGGGAAATAAGGTGCTCTGACGATTGCTTAGAAATTTGGATGCTATTTACGATTGGTGCTGTAAATGGCAGCTTACACTTAATTGAAAAAAGTGCAAGGCAATGCGAATAAGTAACAAAAAGAATCAGTTTGCTCATGAGTACAAATAAACAATTCAGTTGTAGACACGGTTGATTCCCCGAAGTATCTTGGGGTGATAGTACAAAGCAACATGAAATGGGACTTGCACATAACTTCCGTCGTAGGCAAAGCTAATTCTAAATTGCGATTCATAGGTCGTATTTTGAGGAATTGTAATGCTCAAACAAAGGAGATAGCGTATAAAACACTAGTGCGTCCGCATATAGATTACTGTTGTGGCGTTTGGGATCCGTGTCGCAAGGACCTGATTGACTCAGTGGAGAGGATTCAGAGGACAGCCACTCAATTCATGACTTGTTGCTACAGCCCTTACGAAAGCGTCACAGAATTGATACATAGATTGGGCCGGGGTAGTTTGGAAGACAGACGACGTAGTTTGCGTTTGAATTTATTGGAGAATACGCGAAAATCTTTAAATTACGAGTGCAATGAAATACTTCTTCCATCAACCTGTTTAGGCCGCAATGACCGGAGGGATAAGATTCGAGAAATAAGATGCCGTACTGATGCTTTTATCTATTCCTTCTTTCCTCGTGCTATTCGGAATTGGAATGCGCGGGTTTAGGATTGGTGCTTAGCACCCTCCGCCACCCACAATGTTTGTGATTTGCAGAGTATGGATGCAGATGTAGATTGCATTCGTTTGCAGGGAAACTGATCAAATTGGTGTAGAATAATCCATAACTGGGCTGACTCCTCTGTCCTTTTTGCCAGCATAGCCGAATGACACAGTGCTTCCATAAGGGGAGAGTAATGAATTCTGTGGTTCTGACGCATCGCCATCAGGCAATGGTAATTTATTTGAACCAGCCACTGAATTGTAACAAGCTGCCATTTGATTTACTACCGCAAGCAATATGGCCTGATTCGAGTGTTCAGATCACGAGTAATAATTCACATTTTTGCAGACTGATGACCAGGGAGTTAACATACCAGCGGTTTTCATTTGAATAAACAATGTAATATTGCCTGTTCAGCGATTAATACAACATGCGTGCCGTACTTTGTGTCCCATCATAAGTTGGGCTATCTAACAAAAACAAATCCTGTTTGGTGGCGGAAAATAATGTCGGGCTACATTCTGACTTCCCAAGAAACTGTTTGGCGCTGCTTTAAAGTTATTCAGTTAAACTGAAAACTTTCGGAGATTATCGCTTTAAACAATCAGAGTTTTGACGGACTCAGTATCCCATTAATTACCATTCCTGTAAGGCTGTATGTAGGATTATTTTATAAATATGTGAATTTTGATTTCTGTATTATATGGGAATAATGTGAACGAACTAAATTGCTTTTTTAAATGTGGTAAAAATATTACGATATCTGTATTTTAATTAAAGAGCAGTAATTGAGAATATTGTGTCAAACATCATATTTAAAGTGTAATTTTGACAGTTTACAAATTTTAATTAAGTCAGTACGGTGTTTAAAATGTTTACCTTATATTCAGGTTTGTTTTCAGAAGATTTCAAACTGTTTTAAATGGTTTTTATTGTTTTCCTCAGTTGTTAGAATTCGAGAAATGTCTTTTGGTGCTTTTGAGCGCAACCAGAGATTTCGATGCTGTGTGTATAATGTTACGATAGTTGCAGCCTATTCTTACTCAGAATTATTCTAAGTCAGTTTGCAACTCAACATTCTTCCGAGAAGCTTGATGTATTTTTTAAATCTGTTTTTCAGGTGGAATAAAAGTATTTAAAAGAAATAGTCAAGTTCGTCCTTTAATAGCTACCTGTGATATTAGTGAAGATGTTTTAAGTGTTCTTGTGGGGAGTTATACTTCACTTGGCTTCCAAAACTAACTTGCAATTCTTCAAGTATTTATAAGTCTGAAACAAAATCATCCCGAAAGATTTCACGAGTTGATTATTATTGCCACTTTATAAAAACTACAGCCTTCAACCTTGTTGCCCAGTAAAGATTTCAGCAAATTAAAAATAAAACCCTTTAATTCGTTCGCTATTGCATAGTGTTCAATCGGCATAGTCTGCAAAACTTCATATCTGTCGCCTGAAATATCTTCCACGCTGAGTCTTACTGTTGCTTTAAACTTACTAACAGTCTTATTAAATTGATATTTCCTAACTTACCCTAACACGTATTTAACTACCTAATTCGACACGCTTAATATTTCTTTTTATACCCCTTTTGTTCACTATTCATACATTTCACCTTCTTAACTTAATAAAGTTCTTCTTTACTATCACTATAAATTGCGACAAACTAACTCCCCGAACACTTTTGGCTAACGCACCTCTGCACTCCGTCTTCTCCAATTTTCAGGCCTGTGTATACATTCTCCTCTGTGATCACGTGATTGTGTGAAGAAGTGTAGTAATGTTTTCTCTTAACTACTTTTGCCGTAACTCCAAGCGATGAGTGGACAGCATGTTTTGTGATTAATGGACCAATCTATCCAAAAATACTTCAGATTGCAACATATACCGAAACATCCATTTATCAAGTGTTACAACTCCATAGCATCGTCACGCTGAAATTTAACTGGAATGAATTACCCTTCCTTCCCCAGTATAAATAATGTTCGTTAATACCCCTGTATGATTGTATACTGTGAAGGTCTGCATGTGTTCATTGCAAAGTGTTGATCGTGTAGTAGATGTCAGACGGAAGACGCGATAAGGCGCAACTCAGTGCTGAGATATTAAGGCCTACTCTTCCGAAGGATACGTCTCTTAACGTTTCTCACCCAATAAACAAAGTGCCATACTTTCGTTGTAACACATTAGCTACTTTATGGCGTATTTGTAATTTACTTAAATTATGTAGTTGTTACAACAGGACGCCATCGTAGGAAGAGAGAATTTTACTTTCGTTTTCAAAAAAAAAAAAAAAAATAATAATAGATGCTTATTACATTCAAAGTGCTTCAATACTGTGTGGGCTGACGTTCAACGGAGAGAAGATTTGTGATTGGTTGGATTTTTCTATCGTGTTTTGGTAAAATTCGTTATGAAAGACAAACCATGGGTCGTGTAGTATGGAGTACCTCTGCCAGGTCCATTTTCAGTAAATAAAATTTTGTCCTAGACAACAAGTCTTATTTGTAGATTTACTTTATCAAGTAACGATTCTCCCTGCGTACTGAAGTTACTGTTAAGGTTCTGTACCTCCTGATTAAAAAGCGAAACCCTGATGGAATCGCTCATTTGTCAGTCCGTTTGTCTGTCACATCCTCATAACTGCTGAACTATTTAATTTACGAGTTTGTAACTGCACACTCCTTTTGTTCCCACTATTTTTAACACGATACTGACGTAAAAAGTGAAGTGGGAAATTCGTGGAGCTAGGGTTGAAAATAATTAAGGAAAGTTCATCGGTATCAAATGAAATCTCGGAAACCATCCAATTTCAAAATATTTTGACTTTTCTTTTGATACCATGATTAGTACAAGGATTTTTCGAAAAATGATAAAAAACGCCATTCCCATTTATTTTAGAAAATACCTATTCCAAAATTCGTTCAAAATTTGAGAACATAAGCTTTATAGAAAAATAATAGTGATGTTTCTGGAAAAATGTCTGCTTCGGATTTTCAAGGAACCATCTCGGTATTCGCTTAGAGTGAATTTGGGGAAAATATGGAAAACCCAAATTTGGATCACCGGACGAGGACAGAACGTTACCGGGCACCCACCACGCTCGTTCTGAAAAAGTAAGTAAATTCCGGTGGTCTTGGTATTTGGTAATACTGCATATATATATATATGTATATATATATATATATATATATATATATAAAGTTTCATTCAATTCAAGTGAAGCACAGGACGTGGTCTGTTGTAGGGTCTGACATACCCTTTACAGAGAATCTATCCTCCTAAGGAGATAAGGAATGCGAAGGAATTCGGCCATACAATTTTAAAGAAACCATTCCGGCATTGGGATTTCGAGATACGCAAAGCCGAATTCAGAAAGAGCAGACGGAATTTAATCCCACGTGCTTACGAATCACAGATCAAAGTGAAATCTCTCTCCACCGCACTCAGTGCAAACAGATGTGCTACAAATTCCTAACACCATTGAGACTTGATCCAACTGCCCATATTTTGAAAATAAGCGCCTTAGCTACTGAACTACCAGACGTATCAAATTTTTTTTTTAGATTTTATGGTATCCGCAAGATAGGAAAATCAATGATCTTAACAAATCTGATACTTCAAAAATAACTTTTATTCTACCAAAAATCATATCATACGATCGTATCATACGTATCGTCAGGTAGAATTTCACGAACGGAGTAATAATTATGTCATGAAATTAAAAAAAAAGAAAATTTGAAAAAAAATCTTTATAATTTATTTAAACTATTTTTTTTTATCTATGCAGGCCTGTACCATTTTCTGGCCACTTTCCTATTTTAAAGGTCTGTTTTCATCGATTTTTTTTTAAGAATGTTAGACTTCTTTTATTGGATTTAACTCAATACACAATCTGAGTACGGAATCCCCAGGACGGTAAAGTAACTCGCAAATGACGATACTATTTTTGTTCTTTTCACTTTAGACCTCGTGGACATCAAGGTCTTCACAAGCGGTAAAACAATAGGGGCAAGGAACGGGTTAGAATTCGTTATTCACCTGGAGTGATTTGGAGAAACCAAGGAAAACTGAAATTTGGATGTCCGAACGGGGATTCGAACTCACATCGTCCTGAAAGTTTTCATGAATTATTAAATGTGAAGTCGTATGTATTTTATTCTAGTTATTAGTGTTCATAGTGATGTTGCGTCTTATAACATCAAGATTATTTCGACAATAAATAAAAACACTTTGCTGTATTAATAAGTCACCTTGTGAGGGATACAACCTGCGATGAACTAATCAACTGTAGATTTTATTTAGTCAACCAATCATTTATGGCTGCTTTGAACAAGATTTAATTATTGCACGACGAATTATTTATTTTTCTTCTCCGCTTTGCCTTCACTCGATACATTCCGCCTTAGAAGTTTGTAATTAAACGCTTTGCTGCACGATAGTCTGACTAGGAATTGTGTTCCTATCTTAGTAGCCACGTCCAGAACGAAGAAGATTTGTTCCATCTCCGGTACTCGAATTAACTCAGGTCTCGTCGAATGCGAGAAGCCATTACACAATTTTATCGATGATGAATAAACCTGCACAAAAAACAAGAACGTTATTTAATCAGCATCGTGTTTCAGACTGTCTTTGTTGGAACGTGTTAGTGATATTTCACGCCACTCAACCTTGTGCTGTTCCTGCAAGTTTAGCGTGTTGAAAAATGGTGGACACGTGGGAAGACGGGGCTACGTGAGTGGTTGTTTAGCACGTCAATCACAGGGACGCCCTGGTGACACTCCATTAATAAAGGTGCTTCCATGTGAAGGACGCCAACCCGAGCCTCCAGTCAGCCGTGGAAAACACTTTGACCTCCGCACGCAGCGCGGCTATCGGCCCCCAGCATGTTCGCATTCTAAGCTCCCATCACATCAGTAGTTGTTTCCCTAATATAAGACAGCGTGCATATATTACGAAAACTTCCTCAGTCAATTTCACATTTCATACATTTTAGGGCTATGTGAATGTAGTGCGGGAATCCTTAAGGGAACACCCATTTCTTTATTATTACTGGTTTTACGGGGTAAGCCGCGTTGTTTATTTTACAATCTGGACTTTCTTGCCACACCACATCCATTGTCAGAGACACAATGTTTGTTTATTTATATAGCAAAGAGCGCTAAGCGTCACAGATTAACAAGCCGCTGTCCTCGTTAAAGTTGTTAGTTTTATTTAAAATTTCCGCTGCTACCTTCACTCGTCACGGTCACCACTGATCCTCTCTCCACACTAGCCTCGTATCTTCAAAGTTTATCTCGTACCCGGTGATGATGGCAAGGGGAACCACAGCGGATATGTCGCTGTTGTCATGCTAATAGTGGCGGATAAGCTCTGTATGTTTCTACGCCGTAGTGTGACCCCGCATCACCAATGTAAACACCGCCACAGCTGCAGGGGATTTCGTAAACACCCGCCAGTTGGCGTGGGTGTAAACGGTCTTTCATCCTGGTTAATTGGGCCAAGCTTGCAGTGAGAATGCGAACAGTTCGCTGAAAGCTCAGACTGTAAAATAAATAACGCGACTTACGTCGTAAAACAAGTAATCATTAACAAAGACGGCCACGGAAGCCAGAGAAATCATCCATTTGTTTGTCTCTCCGTCTGTCTGTACTTCTGTCATATGCCCCATAATTTGCCAATCCTTTACTTAGAAAGTTTTAACTGCCCACTGTTCTAGTTCTTACTACTCAAAAAATTCTAGTATTACGTAAAATATCGAAAAATCAATTGAGTAAAAATAATTATAGCTGGCTCAGTTTGGTGGTTGCAGGAAATATTGTTTTTACATATAACTTCATAGGTATTGAATTTTAATGTGAAGTATGCCAGAACGGTTCCGTGGTTCGGATTCTACGTTAAGGTGTAGGTCGCCTACAGTGACAACTAATTTACTCCACAACCGAAAGGTTGGTTTGCCTCGTCCCGATGGAGCATACTAAGCCATTGTTTCAGAGTTAGTTCCTATCTTCTGAGACCTACAGTTTAACGTGGAATCCGAACCACGGAACGACCAATCGTAACTCATATAATCAGACACAACTCTCAAAAATTCCTGCATCCATCGGGATTTGAACCCGAGATCGGAGCAGCGAATTTTCGAAAGCAAGCACCTTAACCATTTTTTTAACAATCAATTTTATTTATGGAAAAATAACTTAGTTGCAGTCAGTATCATAAATTTCCGAGTTAATGATAAAGATAGTTCCCACTAGGCAACCTCTGATTCCTTCATTGGTCCGTTGTCACAGCATTTGTGGTTCAAGAAATTTTGACGCGTTAACAAGGGATTTCAAGTATCAGCTCAGAGTCTTCCTTCGTGAATTACAGATTTCCCTAAAACCACGGAGCCACCAGACCGCTCCCCTAAACCCGACTGGATTACCGGGGGGCCAAACAATCCTGCGGGATCTTCCCGCCAACAAGCATACGGTGACTTGAAGGGTATCATATAGAAGCTAGCAACCCGATGACTGTGAAAATGTTAAGGCATTTTTTTCTTAATTCCACAGTTTGTAGGAGCTCTTGACGTAAAACAAAAATCAACCAAGCCACCCTTCATTAATTCCGACAGAAGCGATATAAAAGTTATTTAATAATTTACAGTGATATGTAGTGTCTTACTGACTACAGGAAAAGTATAGCGATCGTTTTCGCAACAAAAGGTTCTGAATCAAATTTGATTCATCAGTATATACTTATTTTCATCAAAAAATTGAATATATTTTTCCAACAACCTGTTAGCAGAGTCCCTCGTCGCCGGGAAAAAAATGCCACACTATATTAGGAAGTATTCCATGACTTTTGGCGTATCAGTGTAGATCACCTTATCCGGATCGCATATAAAATATCAGGAGAGAAAACCCTCTCTAGCAACATTCGTACATGAAAGGTCAGCATTTTCTAAGAGAACTTTTCCGAAGCGGCGTCCGCTGTATTGGACAGAAAACTCGTGGCGAAATATGGATATGTCACGACTCACGACACGCCGACAATCAGTGGTTTTGTATCTATACCTCGAGAACGGTATATGTATATTAAACATTACATATGGAAGCTGAGCAGGAACGACTTTAGTGAATGAAGTTTGAAAAACTTGGGCAAAACATGGGATGATGTATACAAATATTTTAAGATTTTTTTCACTTCTGCAGATATTAAAACATTTATTACTCCAGTAAAAGCATTTTACGGGTCCAAATAATGCTGCCCATCGTTCCAGTGTGATGTTATAATTGAACTTCATGAATAAGATGAATGGTTTAACGTTTCTGGTATCAACACACCATGCTTTGTAACATTATTCGTTTATGTTTTTTTTTTAATTTTTTTTTTTTAAATAACTATTTTCGTTTGACATGAAGCCCAACCCGTGGGGTCAATTGGTTGTGGTACCGTTATGGTGTTCGGCACCTATCATGGGGTTATCTGGTTCGGGTTCTAGTGTTGGAAGAAATTTTCGTCCCCAGAACTTGGCCACGGTGTAAGAAAGATGATAGTTTACGATTCATAATCATCACATTGTGCACCAAAGTCGTGGGATAAACATCTCCGCAGTTCCTAAGGAACGACTGCATTCGACAAAGTTGATGTGATTCGTTCGCCGGGTGGGGACATTAAACCTGGTGGTTACCAAGGTGTCCTTCGGCCTGAATTGGCCAACACCTGATTTCTCCTTCTCCCATCATTCATTCACAAATGTCGAGAATTATTAACATTGAGGCTCTTCTCATCCACGGAGATATTTGGGAATACAGAACACGGCTGAAGTCACGTCGCCCTGCCTGGAATACTGCTGTCAGTCAAACATCTAACTCCTTCAGCCCTACAGATAGCTGGAGAGCGGAATGGGCACCGTCAACACCACAGAGCATAGTGCAAATTACCAATCCCTCCTCAAAACTACCAGGATTCAACTTACTGCGGTCAATTTGGTGCAAATTAAATCGTATTAGATTTAGTACGGGAAGAACTGCTTCAACTCTCTACACCTGGGGCTGGGCAGATTCTCTGTACTGTGACTGCGATGAGGTTTTACAGACAGTGTCGCACATTGTGCAGGACTGTCCACTGCCCGCCTTTCCTGGTAGTCTCTAAGACTTAAATTTGGCTACGCCGAAGGCGGTGGCCTGGTTGGAGCGCCTCGACGTCACATTGTAATGGTTGCGACTGGAGATCCTGTCTCAGTGGCCAGCTGCGGGCATTGTACGCTAACTATGTGTATATACAAGGTGTCCAGAAAAGGACTCCCTGATTTCAAAATTAAATATCTCGAAAACAAAGATCGATAGAGTAATGCAGTAAACGGTATGTATATTGTGACAGCTGTAAGAAGTGTATACAGCAGTGTGAATATAGTTACAAAAGCTGCTAACAGATGGCGCTGTACGCTCATATCAGCATACATAAGTGAAATAATCGTATGAAAACAATCTTTGCAAACAATCACATCACAATGTTTTCAAATGTTCACCATTGGCACGTTTCAATGGTAGAACTGATTGCCCTGAGCTTCGGATCAACTATTTAGGCATTACGTATGCGATTACAGCGCCATCTGTTAGCAGCTTTTGTAACTATTCTTTCAAACTGCTGTATACACTTCTTACAGCTGTCACGATAAACATACCGTTTACTGCATTCCTCTAACGATCTTTGTTTTCGAGATATTTATTTGAAATCAGGGAGTCCTTTTCTGGATACCCTGTATGTGTGTGTTTAGATTGTTCATTACAGTATAGTTGTAATTGAATTGAGTAAATGTCTTGTAGCTTCATACGCAAAATAAATAGTTAACAAATAACACATTACACTGAGCATACATAAATCACAGTCATCCACAGAGAAACAATAAACACTTAAATACACTTCCACCACGGTAGAATGCAAGGGGATACCACCTCAATTTAAATTTCCAGAGAAAAAGTACCCAACAATCTAACTGTTGAGGAGGAAAGTAAGAAGATATATAACGAGGTACTGCTATAGTTTTCAGATGTTGAAGTAAATTCTGTGCCGCTCAAAAGGTACACTGGCAATAGAAAATTTAGCATCGCTCCAGCTTCAGCTACGAAGCCTACGACATGCCCAGACAGCTCTGCTGAAAATGTTCCAATAGTGTTTTATGACGAGACTCATCAATCATCGTCGTATATACCGACAAAAGCAGAATGGTTGCTTGGCTTCGCCTCGAGGCTCAGTAAGCAGAAAAAAAGTGCGTATCGCACTCAGACGCGGTGCCGTAAATCAACAAAAACGACGCTATCAGGCGCCTGCTATAAACCGAAGTCAGGATTATGCCAGCTTTCAAACCAGAGAAACGACTCCACTTGCTGGTAAGACTGCGACGAAGTTTTTGTTCTCCGCAAAATCCGACCATATTATGCAATCGTTAATTTGGCATATTAAATTCCGTCCTAAGAAAATTCTGCAGCGTTACTCACTGGCTAGCAACAGTAAGTAGAAAAACTTGAGAAATGGAAGCGAGAAACTTTTTCGGTATGGAATTGAAGGGAAGCTACTAAAAACGTAAATGAAAATCACTTCGTAACCACCGAGCATGGTGGTGAACGCTTAATCTTCTGGCCTCGCATTCGGGAGGACGCGGGTTCGATTCCCTGTCTGGGCATCCAGATTTGGGTTTTCCATGGTTTCCCCAAATCATTCCAGGCGAATGCCGGAAGCTTCCTTAAAAAGGCCATGATTGAATTCCTTCCAGTTCCTTGTCCCGAGTCCCATCCCGCCTCTAATGACCTTAGCCGTCGACGAGGCGTAAAGCACTAAGTAAAAAAAATAAAAAAACTTCATAACCTATTCAGCAAGCGGCCACTTCCGTCGGTTTTCTTTAGTCACGCATCCCGTAAAAATTGTTGAACAGATTTGAATGGAGATTTCATGGTTTGAAAGCGTAAGATCTAACTTAAAAATTGTAATATGTCTTATGAATCTACGTCAGCGATGAACCGAGCAATAGATGATAATCTGTTAGTAAACTGAACCTGAGATCGGCGATTACACTAGATGAAAGATGTTAGCCCCTTTCGAAAACTGAACAAACAGGTGCCTAAGATCATAACATATCAAAGTTAAATGTTACATTCTTTGATTCGATTAATATTAATGTTGACTAAGTAACTTTGATTATTTCGTAACATGACACTAGTGAAAGCAATTTGAATGATTAAAAACTGAATTCAGCTTCAGGTAATAATAATGACCGCAATACCATGTTAATTTAAACTATTAAAAAAATTAATAGTGTCTTATGCGCGAGCACCACAGATTATTATTATTATTATTTTTACTTCTCCACGTCTGTGAAATGGTTCCGCGTGTGTGAAATAATTTTTAATTATTTAAATATCAGTGTTTTCGTTTGAAGGAGACGTATCGTCTCTGCGCATAGTTTCTATAACTGACCTCCTTTGCATCTTCTACAAATGTTGTCGCATACTATCCTCCATACAAAAACAATGGTCTGATTAATCTTACTACCCAAATTCCCTGACTTTCCTAGCCCATCCGTTGCAGGATATTGAAACCACTCCAGCAACATTTTGATCAATTGAGTTTACTATCTAAGGAATCGTAAAGATAGTAACAACTGGCAAATTCTCTTCTACTTCATAAAGGCTTTGTTTTTCTATCTGTATACCTTACAAGGTTTTTCTTGTTTTCTTTTATTTTTACCCGTGCTGACTTTACTCCCCATACCTTATTTATACCATCTAGAATGGTGGTTGAGCATTAATTCACGGCTCTGGCATCCTAGAGAACGCAGGTTTAAATCCCCGTCCGGACATCCAGATTTCAGTTTACCATGGCTTGAAAAAATCACTCCAGAAGACTGCCGGGATGGTTACTTGAAAAGCTCATGGCTGATTGCCTTCCAGTTCCTCGTCACCACGTCTCTCACGCCGCTAATGAACTCGACGCCGACGAGCGTAAGCTCGAGAAATAGTATCACCGTTCGAAATTCGTTGGTCACTTAAAATTCAGAAGAAATATCACGTCACAAAGAATTTCTGAAACGATTAGACTATAAAAAAAAAA
>CM061919.1:62137578-62192225 GCA_031002005.1 Vandiemenella viatica
AACTTACAAAAAGAATGAATCCCACAAAAACAACTCTTGTAAAAATAGGCCAAAAAAGTTATGAGATCTTCTTCTGGTCCAAGTCTACACTTTACAGTGTGTATTCACTTCACTTTGTGAAACAGAATGGTTTCTCTCAGTGTCGGTTTATTTTGGATAAAAAATATGATTACTTGACTATTTTTACTGAAATTGAGGGCATAATATATGCTTGTCAAATTCGAACAAGTGTGAGGGAAATCTTGGCTTTTAAGTATTTATAAGTTTGATAAAGGAACACATTTAAGGTATTTATATAGGTTAACTAAAACACGGAGCGTTATGGCCAAGCCATCAGATTTTTTATCCTAAATAAACGATCTATGACACTGAGAGGAACCATTCTATTTTACAAAGTGAATACATACTGTAAAGTGTAGACTTGGCACAGAAAGATCTCATAAGTTTTTGTCACTACATGAACACGAGACTTGGCCTATTTTTACAAGATTTGTTTTTGTGGGGTTATAATGTCCACCATCTTATACGTGAAGTTTTTTTTTTCGTTCCGTTCAGCATCGTGTATTGCACAGTAGTTCCTGGTGGATGGAGCACGATAGTGTCCCCTTCATTCCGCTGGCCTGAGTGAGTACACCGTCCATTTGGGGTGGGTCCTGTGGCGTCGCTGATATTCATGTAAATGTGCTGCAGTCAGCACTGGGCCGCGTGGCGCCTGCTGATAACGCTACCAGCGGACACGAGTTGACTCACAGGGGAAACGTGTCTATCAACACAATTAGTTAATTGTGCCTTTAAGTAGCCGCGAAATGACTGTTTTTATTTCGCGATATATGACTAAGCCATTTTCTAATTGCTCACCGGCATTTAGCGATATACGGTTCCGGTTGCGTCTCAGAATTAAAAGCAGCGAAATGAGAACGAAATTAATCGAATTAGAAGCAGAAGTTATTGGACAAAGCGAACTGCCGGTAATAAACCTTAACTTTGAATATGTTAACACAGAAACAGTTTCAGCTGTGTATGAAGTTTGAAGAGTAGTGTAGCGGTTTTCGTTGCTTAACCTGAAAGTAATCGTACCTACAGGGTTTTGTTTTGTGCCATGTAACAGCGGTCTGATATAACACTTTGTCAAGTCCTTCGTGGTTTAATTAATACAGTAATTAAGTAGTCCACAAGGTATTGCAGTTTAGACTTCTGTTTATCAACGATACTGTTGACATGCATAGATACAATCCACAGATACTACTAACGCAGTCCTAGGCAGTTTCAAAGTGAATTTGTAAAACTAACTAACTTACTAACTAACTGCTGCTGATTTCTTTATATAGGCTCTATCGAAAGTTCTAGAACTCATCAAAAGCTTCCGCCAGATATTTCTCGAACATTAACAATTACTCAAACAATTAAACATGTTAAAAACAACCAGAAATAGTACTTAATCATTTAACATCATTACAAAACGGTCAGAAATTGAAATTAAAGATACTTAAACACAAAATTATTTACAGAAATCATTTAAACTGTAGAAAATTGGTCTGTAGACATCGTAACTTGCATTAATACTTGGAATTACAAACATTTAAGCAATCTCTTGTACAATTCTGTCCTTAGACATATTAAATGGCCTCTAAATAATTTCTTTTCATAAAACAAAATCTATATACACTGATTTACAAGAAATTGCAAAACAAACATACCAGATCATATTCAAGAAAACTTTAGCTCACTACAAATACTTTATAAAATACAATTCTATTTAAAGTTCAGGTATGAGGGCTGTTACAACTTCCATATCGGCAAAGGTCATCGGAGCGTGATGCTCGTCTGATTTATAATACTTATTTTGCGCGGTTTGTCACTACACTTGCTAGTGGTGAATTAGATCATAGACAAATTGTTGTATGAAAAATGACTTTCCCTCTGAAAAACATGCATTAATGATTTATTTCAGGTATCTTTATTAAATACGCTTATCCACCGTACTTTACATTTTTTTTTTTACTTATTGCTTTACGCCTCAGAGACGTCGAGGTCATTAGAGGTGAGATGATGGGACTGGGGACAATGGACGGGAAGGAATTCGGCCATGGCCTTTTTAAGGAAGCATCCAGGCATTCGCCTGGAGTGATTTGGGTAAACTATGGATAACTCAATTCTGGAAGCCCCGACGGGGATTAGAACCGGCGTCCTCCCTAATACGAGGCCAGAGCGTTAACCGCTCACCCGCCAGGTTCGGTACTTTACATCTACAGTATGCAGACGATAACGAAGTTGTAGCAAAAACAGAGGAAGGACTTGTAACTATTTTAAATGCTATTGCTGCTGCATACAAAAAATTTGGTCTTAGACTGAAAACAACTAAAAGCAAGATTATGCACCAACCATCTGCTGGAAAGGGCAAAGAAAGAGCAATATCAACATTGACGGGGCAAGCCTACAAGTCGTAAACACTTTCCCATATCTTGACAGCACCATCGCATCCACTGAAAACATTGATGCTGACATTCAATACAGAATCAACCGTGTTGAATCTTCCTTTGCCAGGCTAACATCAAGTGGCTTCGACAATCATGACGTCAATACTCAAACTAATATCCTTGTGTACAATTCTTGTTATTATTCCCACCTTACATTACGGATCTGAATGCTGGACATGCTGCAGATGACATCTTAAGACGCTAGAACAATATGCAAGGGTACAAAAGAAATGCTTTATGTTGGGCTAAATTTTGAATACTGATTTGGAGCCCACAGTCACTCTCTTAGAAACACAAATAAGTTCATTAAACAGATAAAAAAAGGTTCTTATGCCGCGGTCGCCAGGTTTAGGTAAATTTCGAGCGTTGGGTTCACTAAATAAAAAGAACAGTTCAACAGTTTATATGCAACTTCACACAAGGTGACTTTATTGTCATAGTTAAGATGCAGATATCTCACCCAACCGAAAAATACCACCACCAAATATGAGATTTTAGATAAGTAATCGAACTTCGCCGAAAATTACAAGTTCGTAGGATAAAGAGTTTCTACAACAAAATGATCTACCACATTGATTAAAGTTCCTCTCACCACATGTAGCCACGTTAAGAAAAATGTTCTCTTCCGAATCACAAATTCTAGTCATCACACGCTTACATAAATCACTTTACGACTTTACTTGAGTCTGCAACAATTTCCAAACTGTTAGACCGAAATGTGCCTTCGCGCGAACCATCTCGTCCGGCGGTCAGAGACAGACTGACTGTCCATTACTCAAAGATAATACATCGTTAACAAGCGTCGTCTGCTGCCGACACCTGGCGCAGACGCTTGTTATGTTACAAATACCATCAACGATACCTGAGAAGAATCATTCAAATAACATGGCAGGATAGACTCACCAATATCAGTGTCCTTGAATGAGCCCAATCCTCTAACATAGAATCCATGACTGCATAAAGACAGCTGCAATGTTTCGGTGGCGTGGTCCGAGCACTCAATACTCGCATTCCTAAACAAGTGTTCTACTCAGAGCTAATGGTGGGTAAACCTAGTGTTGGTGATCAGAGGAAACAATTTAAAGACGTTATTAAGGCTAACATGAAGACGTGTCACATTGACCATAACAATTGAGAATCCTCGGCCTTTGACCGTTCATCCTGGAGGTCACTAGTTCATCATGGAACGATGTTATTTGAAGAAAATCGCTGACGATCAGCAAATGAGAGGAAGAACTGCAGGAAAGAAAATGAACAGTTTAAAATTGGCAGCGTCTCGGTTGTCTCTCCCGGGAATGCCTTTAATCAATGAGCTAAAGTGTGAGCTTCTCGCATGGGACTTTACAGTCACCTTCGACTCCTTAGATGAAGAGACATTATGCTTGAAAGACCAACCTACTAGATCTCGAGTGTTTGCAATAAATAAGATCTAAATGTTGTGCAATGTGTTCTGACTTCAGAAGACTTATTATTATCTTCTTATCTTTTATATATAAAAATCAATGTTTGTTTGTTCGTCTTCTATGCATTCCTATACCATTTATCAGATTGCAATGAAACTTCGGAGAGTTTTCGAGTGTGTGTCTGCGAAGGTTCCTGTGAAAAAAATTTTCCAAACAGTCACCACCTATTCCCCATAACACCCCATAATTTAGGCAAAACCACATATTTTATCCGATTTAGATAGGAATTTGTACACTTATACTTTAAAACATACATAAAAATACTGCCTACATACGGTTTCCGAATATTAATCCCCTTGCCCCCTTTCCACCCCCATTACGTTTTTACCCTATAATTTAGGCAAAGCACATTTTTTATCCGATTTAGATAAGAATTTGTACACTTATACTTTAAAACAAACAGGAAAATACTGCCTATGTATGGTTTCCGAATATTCATCCCCTCTCCCCCTTTCCAACCCCATTACATTTTTACCCCATAATTTAGGCAAACCACATTTTTTATCCGATTTAGATAGGAATTTGTACACTTATACTTTAAAACAAACATAAAAATACTGCCTACATACGGTTTCCGAATATTAATCCCCTCGCCCCCTTTCCACCCCCATAATTTAGTCAATACCACATTTTTTATCCGATTTAGATAAGAATTTGTACACTTATACTTTAAAACAAACAGAAAAATACTGCCTACGTATGGTTTCCGAATGTTCATCCCCTCTCCCCCTTTCCAACCCCATTACGTTTTTACCCCATAATTTAGGCAAAGCACATTTTTTATCCGATTTAGATAAGAATTTGTACACTTATACTTAAAACAAACAGAAAAATACTGCCTGTGTATGGTTTCCGAATATTCATTCCCTCTCCCCCTTTCCAACCCCATTACGTTTTTACCCCATAATTTAGGCAAAGCACATTTTTTATCCGATTTAGATAAGAATTTGTACACTTATACTTTAAAACAAACAGAAAAATACTGCCTATGTATGGTTTCCGAATATTCATCCCCTCTCCCCCTTTCCAACCCCATTACATTTTTACCCCATAATTTAGACAAACCACATTTTTTATCCGATTTATATAGGAATTTGTACACTTATACTTTAAAACAAACATAAAAATACTGCCTACATACGGTTTCCGAATATTAATCCTCTCGCCCCCTTTCCACCCCCATAATTTAGGCAATACTACATTTTTTATCCGATTTAGATAGGAATTTGTACACTTATACTTTAAAACAAACAGAAAAATACTCTCTACGTATGGTTTCCGAATTTTCATCCCCTCTCCCCCTTTCCAACCCCATTACGTTTTTACCCCATAATTTATGCAAACCACATTTTTTATCCGATTTAGATAAGAATTTGCACACTTATACTTCAAAACAAACAGAAATCTACTGCCTACGTATGGTTTCCGAATATTCATCCCCTCTCCCCCTTTCCAACCCCATTACGTTTTCACCCCATAATTTAGGCAAACCACATTTTTTATCCAATTGAGATAAGAATTTGTACACTTATACTTTAAAAAAGAGAGAGAAATACTGTACACAATAATTTGACAAAAACCCAATCCCTCTCCTCTCTTTCCACCACCTTAATTACCCCCTCTTCCCCATAACACCCCATAATTTAAACAAACCCGCAAACCTTTCGTCCGATTACGGCGAAGCTATGGTGAATTGTCGAGGGGATGTCGAAAATGGTTTCTGTCAAAAAAAATTAAAAAACCCACCCGTTCTCCCCATAATTTAGACAAAACCACATATTTCATCAGATTTCAATGGGAATTTGCACACTTATACTTTGAAACAAACAGAAAAATACTGCCTGCATATATTTTCCAAAGCGCATCCCCTCTCACCCTTTCCAACTGAAAATCAATGAAACAGCAGTTTAAAATTTATATGTAAATATTTTTTCATTTAATCTATGTGCCTACTCAAGTCCAGCAATAGTGAAGCATGGCCGGGTCAGCTAGTTAATAATAAAATAAAGAAATGAGATTGATCCCCAATGTCAAATTTTCTACACATGTAATTCTGCATCACTCCAAATTTATAGTTTAAATTTTTTTCATTGTTTGCGGTAGCTGGTTCATGAAAGTTTCCCGAACCCTTATACCTCAAACCAAGAGTCAGTTTTGTGGACTTAGCCATCTCTTCCCTTCAAGTAACACTTTATTCTTTCCAATACCCATTGAACCTCCGTCGTCGTTTGACAGTATGGCTAATTCCGCACAAATTTATGTGGATCCACAATTTGTAAAACGGCACAAAAACATTTGTAAGTCTGAGCCCTACTCGGACTCGACCGAGAGCGTTGCTCGGTGTGCCACTACCCTTAAAGTCAACATGACTGGTAAATCAATAAATTCCTACATAGGTATTTAAAAGAACTCCCTTTTGTTTTTTGCATGTATTCCTATAATTTTAATTATGTAGCTCATTAAGTATGGTTTTATATTTACTGAGCTTATAGTGAACCGAGTAATAATAATCGTAAGATTCTGAAGTTTATGAATCAACTAGTATAAAAATTTCTTAAAGTTATTCGGTATGATAGAAACAACGGTATGAATGAAATGTTATTTGGATCAATATAATATCCGTAATTACTTGAATTATTCATTAATTATTCAAGATTTTACGTGGCCTGTCAAATATAATTTTTTTGCAATAGTAAAAGCGTCATGGTCTTTAATTTTTAGGCACATTTTGATTTTTTTAAATTCACCACTTGCGTTCGGTTAACGTCATGTCATTTTTGCAAATGTAATATAATCTCGTATGGTTGTAATGACCTGATAACAATGTATCTTATTGGTTGCTCAATTTCAATCGTAGTAAACATTTCTACTGCAAGAAGTGAACTTTTATTTCTCAGATTGTCGATGTCACATAAAATCAGAGATGGGTTCATTGATTTTTGATTGATTTGTATAGAGACATATAAAAATTCCAAAATTTATACTGTGGGCAACAAGGGAATGTGGTTCTAATGGGGATTAAAAGTAGCTGATGAGTTAATTGATGACTTATCATTATGTGAAGTTTCACTGTAATCGATTTATTAGTATCTGGGTGATGCGCGGTTAGAAAAACAGAAAAAATAAAAAAAATTACGTTTTTGGCCTATTGACAGTAGCGTGCATACAAATACGTTTCTTTGGAACCTTTTTGATGTGTAAAAAGAACTTTAGTATTATTTTATTATATATTTGATATATCGTCATATTCATAAATGTCGACAATGCGTATCTACAAACAACTTCATCTCCGACATTTATCAATGCGTAGATAAATATTTAAATAGTTTAAAAAAACTAAAATATACGCTTTTGTAACAATGTGAACTAAAAGGTTAAAAATAATTTTCAAATACAGTATAAAAATGTTGTTATACAGTGCTAGGATGTCCAGCAATTCAGTACAACCTTTTTTTGGACAAACTTAAAATAAGAATAAAGACACTGATTAATAAATTACCTTTAATGTAAACAAGTGTGGGATGTTAGATAGCAGTAATCTTAAGTTTTTTTATCGCTAGCTGTTCGTTCAGGTAGAGTCATTGTGTATAACTAGAGAGCACATCACACTTTTCTTACATTAAAGCTATTTTTTAATCAGTGACTTTATTCTTATATTTAGCTTTCTCAAAAAAAGTTATACCGAATTGTGGGACATCCGAACGCTGTAGAAAAAAAAGTATATTTGAAGATTGTTTTAACCTTTTAGTTCAAATTGCTATAAAAGCGTGTATTTTAGTTTTTTAAAACTATAATTTTATTTTTAGTCCACAATGGGAATTTCAGGACATATCCATGAAATTATTGTATTGTCACCGTTTCTTAATACGTGTGAAAAATTTCAAAGAGTTTGAACGTCAAGAAATGGGCGAATATATAAATGAAAGATTCCATTACATTCAATCATTTTTCTATTTTTATTGCCAAAGTAATGAGAATACCACAACATAGCTATAAAATTATGTACTGTTATCGATTCTCAATACAAGTGCAATATTTCAAACAATTTGGATCTCTGGAATTGGGTCAAAATTCAATTGCAAAATTCCATCACATTCAGCCACTTTTTTTATAGTTACTGTTGTTACGTTGCTATGGAATTATTGTATTGTCATCGGTTCTTCATAAGTGTACAAAATTCCAAACAATTATGACATTAGGAAGTGGGTGAACATTGAAATGAAAAATTCCATCAAACCCAACGCTTTTCTATTGTTAGTGTCAAAATAATGAGCATATCAGTACATAGCTATAAAATTATTGTATTGTTATCGGTTCTCAATACATGTGCAAAATTTCAAACAATTTGGACCTCTGGAATTGGGTTAAAGTTCAATTTCAAGATTCCATTATATTCAACCAATTTTCTATTGTTACTGCCAAAGTAACTAGAATATCAGGACACAGCTATGAAATTATTGTGTTGTCATCGGTTTTCACTATATGTGCAGAATTTCAAACAATTTGGACATCTGGAAATGGGTGAAAATTCAATTAAAAAATTCGATTAAATTCAACAATATTTCTATTTTACTGTCAAAGTAATAAAAAATAGCAGGATGTTGCTATAAAATTATTGTATTGTTACCGAGTCTTAATAAGTGTGCAAAATTTCAATCAACTCGAACATCTGGAAAAGTTTTAATATTGTATTAAAGTATTCCGTGACATTCATACATACATACATACAGCTCAAGCTAATGTAAAGCTTGTATAAACAGACTAAATCAGATTCGCTGGATGAACGAATGACAATGGTCTACACACACACATCGGTCTTTACTGCTCGAAATTCTTCGGTGGAGTATAGAGAAGTCCTTGTTTTTCGACAGTGTCCCCCCTATTTCTGTGTTGGGGTGAACTTCGTAGTAGTATTTCTGAGCTTTTCTGTTTTATCGAAACACGTGTACCTGAAGCGTCAACGGCGGCCGGAATACACGCGGATGCACAAGACGCAAATAGAACCTTCTGGGCTGGTCGCTTGTTCGGCACAGCTCAGTTTAGAGACTGGCTAAGTCCGTGCTGTTAGAGGTATCCGTTCGTTAACTACTGATTACCTGACCGCTTCTCAAAGCGAATCTGGAATCCGATCGATCCGCGGTTGTGCTGATGCAGTTTCAATGCTAAGCACCTGGAACAGTTAAACGATGGATTTCAGCTGATCACGCATACGTTACAAGAGATTATGTGAGGGTTTACCGTTGCTTTTGCATCGTGAAATGAGTAGGTATTACCATTTTTCTGCGGCTAATTAGCATAGGCACAGGTACACGTTGTAGTCACTGATTCTGTACCAATCGCACAAAACGGGGCAGGTATGGCAGATAGAAAATGATTTTTTCGATGAACAACAACTCTTCTGTTTCTTCCGATACCTTCATGTGACTTTGTTATTCTTGGTATTTTTCCGATCTAATGTTTTCCTATTTTACGCAGCTAACTCATACTATCTTTGCCCATATCAAAATATCTTCTAGGCCCGGACACCTAACTAAGTCATCAATTATTTTCATTCTTTGTCTTCCCCTTCTTATCGATCTTACCAATGTAGTCATCAGTGATCCCTTTCCTCTAAGTACCAGTTATTTTCATTTTATTTTTGGATTATTCTCCTCAAGTCCTCCTTATTATTGAAGTTATGCACCTATTTCATACAGTATTTTCCACATTTTATTAAGCTCAGCTCAAGCCTCTAAACTTTCCTCTCTTCCTTTCCACTTTGTCCACGTTTCTGATCTGTACGTCGAACCATTAATACGTAGATGTTACAAGGGTGTGTTTGGTAATCTGATGTCATCAACCATTTTTATTCTCATTGTTGCTGCTTATACAGTTCATTCCAATGTATTTTTAATAATGTCTGTCGTCTCATTATACATCATTATCAATTTATCTCACATTTATTTACATTATTCAATTGTGTCTCTTTTTCAACCTAACCTCTTCATTTGTCGCAACGACTTTTTATTTTCCTCCTTCTTCATATCCTTTTTTCATAAGCTTCTAACATAAATCCAGATATAGAGCCCTTTTTTGATGTATCTGTCATAGCCATTGCACAATAAATATCAGAAATCCAGAATAGACTTATGACCCTGTATTTGTGCTTGAATCTAAATTTTTTCTTCGATTCCTGGTTTCACTCTTTTTTAAGATATCTAAACTCAGTAGAACCTCAATAAACAGACATCATCACTTTACTTATGGATGGAAGAGTGAAGGCTTTCTTTGGAAGAGGCGAAATGGCGTGCTTTCACTAAATTCATTGTTGCCTTGATATTTCAAAGAGGAACGCTCCTGTCTCATTACTGCCACTTGGCCTCTTGAAATGTTGCCCAACATTTCAGCGCCCACCGGGTGAAAACATCGCAAGCACTTCGAAGTAATGCTCGATCTCCCCCGTTTAATATTTAGATACCTACTTAAAACTGTTATGTAGGCAGAGACACCCATTCTTTCGCTTTGCGCATGCTTTGAGTATAAGAAAAGATCCACTGTTAGGGCGTGGTGGGTGGCCGGTGGTAAAGTCAAGTAATCAGTGGAAGGCTAGATACAGTATATAAGCAACCAGCTGCGACCTGCACAAATCAGTTTGGATAGACTCCAGTTACAAGAAGAATCCAAACAGATCACTCTCAAATTGGATCGAATACTGTTTGGTGTGAAACTTTATGCCAAATCGTTAAAGAGTGAATAAATCAAGGAAAACCAATATGGTTTATTCGAAACTGAACATTCTAATGTAGATTGTATTATACCGTTAAGACAGTTGAATCCCAATCCCTCTCCATCGTAATACGTTTTTATCATCTCTAACAATCACGTCCTAAGATAATCAATCATCCAACAACCTTCAACAATTCTTGGTATGTGCATCAATTTCTGATACAAAACCCGAGCGGTACAGTCCACGTAACTCGTTCTTCCAGTTGCACCGGAATGGATTGATCTAGAATTTTTGAAGTGTGGCGCCCGCTGTATTGGCCAATGAAGTTGTTTTGGTAACAGATCTATCACAAACGGGCGACACGCAATAATTTTGTATCTATATCTCGAGGAAAAATTTGATGCGGTTTTCACCATTATGTAATGCCGTGCTTATCGCTTATGAGAGCTGAGCGGCAACGAATATGGTGAACCAAGGCAGAAAATAATTTGGGCATCAGCGCGCTTTGTGCCCAGATCGGTAATGAGTGAAAAACTGTACAGCAAAAGTTCTACAAAACTTAGTGGTAGTATATATGTAACTATTGAAATACTTATTTAAATGAGGCGCAGTGCCCAATCTGTCAGAACGATGTTTCCCTGCCGAAGAGACTAAATCCGCTGAAAATTTCCCTATTGTCTTATTTTCTACCACACACACAATATATATATATAAAAGATGCGTTTCCAGAAATAAACGAAGCCTATTGCCGACATTGCTTTATCTCTCCGTCTGCCACAGGCTTCTAGCTGGAAAACGGAATAAGTTTCAGACTTAAAATTGGCACGTACTATGTGTTTCGTTGAGGCAAGACCGGATGTTATATATATATATATTAAAGTTATATTCCAGTAAAATGGTAGAAAAAAATCTGTTACTACTCCAGAGTGTGGGTTCATAGCTCACCAAAGGAAATAAGATATTTTTCTTTCAATTTTTATCATTGGAAAATGAATGGTGGTCAATTATGTCATTTTTTTGCTACCGAGTTTACCTGAAACACTTAAGCACTGAAATTTGTACCAAATATAGATAACATCCTACGCTCAAACGACAAATACTACTTGCATATAATATAGCATGTAAGACATAATTTAATTTAAACTGTTCTAAATTCAGGAAAATTGCATTGTAAAGTATTTATAACAAATTTGGCTGTAACTGATCGCTAACTTCACCATCGCAGTGGTAACGCGGTGCTGCGTTGGAGAGGAGCGTAGCGTCCTTTACCTAACCTGAAAATACGTCGGGCATTAATTTTTGTGCTTACCGACCGCCGTCTAACTTAATACATGCGGGATGTGTATTGAGCTCATTAGAGAATGGGCCCCTTTATGCACGAGGTTCAAATCGCAGTTGCCCGGTTATTTTGGTTATGAAAGAGAGGCGATATACCTGCCCATTATAAGTTTCTTCGATTGCGGCTGGGCTGGCAGGTACCTTTAAATTGGAGCCTTTCACCGGTGCCACCGTTTTGCTTAAAGTTTGTCGTCGCAGCATAGAGTTCCGGGGACCCTGCCAGCATGCCGTGTCGAGACGCTCCCCCCACAGAGCTACTATCTGCAGGTGCCAACCCCCAAGACGGGGCCGCATTGTGGCCAGGAAATGAAGCGACCCACTGTGCTGGAACGAGGCTCCACAATGGTAAGTTGGCAACATTTTTAGAGCGTATCGGGGGACGTCATGTTGTCTGTACCGAGCTCCTCTCCGGATAAAACGAGCGCGACATTCGGTGAATACCACGATGCGTGTATCACTGGCTGCGTGCAGTAACACAGTGCCGTCAGTAACAACGGGAATAGATTTAACAAAATTCGGCTCCGTTTCCAAGCGTAATTGACAAGAATTAAAAGGGTGTCCCCCCATTTTTTACGTGATTACAGTAAACTTTTATATACAAGTTACATTAGTTGCACAGTTGCGAAAAGTAATGTAACGAAATAATATACCCGAAATATCGCAATAGCCCAAGAACCGCTTAAGTGAAATGAAAGTTTATGGTACAGAGCAGTGGTCCGCAATCTTTTTCTGCTCCTGGCATACAATAACACCACCGTAAAATCAACTAAAATTAACAACTACTATAAGTAACATTTTATTTTCTAGAATACTATAATACGTAACATTTTCCAGCACATGGAACACAGAAACTGGAATAAAATAACTAATAAAAGAACTTAACAGTTAATTCCTTACAACAAGTAAAATTTCGCGGTACACCTTTCGTCTTGTGGCGGCAAGCAGATGTGCCGCTGCACACCGTTTGCGGACCACCAATAAACGACAAGTATCCTCACGGTTACAATTAAACAATTAAATCCTCCACCTCCGGTGACGCCATGCCAAAGATAGCTGTGATTCCAACTACTCAGTGCGTGCCTTCTGTTAATTTCAGCCCCGTATATCTCGTTGATGGTCACCTTAGTATATTAGGGGGCTTCCATTAATTGCGAAAATGTTTTTATCGGAAATTCGGCCCCCATCTTTTCCATGGTTAGATTTGATGAGATCTGGTCGGACCCCCCCCCCCCCCTCCATATGGTGAGTGCTACGTCCGCAAGGCGGCCGAAATGTCACACGGCGGACGGGCGGTCATTCGGAGACGATCACGAGCGAACCGACGCAAGGTCCAAGATGAGATGCACAGAGTCCAAAGGAGAAACTGATCGTAAACCAAGACGCGCACTGATCCGATTCCAATATGCGATGCGCAGAGTCCAAGAGAGGTAACTGGACGTAAACCGTGACGCGCGATGATCAAAGTCCGAGATGAGATGCATGGAGAGACGGTAACAATGCTGGTTAGCAGTGAACACAGCACTGTCTTCAGTGCGCCGCGCCCGAGAGCAATTTCTGCTTTTATATTTACAAGTAGGTGAAGGTTTTGTCTCTGGACATTTCCTTCAGACTTTCAGGTTGGGTGTCTTTTGTTAATGGTATGTCTTTAATTTTGCTCTTTCATTGTTTTAATTTTTTGTTAGGATGGACAATGGCCTTGCGTGTTTGTCATATGCATTGTTATACTGTCCGAGATTTGCAATTAGTGGATTAGTAGACGTTCTTGCAGCTCTGTAGAAGGATTTGGCTATCGCCAATATTCTTCCTTGGAGCAGCGGGACACCTGCGGCTTCATGCAGGTCTGCTGTCGGGAACCGGTTCGGGACATGTAGTGCCCGCCGAAGCGCTCTGTTTTGCATTGTTTGTAGTCTGCGCAACCCAGTTTTTGATGCGTAGCCCCACACCGGGCACGCATATTCAATTATCGGGCGAACTAGACTACAATATATACTGACCCCGGTACTGGCTGATAATGAGCTGTCCCGATTGAGGATCGGGTATAGCTCTTGGAGCCTAGCTGCGACTTTTCGTCGAGTGTCCTCGATGTGGCTTTTCCAGGTTAACCGGGAGTCCATAGTGACACCGAGGTATTTAACAATGGCAGACCACTCTATCTCTTCTCCATTTAGGAGCAGCTTCTTGGTGCGATTTTGCTGGCGATCCCGCTTCCCCAGGCGCCTCGTCAGCATGCTGGCTTGGGGTTTTCCAGTGTTGAGGGTGATTCTCCACCTTCTGGCCCAGGCTTCAGTTTGCTGTAGAACCTGTTGTAGTCTGCGGATGGCAGTGGCTTTACACCTATGTGCCGTGAAGAAAGCCGTATCATCTGCGTAAAGGGCGGTACGGACTGTAGTTGGAGCTGGTATATCAGTTGTATACAAGTTGTAAAGTACGGGTCCTAATACCGATCCCTGTCCCTGTGGTACTCCTGCCTTTATGGGGCGACGTGTTGATAGATCAATACCTACCCTCACTCGGAAGGATCTACTTGATATGTAACTTCGAATTAGCTTTACGAGTGGGCCGGGGAGTCCCTGCTCATAAAGTTTGTACAGGAGGCCGCTGTGCCAAACAGAATCAAAAGCCCTCGCCACGTCGAGTAGCACTAGCGGACAGTAGCCGCGATAGTTGAAGGTTGTCGTGGCTCTTTCAACTATTCGCATGATCTGTTGAGTAGCAGAATGTCTCTTCTGAAATCCGAATTGGAAGTCCGGAATAATACTTTCCCTCTGTATATGAGCTTCCAGTCGTCTGAGTAAGAGCCGCTCGAAGACCTTGCTGAGCGAGGATAGCAGGCTTATGGGGCGGTAATTCTGTGGGAATAGGCTGTCCTTACCCGGTTTGGACACAGCAATCACTATCGCTTGCTTCCAGCAACTGGGATAATGTTGGCTGCTGAGTATAACGTTCAAGATGTCAGTTATGTGTTCTACGGCCTGTTGTGGAAGATTTTGCAGTAGTTGATTTCCCAGAGTATCAGAGCCGGGAGCCTTCCTGGGATGTAGTTGTGTTAAGATGCGTCGAACTTCTTCAGAAGAGATTTCATCGATCACATATCCGTCATCTTCAGCGGCTAGGAAGCGAGCTAACCTTCTTCGGATAGTGGCAGATTCTTCTTCGTCGTCGTCTTGGGCTGGCCTGAACTGTTTTTCAAAATGATCTGCCAGTGCGTTGGCTTTGTCCAAGTTGCTGAAGACGAGGCCCCTTTCCCCATGGAGAGGGGGAAGTCTGGCACGCCGTTTTGTGAAGCGCCTGGTCTCAACCCAAAGATTGCCGTCATTTATATTGAGTGAAGCCAGACGTGCTGACCACTCCCTATTTCTGTGCTCTTGTAGCGCAGCCTTCAGCTCTCGCTGGAGACGATTTAGCAGACGCCTGGTATCTGGGCGCCGAGTTAATCACCATTCCTTCGCCACTCTGTTTTTGTACTTTATCTGCGCTAGCAATTGTGGCGGCAGTTGCCGGGATTGAGGTCTTGTTACTGTGGCAGGAGTAGATCTATTTGCTGCTTCCACGATAGTAGTAGAGATTTGTTTTATTGCAGTCTCTATTTGTCTTGCGTTGATTGGTCTTAGGCGATGAAGGGATTCCGTGATCATGTTACGGAAATCCACCCAGTTCGTCTTATTGAAGTTAATTTGGCTAGTCGTTTCTGGTCTCCATGAGCCGACATCTATGTCAATCAGGACTGGAGAATGGTCAGATGATAGTCGGTTCATGGTATAGGCAGTGATGAAGCCTGCAATACCTCTGGTTATCAATATGTCCAATACATCAGGTCGGGTTCCATTCCACGGGTGGTGGGTAGGTTCAACAGGTCCCCAGACTTGTAGGTTGCTTCTGAGAGCGATTCTGTGGAGTGTTTGTCCTGCCGGGTTTGTTAGTGTTGAGTTCCATTCCGGGTGTTTTGAGTTGAAATTCTCTCCAATGATAAGCTTTCCCCGAAAGGAGAGTAGGCGGTTTAAATCCTCTTCTATGAGTTGTCTCCGCGGCGGCCTGTATGCAGAGACAACTGTGATTGGTCCAGTTGTGGTCATTACTTCAATGGCTTTTAATTCCAGTTGCTCCGTTTGTGGCGATAGTATCTCGTGGTGAGGGATGCCACGCTTTATATATATCGCCACACCCCCTCCTGCAGTTGGCCTGTAATAACGATAACAGCAATAATTTGCTACTGTAGCGTGGAGGCCATGTTTGAGATGAGTTTCAGAAACTAGACATAGGTCTATGTCTTCGTCGCTCAAGAACTGTCTGAACTCACCTAGTTGTTGATGGATGCCATTGGCATTCCAAACGCACAATGATAATCCCTGAATGTGCATCCTATCCATTGTGGGTCAGGGATGTCTCTGGCTGATAGATTGCAGGAACCGTCTTTACTGCGGATTTTATATCCGCGGCTAATTGATCAAACTTAGTCAGGAATGAAGTTAGCATGTTGAGCAGGTTGCCTACAATATTCAATAGCTGATCCATCGTCCCGCTGCTTGCTGTTTCGGATGTGGATCTGGAGTGGCAACATTGCTGGCAGGTTTGTCTGTCGGGGCTAGTCTTCTCTGTTAGTGTTGTCCTGTGTCCTTTTGTAATGATTTAGTTTTATCTTTACCAACAGTAGCTGTTGCATAAGTGATATCTGAATTTTGGCTTGATGCCTGTTGGTTATTGTTCTTCTTGCTTGAGGTTTGCTGATCTTTCCCAGTTTTCTATTGTAGTTTTTTCTTTCTAGGGGGAGGGTTCTTCCCATTGTGGTGCATGTCCTTGTTTGTTTGTTGACTTCTCCTTTGGAAATCCGCAGGCGGTTGTTTGTCTGCAGAGTTTATGGTCTTTTTCCCATCATTCTTTTCCTGCTGCTCTTTTGTTAGCGCAGAGATGGTCCCACGCTGGCGGTCACGGGCTCGCTTAAACGCAGGACAGCCCTTGTAGCTGGCTACGTGGCTTCCATTGCAGTTTGCGCATTTTGGTTCCCTTTCTCCTCTCTTGAGGGTGCAATCATTTGATAGATGTGCACCAGCACATTTGACGCACACTGATGGCATATTACAATGTCGAGCTACATGTCCTAGGGCCTGGCAGTTAAAACACTGAACAAAGCCATTGGATGTTTTCAATTTCTCCACAGAGATGCGCAAGGACATTAGGTACTCTAGCGCGTATATTTTCATGTTCTGGGGTCTGTCAGGCAGGACCACCAGAAATAGAGGCATAATATCTGAACTGCCAGGTCTCTTTAGTTGAGCCACTGTGCGTATGTCAAAGCCAAGGTCTTCCAGCTCCTCCTTAATGTCATCTGTTGGAAGGTTTGAGGGCATTCCTCGAAGTACTAGCTTTAGTATTTTCTCTGCAGCTGAGGGGAAAGTGTAGTAAGGTATTCCCTTCCTCTGAAGTGCTGCGGTCATATTTAGGTAGTCATCTGTTGTGCTAAAAGTCAATTTAATGTTGTCTCCTCCGGCAGATTTTGCTTGGAAGGGCTTCCCTTGCAAAGTCCCTTTAACCAGCTGATGTAGCAACTGTTTTGAAACTGCGCAACAATGGGTGGTATTTGGTGCCTTTGTTGTGGTGATTGTTGATCTTGCTGCTGCTGCTGCTGTTGCTCTTCTGTAGGTTCATCCTGGGTTAGTAGGTCGAACGAGTTGCTAACCTCTATAGTGGCTGGATCTAGGGATGGTGGAGGCTTACTGGTACGGTCAGCCAGCACTAAGCCCTCTCCATCGGGCTGGACCAGAACCATCTTTGCGTTGCGGTTATTTTGGGAAGAATTCTTTTTTACCACTACCTGATGGTGCAGTTTGGGCTCCATTTTTGATAGTTCTTTTGTCTCTGCATGCCAGGGCGAACTTTGATACTCGAACACTGACACCTGTATTGTTGGCCTTATTGTTGAGAGCTCTTTGTTCCTTTCTAAAGAGCTTAACTTTTCCTCCTGCTGGTGGTGTGATGCTTCTCTTGGAGGCTCGAGATCCATGATCCTCTAAGATAGCAAGCATACTTGAATCAAACTGTGTTGTGTCCATATTTTCATTTTCTGCAAGCTGCAGAGTAGGTACATTAACTTGGTCTTCTGCTATGATAGTCAGCTATCTGTGAGGAAGAGGTGGCTTCCGGTGAGGTGAGATGTGCAGGAGCGTCCGCAGAAGATTGAAGGACATCACCATTGTTGTCCATTGTTGCTGCTGGTACCTAGCGGGAATGTTGTACTGGCCCCGTGTTATCACCGCTAGGTTCCAAGGACCAGTGCCAACCCTAAAACTCACGCCAGGGGGTTCCTCTCCCAGCGGGAGAGGGCCGTGTGGCGGTAATTCCCTACTATCTCGGGCAGGGAGGGACCCTACAGCGAGAAATCCAGACTGCCGCACGCCGCGAGCGAAAACAAGCTCAAAGCGAAAACTGCATGCGTCGTTAACGAGCATCGGTGTCTCGATCACTGGGACCACGCGGCTGTATTTATACTAGGCCAGTCGCTTCTGATTGGCCGCGGCGGAAACACTGCTATGCGGTGGCGCTAGTTGGCCTGTTGCTAGTGCCATCTATCAGTTGTCCACCTCCATCTTTTCTTCCAGGCATGTGACGGTGTCGGGCCGGGATACAAGAGTTAGATCTTGAGGGGACATCCCCCGCTGTCGACGACCTCATAGGTTTTCTGAGACCTTATTTTATTTTTTTAGCTCTACTGTCCTTTAAGCAAATAAAAACATGATGTGAGATTTCTGTCGATTTCCCCCCTCCCCTCCCTCCTTCCCCTTAGTAAGATTTCGCCGGACTTCCCCTTTTCCTATTTCACCCCACGTAATTAATGGACGTCCCCTTATGAATATTAAACGTTATAAACTGGATTACCATCTGCACTCTGATATATAATTGAGTACTCTAGAGCCAAATTTGTGAAAGTTTTGCTCTCTTGTTTGTGAAAATGCCGAGAGATAAGTTATAAAATTATGTGTAAATAAATCCAATGGTGCGTTAAAACCACTAACAAGTACACCACATGTTAGGCTTTACAGATTAAGGCGGAAATTGGTTACGGTATCATGACAATCAAAAACTTTTAAAAGGAAGGAACACCTGTAAAACTTGTAATCATTTGAGGATGTTAAAATAACGAAAGAATAAAAATGAATGTATGAAAAATATGAATAATGAAATAAAGATCTTGAAAATCAAATGGGTATCAATGAATCGTATCTTCGTAAATAACAAGGGCTGTTGTTCCACTACTGCCTACCCCGCTTTTGTATACCAGCAATGGGTATGTAAATGATTGGGTTTTCATAGAGCTTGCGAGTCAAGAACGATGAAAAAGTGCATTAATGTTGACATGGCACTGAAGGGACGGTGGCGCTGCCTGTAGGCCTGATGTTGCGGCGGTTGTTCAGAACACATAGGAGGTGGATCGTATGTTATGGCGCCCTAAACCATCACACTTGGCGTTTGACCGATATATCACTGAACAATGAAGTCTGGAAGATTGCGTTCACCACGGTAGTGTCCAAAACGTACGCGGCCATCACTGTAGGACCAGTTGAAGCGGGACTCGTTAGTGACTGCGTTCACGTACCCATTGCAGTCGGAGGAGTTGATGGTTTGTGGCCGATGGAAGCAGAAGCAATGGCATGCGTACCGCCACTTCAGCCTTCAGCAGACGATGCCGAACCGTCGGCGCAGACATGTCCACATGATTTGCAGTGTTCCAACCTCGAGCCAACATCGTGGACGAAGCTGTACCGTCGGTTACGGCTATGAGGACAAGATGGCCATCATCCTGCGCTGTGACGAATTATGTGGTCCAGTTTCTAGTCGTCGCTGTGTACGACATTCTTCTATCCACTGATTCTACACAGGCATTACTGTCGTAGCAGAGTGCCCTTTACAAGCCGTAAAGTCACGGAACAATAAAGCCGTTTCCCCTGAGATCAATCATTCTGTCACATTCGAGTTCACTCACATGCTGATAGTGCGTCCTTTGACGTCAAAGAGGAATACCAAGACTTATTTACAAGATTACACGTTGCTTGATGGTTCTGCACCGACTGAGCTTGGCGCTGCTGGGTTTTTGTGCACGCCAACTCTCTGCAGTCGTTGTCAGTGATTATGGTTCCACCGTTTTACCCATCCTCCGATTTTAGAATGATTCAACCCAATTCTTGTCGGTGTTGTAATTTTGATAAAGAGTAGTGTATTATCAAAATCCGTTTGTGTAAATTAACATACGATTTTTTTTTTGATTAGCGCTTTACGCCTTGTAGACGTCGAGGTCATTATAGGCAGGAAAGGATGGGGGAAAAGGAGCGAGAAGGAATTCGGCCATGGCCTTTTTGTACGTAGCATCCCGGCATTCGACTGGAGTGATTTGGGGAAACCATGGAAAACCCAAATCTGGATGCCCGGACGGGGATTCGAACCCACGTTCTCCTGAATGCGAGGCCAGAGTATTAACCACTCACCCACCACGCTCGGTATTAACGTAGACCACTATGATTGTATTACAGAAGCTAAGCTATAGAATTGTAACACGAGAGAAACATGTAAAGTGTACATTGACAATGATGCTTGAATGATTATCGGGGTCTGCTGGAGATCGCGATTCCGCTTCAACAACACTCAGTAATATCGTTGGAACACTGCTGTCGCAAGATGTATTATTTTCAAGCACTAATTCCTTTGTAATACAGCCTGGACCATTATTTTCAAGCAGGAATTAGGTTCTAATACAGCTTGGACCAGCGTGAAACCGTTAAATGTACTTTGGAAAGAATTTCTAGTGGAGTCTTGCGGTTGACCATTGCAGTGTTATGATGTCAACTCCTGGTGGAATCGCGATCTCTAGTAATCCCGATTATCGGGAGAAGAATTATGTGCAGCATGTGCTAGGGAGAAGTTTACCATAACGGAAACTAATATCTGATTTTATGTATAAAGATATGCGAAAATTTTCATTTGTGTGTAAGAATGTCAGAAACTGGAATAAGTCATCGAGTGGGATGATGAATAATTTATATAAAACATTGAAAGAATATAAAATAAAAATTCGGACAGTGCAAAAATAGTTTTGTTGGGAAAATAATATTATTAAATCGTACCTAATAATAACACAACGTGCAAAATATGGTCCCCTGAATGCGCTCTTTTACGAAATTGAAAGTGTATGCAAATTCAGTTAAAATCATGATTTTCTGGTCATAGAGACGTCCCAAAGGACTTGGCGTCACCTCATTATCATTAATTCCATGCTTGTATGAATGGAATATGAATTATGCATTAGTGTAACACTTCCTGAGGTGAAACTGATGCAGTAAATTCCGCACGAAGGCAGCCAGTATTGGCAAGCCTGAATGTGTTTATACCAAGTATGAGAGTGCCTTAACGCATAGCATCAGGGACATCTATGTTGAAGTTAGCTCAGCTGGCGTGTATTCTCTATTTCTCGACAGGAAAAAAATACTGGAGAGAGTATGGTATACGAAAAATATGCTTTCAATTTAGTGGCTGGTAAATGGATATAATTGTTCTTTGATAGACGTAGGAAAATCACAACTGAATTTTACTCGGTGACATCGCATAATAGTAATATTGCTTAAAAAAAGAAATTTGAGAAACTGTTAAAAGATATATGCTATGAAATTTTATGAATGGATTACACCCTGAAAAGATTACTTTCGACATTTAATAACATTATGGATAGTTGCAAACATCGTTTAAAAGGGAATGTAGAAAGTGACATTAATAGAACATTAAAGTATTGAAAAGGAGGTGGACTTTTTAAGCAATAACAGTATGTAAATGTCATTTTTTGTATGAAGTGTAAGTGGAAGTTTGGATTCATATCATGGGGGGGGGGGGGGAGGGGGGCAGGTACCTATAATTGCGGCAATGCTCGAAGCTTATGTAGCCACAGCGAATTTTTTGTTGTGTTTATGTGCCGTTAACGTCGGAGGCAACTGCGGTTAGATGTCTGGTGATGGAATAGGCTTGTGACCACTAAGAGTAAATCGGATGAATTGCAGTTTCTAATGATTATTCATGCTTATTATTCTCGTATCACAAACATCAAAATACACAGTTAAATATATTGTGCAAATCAACAATCTTAAACACACTTAGCCCAGTACTTCGCAACCTCAATTGCATTGTGTGTTACTTGAAACTGGTCTTCGTTGTGGGCACATAGGGCACTCGAGCATATGTTTCATAGTTTGGTCTTATCCACATTCATGCTAAGGAGATAACATACAACAAAATTATTTATTTTAAAATATAAAGATTATTATTATTTTTCGAATATAAATTTGGCAAAATTAGGCATTTAGGCACGTGAAAATACATAGCAGTTGTTAACATTTTCGTAGAACAGAACATGTTAATTAATACATTTTTCATTTGTAGCAATTTTTGTCAAGTTAATACGGTTGTTCTCAATTATATGGTGAAAGATAAGTTTAGTTGGCTGTGTAATCAGGATTCAGCAACGCAAACAGTAATTTACCCATAATTGACGGCGTGACAGTTGGCAGATTTTTCGCGTCAAACAGTGACTTTTGCTTATCAGAATTCTGTAATATTAAAACTTCGATGAAAGAACAGACAACTGTAAAATATGGATTATAAACTTAAACAGCATTATTTCTGTTTCGTAATCAATAACCTATTGTTTGAAAATAAAGATTTTTTTATATATATATATCGCTTCGTTTTCGAGATATCTTGAACGAAAGGTCATTTGGTTAGGCTGATGTTCATCCTTGTCTAGAAGGGAGATCTAAGCGAGATATCAAAATACTTTTTCTTCACTTCGATACTATCCTTGGCGTGAACAATGTCATAGAATATGGTTGTTGTTCGGTACTATTAATTCTGTGCTGTATCGTTACTTTTCTGTTGCATCACGTTTAAGGCAAATTTCTTTTCGCTTTCATATATACTTTTCCTAGAAAAGTATATCCTAAAAATAGATGTGGCAAATTTTAAAGCTATACCACTGTCAGTTTCTCCTCTGATTCTGGCTGTATATGAGTCTAAAAACACTAACTTTGTTAAGATATCTCGAGAATCAAAAGAAATAAAACAATTTTATTCTTTATTTTCGATTTATTTCGTCGAACTGTTTATGAATCTATCATCAAGTTGTGGCACCACGGTGATCATAGTTTATTAAATTAACCTTTACACTAGAAAAAGATTTTAAATCATAAAACCAAAACAACTTAACCTCGGCTCATACGTTATTGTTTTATCAATACTTGAGAAATAGTGATTCTGTAAAATTCATCAGTTTTGCTTTAGACTTACAAATATATTGTGCGTAAAACACTTATATCAAAATGACCTTCACAAAAATAAATTCTTAAATCTTCAGATAAAATGTTAGCATCCTTCCGACTTGCAAGTTTTAGCCAATTTTTCCGTATTTGGTCAATGTTTGAAACATGTATGAATAACTTGATTGGAGTTTTTATATTTGTACTTTTACAGTTGCATTACTATACATTACTTACAATACGAGGAATTCATTTTTAATGAAAGAAAACAAATGGAAACTAACATCAGCCATACTTGAACACGATCGTACTGTTTTGTTTAGGGTGCCGTGACGCCATGACAGTCTTAAGCGTTTTTGCGGTAAATTTAAATTGGTTTCTAAAAATTTATAATGTAAATATTCGATTTTTTGAAAAATAATACGTTTCTTGAGTAAAATAGATAATAAGGTAAACTATTAACCAATTTTTCAAATTTAGTCAATTAGCCAATTTGATGAATTTCTATACGGAACGTCAGTAAGCTCAAGAGTCAAGATGCTATTATAGTATGTTTAGGTTCATTGCTTCGAAGCTCGGTGAGGCAATTTCGACGAAGTTTTTGACAATTACATAAAAACATGCAAACCTGTATTCATGCTATCCATGGTATTAATACTTATTGACCATGTACTCATCTTGAAACGTCGGTAGTTGAACGGCTCAACAGCATTATAAAGGAATGTAATGTGGTGAGAACTTGGAAAACACGGATCACGTCGTTGGGTTTAATAATTTCCATTGTTAATTTCCGATCAACATGAAACAAGTAAAAAAAAATCAAGAAACTACATGTAAATGTCGATGCAATTCAGTATTATGATCAGAAATCAAAGCAATACTACGAAATTTCAAACTCAAACTGTCCACATTGTCACACCTCTGTTATCTTTAACCGGCCGTTTGCCTGGTATGTAATCTAGATGAACGCAAACAACATTGTACGATTAAATTGCGCTGTAGGTCGGATAGTAATTTTCCTTACGATAACCTCAATTTTAACAACGCTAGGTCTGGCACAAGGGGTGTAAACTTGGATTCCGGGTTACAGTATTTTTTTACCCCATGATCCGGCGATAGGGAACGGACAGGAAGCCGCATGCAAAGAAGTGGCGTGGCAGAGAAAACAAAACATATGTGCCCAACCAGGTGGGACAAGATGTTCAAAATTGTAAAGAAGTCAGGTCAAAAAATATCGAGATAGAATAATACTTTATAAACTATATAAGAATCAAGTGGCTATAATCAAAGTAGAGAACCATGAGAGACATGCATCAGTTAAAAAGGTTATTAGACAAGTTGTAGTCTATCCTCTTTAATATTGCATGTAGAAGAAGCAAGAAAGGAAGTAAAAGAAAATTTTCATGTGGCATAAGTGTTCAGGGTGAAAAAATCAGTATGCTACTATTTGATGATGATATTGTCTTGTTAGCAGAACAGGCTGAGGATATTGAGAAGTTGCTGAATGGCGTGTAATACTGAAGGAAAATTTTGGACTGAATATAAATCAAAGCAAAACAAAAGTGATGAAATGTGGCAGAAATAATACCAATACTAGTAGACTAAATATAAAAAAGGACCGGATGCAAGGAGGAAGGAGAATTAATCTAATTCTGTTACTTGGGAACCAAAATTACAAACGATGGCCGAAGCAGGAATGATGTTAAAAGCAGAATAGCACTAACAAAATGAGTCCTCATGAAAGAGAGAAATAATTTAGTTTCAAACATTGATCTAGGAATTAGAAAGAACTTTTTAAATCTATTTGTGTCGAACACAGCACTTTATGGTAGTGGATCATGGACTTTAGGAATACCAGAAAGAAAGAAAATCGAAGCATTTGAAATGTGGTGCTACAGAAGAATTCAGAAAATTAAGTGGACAGACAAAGTACGAAATGAACGAGTTTTGGAATTAATGGGTGAAGAAAGAATTTTGTGGAAGAAGCTTACAGAAAGAAGAGACAGGTTGGTAGGTCATATTTTGAGACACGCTGGATTGGTTAATTTGCTAGTGGGGGGAACAGTCGAAGGTAAGAACTGTAGAGGAAGACAGAGATTAAAATATATGAAGCAGATAATTGAGGACGTGAGTTATAAGGGATCTGCAGAGATGAAAAGGTTACTTCTGATAGGAAGAGATGGAGGATTGCATCAAGCCAGTCAAAAGACTGATGACAGCAAATATATATATAAAATAAATAAATAAATAAATAAAATAAATTCAATTTCCCCTCCCTTCTTGCCCACACCAATGTAGTCACGATCACTGAGTAGATTTATGTATATCAATTAGACTTCATTTTGTAACTTAGAACTTAAGCACAATGGGGTTAAAGCGACCAATTTAATTGGAATATCGGAAAAGACAGCCAGCAAACTTCCATTGTTGATGATAAATTGTTTCATGCCATATAACTGATATGCGTATTCTCATTCGTGACGTAATGTGTACAGTGTTATAATAAAAGATAGTTCTTAAAATTTCAACCAAATAGGTATCTCAACATTGTTATTCGTTCAATGATATATGAATTTCAAACGGATTAGTTCCATTAATTGTTAGTAAAGATCTACTACAATGCAACTGATTTGGTTTTTTTACTGCCGTAGACGTTTCATCAGTAACGAATCAACGTTGAAGTTTACACTTAGTTTCGCATGAAAAAACGGAGGTTGAACCTAATACGTAACCATCTGAGGACAGTACATCACATCGTCAGATCACTCATTAACGTTCTTTTTTCAACTCATAGAGTACACGAGATGGCAGCACTTAAAATCTCACATGGTGTCCTGTGACGTACAAAATAACAATAGCGCTCTCTAAAATCCCATGACGTTTATGTGTCCATATAATAAGATTAATATAAAAACATTTTATAACCGTTCGAACCGCAACTTTTCGTTTAACTTTAAAGTTGCATTGTAGATATCCGTGAATAAATATGAAATTAAAATTAAACGAACTCAGTTCTGTGTTATTTATATTACGACTGGCGCCAATTGTTCTCAAGACAAGTTTCATTTCCATTTAGTCGCCGAATAGCTTTTGTTTCCTGTGTTGTGTTCAACTTTGTCGGGGAAAGGGAGCCGACAAAAGAGGACGGAATCTAAACCGGGGCGCTTTTCAGCCTCCTGTTTGCCATTCCGCAGAGGTTCCTCCTATCTGCAAAGTATCCTAAGTAATTAGCAGTGAGATGAGTTTCGGCGAATTACCGTTGGCATCCACTCTGCGGAAGATACCTCCGCCTTCGGGAACCTGCTAGTGAAAAGTAGTCTTTTGTGATGGCACGTGGCTGCCAGGTAGCATTAGAGCCCAAGAGGTGACGCACAACTTCTGGGAATCACAAATACGTCTTATTAACTTCAAACAAGCGTTGCTCTGAGGCCGTAGCAGATATGTAGATTAGTACTTGTAAAGTCACGTACGGTTTTCTTTGATGTAGTTGATTTAAAATGTAATTTCATGATGAAATCACTAATACAAAACACAGTATTTGTCTCTACATATAACGCAATTGTACAAAGGTTATAACTGTACATGAAATTTATCTAAAAATATTAACTGTAATGTACCCTACCGATGTTAGAGAGGAAACAACAGTAAAATTTGTTATTATGGTCAGCTGATCTGCCTATTTGTTTGCCTACGCGCGTATCACCTGAAAGCTAATGTACGGACTTGAGCGATAGAAGTTGGTAGGCGAGCGGTAACGCTCGATCCAGCCATCTAGATTCAGGTATGGTTTCCCTTAATCATACAGGTGAATACCGGGAACCTTCTTTCAATAGGAAATGACCTAATTCCTTCCCGTTTATTTTCTCTCATCCACTCCCGGTTCTAATGTCCTTGATGTCGACGAGGCAAACGCCCAAAACAGAAAAAAATGAAAGAATTTAATGTTTGACATATAAAAGATCCTTTCAATCCGGAATACTAACTTTGTTCCATAAGATACTGATTCCAAGAAATTGCAGATTTGGAAATGTCTGTCTGTGTTTATATCACAAAAAACCTAAAGTATGGATCTAAGCTAAAATCCTGATTAGTACCGTAGTTCTAGAAATATAAACTATAAATTTTTGAACTTTTGTCAGTTTGTGCAGGCATCTAACAAAAAATAAGCAACACTTTCAACGAATTTGCGCATAGTGACAGCTTACGTCATGAATTAAGATTCAAGATACTTTTTATACCAGTAAGTTACAAAGCTGCCCAAGAAAACGTTAAAAAATACTGCAAAAATGCTTATGAATGATAATGAAATGTAGCATAGTTAATGTGAAAATTAATAAGTTAACATACTAATCATCAGAAAATCTATGTAAACAAACGAAAATTAAATGGTTTTTACCTTTTTATGGGTATGTATAGTTCTCTTATTTTCATATTTACAGAAATACTTCACTTAAATTACGACAGATGGCAACATTGCCCTTTTATTCGTGATGGCAGAGTGTTTAACCCCTAATATTTATGGTAGATTGCAACAGAATTAGCGATTTTATATGATAGTTTATACACATTAAAAAAAAAGCAATTTGTGCGTAAATGTTGCTTGCAAATGCTGTGTGAGCAATACTGAAGTGTACCAGTTGATAATCCACAACCATAAAATGTCCCTAACCAAATTAAGTTTCAAGGCATACCTTACTGCACATGCAACGGACAGGCACTACAGGACCTTAATCACTTATTTTCAACTGTTCTAATTTTCAGCAACAGCAATCAACATTCATCAAGTCTCTTTTGCGAGCACAGCAGCCACTTCTAACTAGCATTATAGTACTACCCGCTACAAATAACAACAGAATCTATAGTATCATCAATGATTATATTAAGGACAGTGACCTATATATTTAATGTATCTATATATCTGTATATTTTTACATACTATTAATACTATTACATTGTAACTTCACCAGGCTGACTGTATGGTCTATTCAAGACCTAAGGTCAAATAAATAAATAAATAAATAAAATACATAAATAAGGGATATATCAAAAAATGACATGTAAAAACGGAAATACAAAATTATCATACAATGTGATAACAGGTGAAAAATTGTCTACTCTTTCTTATTCTCTATCCTATTTCCTCCTCCAATTATCCATTGGTTTTCCAAGCAAACGAACCGTTCAACCAATGCCAGTTTCTTAGCGTTGAGTTGCACGTGCTTTGATAAGTCGATGTTCTTTGATACCTTCATTAACATAGTTTTCCAATACTCATATATACAAGCCATGATTTTCTATTGCGATTGCATATTTGTTTATTTCTGATTACATATTGTATTCTGTACTCTCCCTGACCATTATGTCATCAATATATAGTAGCACCATAGCAAAAATTTCATCTGATACTATTTTCAATAAAAGAGGTAACAAAACACATCACCGTCTCATTGCCTCTTTCGTCCGAAATCAATGCGAGTATCTGGTTGTTAATCCGCATACAATTTCACGTTTTGGTAGATGATAATTATTTCATCCACTATTATTTTTAAAAGCAGATTTAATGGTAATGTAACTTCATACTCTATACAAAGGGCTTACGTTTTCCTCGTCAGAAAATTTAAAGAAAGAATTCTGCTGCTGAATTTAAACGGGACATCTATGAATATTAACCACTTGAAGGAAATACGAAAAGTGTAGCAGTAAAAATCATTGGACAATAACAAGACTTGGTATCAGGTGATCGACGAATCAACGTACTCGAAATTGCTGAATTACAGGTATTACAAAAGAACGTGCAGAATATATTTTACAAGAAAAGTAATATCAAGGCTGATATCATACCTCTCTGCTCAAAATTTTTCATCATTTACAGAATATTAACTTTGTAATTAAAGTAACTGATATTCAGGTAAAACAGACTTAAGACTGAAAATAATTTTAAATCATAATTCATTTCTTACAAGACAATACCATGTGCTGTTTAAAAAACCGGCATTTCCGCTGGATGTGTGTAGGCACCGCCAAACTCGGCACTGTGATATGCAAAACACAAGCATACCTTGAGGCTGGCTTTCCGTACGACTAATTAATGGTTTTAGGCGGTTTTCCGTGGTCAGGCTGGTCAATGCTGGAATGAAAATAAAATAAAAATTCTCTGGTGTAGACAGTATCCTCGGCTCCTTGAGGTTGGAATACTCTCAGTGACCTCGACGGTGCAAAGAGGCAAAAAATACCACACAAACTCGACGTCGGAGTAATTCTCGTGCTTCGAGTGTTTCGTAAATAGTTGACGTAAAAATCTGAATTCAATAAATAAATTATTTTGAGACACATTCAAAAAAAAAAAAAAAAATTAATATCAGTTGGTTTTAAAATGAGTTTATTATACATTTTGAGAAATTGTGTTTTATATAGTGCATATAAATTAAACACAACAATTGAATTAAAAATATAGTGAATTTTAGAAAAACTTAAAAAAAACTCTTTCCATATGTTTAATATCTGATTTGTTGAATTATATTCCAGTTTATATTTATGGTTTTCTTGTCGAAAAATTTTAATAACTGAAGAACTAAATTTGTTAAAAATACTCATTAGGTATTTTGCGAAAAGCATAAACCTCAGAAAAATCACTGCAATTCCATATTAATTTTAGGATGCTATATATCACAGCAAATTATGAAAGAATCTTCAGGTCAGTATTTTTGGAAATAAAGGAGGTATTAAAGTTTAATCTTTTTTTTTTTTTTTTTTTTTTTTTTTTTTTTTTTTTTTGACAAAAACTAGTACAAATCGAGAAATAAAAAGAGAATGGAAAACATTTTAAGGTTGGATGGAATGCAAAATATTATTAGACACTTAAAAATAATTCCACTCAACCCCACACTAAAGCCCCTCCAATTTTTCTTTAAAAAATCCATAATGCTTCATGATTTTATATTATAGAAATTGCTCAGTTATAAATAAAACGCTTGAGAAGTTATCAGACTATCTCACAGTGATTTCATTAGGAGGGCTCGATACAGTAAATAACACCAATAATATTACACAGTGAAAGCAAAGGGAATTAAAATAATTCCATCATTGTGCAACTATTTCCGTTTAAACGAATTAATAATTTGAATAATAGGACACAGTTTAAATTATTTTGAAAAAAAACTAAAGTATTCATGCCCTCTGCCGTAACGTCAAATGCCAGTTGTAATTCTGATCCATGCTAAGTAACAATCTAACAAAACGTTCCCTAGATTGATGCTCTAAATACAAAGCTTTTACCTTACATATCTATAGAAAACAATTTAAGGAATACTTCTATATAACATAAGAATATTATGTAAATATAAGCATCTAATGATTGATATGTCGATTATAACGCAATACATACTTTTATTTCAGTGTTCTGTCAATTAATTTATTCGCGGATGGTTGGAAATGTTATTAAATAACGGGAATTACCAAGAATAATGGCGTAAAGCGTGACGTCATTGCGCGACGTCATAAAGTTACGTCATGCCGTTACAGATGACGCCATGGCTAACACAGTTGCTTATTACAATATTAGAATACGTTTACATGTCTGATAAATTAGCTTTCTGTCCGATAACATTCCATGCTTTTTCTGTGGCATCTTTCCGTGAATATTCATTCAATTTGCACTTAATAATCACGGATGTTTCTAGATTTCTGCAACAAGCTTTAAATTGATTGTCTGATCAGCCACTTTTTTTTTGGAGAAATTAGTTGGTAACTAGCAGCGCGGCAACTGGCACGCAGTCACTTGGAACCAATCACGGACTCGTTGTGGACTAGTTACTAGCCGATCACCCCGTGTGCCAGCCTCCATACAAATACTAGTACAGTGACTGAACAGAAACTGATTGGTGATTTGAGTTAGTAACTGGTTTCTTTTCAGTAGCACCGTGTGAGAAGGACCGCAAGCTACTTTTTTTTTGTCTCTGGCGGTGTGTTAACTATTATGGTATGTAGCTGGCCCTGGCAGTGTAGGGGCTAGCACGCTGGCCTTGCATTATAAGGGCAGCCGGTTCGAGTCCGGCCTCGGGCATGGACGGTGTTAATTAAGTGTGGTGTTAGTCTTGTTCTGTCCTCACTGTAGTGTCCACAATATCATAATTAAAGCCTGGTAACACAGTTGGTCGCAAAGACCGAAGGCCAGATTAAAAAAAAACTATTATATAATCTCTTAAATCCATACGTTAACAGTGTACGTAAGCAAATTTGCGGATAACATCCAGTTCTGTAGTAAATTTCTAAACTTGGTAAAGGGGAAGTCATCTTCTGTAAAGTTGTCCCTAGGATTTTCAGAGTATGCGCTGTATTCTACGTTCAAGCGTAAGTGGTTATCACAGAATGTTTTATCTCTCGATATAGAGGAAATTTAGAGGCGAAATGACGATATTTACCTTTCCTTTGCATGTTACCAATGGTGTTTTTAAGTATTGTTGTGTGTATGGATAATATATTTCTACGTTTGGTTAAACATGTGAGGATCAAAAACGAACAAGGTGAGTCACGGTGATGGACATTCGGGGATTACTCTTCTAGTAAACATACAACTGGTGGAGAGTTTTGTCGTTACATTTATTTAATTGCACTACGCTTCGTTAATATCGAGGTCTTTAGAGGTGGCTGACGCTACCGTCCTACGGAAGAATCACCGTCAACGTTGTCCTACGCCATAAGTCCATACTGTGGGGAGGTTCCGAGCAGGATGATCTAGATAGGATAACAAGTTGGGTGAGTTAACATGGGATGAAGATCAATGCAAAGAAGAGTCAGCTTATTTGGTACACAGATAAAAAGCTAAAGGTTGATTATGATTATAAAGTGGTGAAGGAGCTACTTATTGAAGACTCGAAATGTAAATACCTTGGCGTTACATTTGATAGCAAACTTAACTGGGCAGGACACATTGGACAGGTGGTAGGGAAAGGGTTTCAAAATCCTACACCTGTTGGAAAGAATGATGAGGGGATGCACTAGAGAAGTAAGGGAATTGGGCTACAAAACTTTGGTCAGACCACTGCTGGAATATGGTGGTGTAGTTTGGGATCCACATTTTGGGTATCAAATACAGTAGTAGGAGGGAGTGCAGAGGAGGGTTGCCAGATTTGTCTTTGGAAATTATCGCAGAACACAATCAGTACCTAATATGATAAAGGAGCTGGAGTGGGATTCATTAGAGGATAGAAGAAGGGTGAAGAGAGTCATGGGAGTGTACAAAGCCTATACTGGTGATGAAGTATGGAAAGATATTGGTGGTAAAATTAAGAGAGGTGATTGGAAGGGTAAGGTTGACCATTACCACAAGCTGGCACTTGATTTCAGGCATAAGGGTGTGAGAAAATTTTCTTTCGTAGGAAAGGGAGTGAGGGACTGGAATAAACTGCCAAGAAAAGTGATGAATAACTTACCGGAAATACTGAAAGAATTTAAAGTAAAAATTAATGGAGGGCAAAATTAGGTTGGAAGGGGAAGGGAGGGGTTTTAGGTAGATTGCCACCAGAGCGGGCGCTCCATCGCAATTTTATCAAATTATTATTAGTACTATTGATCGCCCAGAGGTCGAAATTCGAACGTAATTCATTAAGTTATTTAGTTTCTTTCGTGAAAGAGTAATAATCATTATTTTAATTAATTTTTTACGTTCCATTTACCACTGGTTCCTTTGAATTTAGCCCATCAAACAATGATTTAAAATATTCATTTTGACTCAAGGCCCATAAAACTGCTTTAGCTGGATGATAACATGAAGTAAATGCATTCCTTTCCCCCTGAAATAACTTCTGATCCGAAACTATCAAAATTTCTTGGAATGACATTTAGTGCGCATTTAAATGTATCCATCAAAGTAATTTCATCATTTTGTGTGTTCACTATTTAAATTTGGTCTATTTTTCACGCAAATAGATACTCCTTCTTTTTTGTGCCTCTCTCTTTCTCCTACTTGCAAGGTTTATATCAAAGGATAATGGAAGGAGGTGCAAATATCTGAATTAAAAAAAAAAAAATGTAGTGAAATTACTGAAATTCAAAAATCGAAAATCCCTTAACCAAAGTTTAACCTTTTAAATAATAAAAAGACCGTATAATATCTGACAGAACCACTTATATCCTTTTGGAAATGTTCTTTTTATTACTTCAAAGATTTTACTTTATGCGAGTCTTTTGTTTCCCCAAAGACCACATAGTATCTGAAGAACACTGTAGAAGTGTTTGTAATAAGCAGCCTGAGCTTGAAAGCATTATTAGTAGTACAGAAGCAGATATTGTATTAGGTACTGAAAGCTGGCTAAAACCGGATATCAGTTCAGCAGAAATATTTAACGATAGAATGAATGTTTTCCGTAAGGATAGGTTGAACTCCAATGGAGGCGGTGTATTTATAGCTGTTAGTAAACACCTGTCGTGTAGCGAAATAAATATCGATACGGTCTGTGAAATCCTATGGATTAGACTAAAAGTAGCTAGGACAAAACTTGTATTAGGGTCTTTCTATCGTCCACCAGATGTATCTATTGCTGAGGCCTTAAGAACTAATGTAAGTAATATAGTTCGTCAATTTCCAGATCATGCAATAATACTAGGAGGTGACTTCAACATTCCGTATATCGACTGGAATAATTACGTCCACGTTACTGGTGGCCGGGATAAAACATCCTGTGAAATTATTCTTGACCTTTTCTCAGATCTTAATCTTGAGCAGCTCGTCACTGAACCAACGTGGTGCCACAACGATAACGAAAACATTTTAGATATTCTCGTTACGAATAGGCCTGAGTTATTCACGGACATTTCTACCACCATGGGAATAAGTGATCATAAAGCTGTAATTGCTACAGTAAAATTAATAGCCGCGGCCAAAAAGAAAAAAGAAAGGGTCGTTTACAGGTTTGAAAAGGCCCCAAAGGAGAGTTTAAGACCGTTTTTGAGGGATAATTACATTACCGGTACCTTTATAGAAGGAAGAGGCTCGGCTGAAGAGATGTGGCTTCGATTCATGCATATAGTCAGGGAAGGTATGGACTTACATATACAGAAAAGGACAATCAGGGATGGGAACGATCCCCCGTGGTATACACGTGAACTTAAACGGTTACTTAAAAAACAAAGGAAGATACATGCACGCTTAAGGATGACGATGTATAGGAGTGATTTAGAAAAGTTAGCTGAGACAAGAGAACATGTTAAAAATGCGATGCGCGAGGCTTTTAACGACTTTAGATGCAACTCACTTTCTAAGAGTCTCAACGAAAACCCAAAGAAATGTTGGTCGTATGTAAAAAAGTTAGTGGTAGTGACAACAATATGTCAGTTCTACTACAAGACGGTCGGGAAGTTGATGACAGCCGCGAAAAGGCTACCGTATTTAACACCGAATTTAAAAATTCTTTCACTGACGAAAACATGGAAAACATTCCCGCTTTTGCACGGCGTGTAGAATTTGAGATGGATCCAGTTCAAATTGATAATGTAGGTATCATAAAGCAATTAAAGCTCCTTAAGTGGGGGAAGGCGCCAGGTCCTGATGGTATTCCAGTAAGATTATTTTCGGAATACGCGGAAGAAATAGAACCATTTCTATCAGATATATTTCGTAAATCTTTAGAAGAAAGGAAAGTACCTTCTGACTGGAAAATAGCGCAGGTGATTCCCGTTTTCAAGAAAGGTGATCGGAGAGATCCTAGGAATTATCGACCCATATCTCTAACATCTGTCTGCAGTAGAATTCTGGAGCATGTCATATGCTCTAACGTTATGAAGTTTCTGGATGAAAACGAGTTACTTACAGCAAACCAACACGGATTTCGTAAGAACCGTTCGTGTGAAACGCAACAGGCTCTATTTTCGCATGACGTAATGAAGGTTATCGATGCAGGATCACAAGTTGATGCTATTTTCTTGGATTTCCAGAAGGCTTTTGACTCTGTACCACATAACCGCCTTTTGGCGAAGATTCGAGCGTACGGTATATCTAATCAGATCTGCGAATGGATACGCGATTTTCTAACTGGTCGGTCGCAGTATGTCGTTGTTGACGGGGAAGCCTCTTCAAAGCTAGATGTTACTTCGGGCGTTCCTCAAGGAAGTGTAATAGGACTACTTCTTTTCTTAATTTTTGTAAACGATCTCGGTGACAACGTTAATTGCAGGATGGGATTTTTTGCTGATGATGCACTTATTTATAGGGAAGTGGGGTGCTCTGACGATTGCTTAGAAATACAGCGCGATCTGGATGTTATTTCGGAAAGGTGCAGTAAATGGCAGCTTACACTTAACTGTAAAAAGTGCAAGGCAATGCAAATAAGTAATAAAAACACGCCGTTTGCTCACGAGTACAAAGTTAACAATTCAGTTGTTGACACGGTCGATTCCCTGAAGTATCTAGGCGTAACAGTACAAAGCAACATGAAATGGGACTTGCACATAACTTCCGTCGTAGGCAAAGCTAATTCTAAACTACGTTTTATAGGTCGTATTTTGAGAAGCTGCAATGCTCATACAAAGGAAATAGCGTACAAAACACTAGTTCGTCCGCATTTGGAATACTGTTGTGCAATTTGGGATCCGTATCGCAAGGGATTGATTGACACGTTAGAGAAAGTACAGAGGAGAGCCGCTCGATTCGTGACCGCTAGTTACAGTCCTTATGTAAGTGTCACAGAGCTGATACGTGGGTTAGGCTGGGATTGTTTAGCGGACAGACGACGTCATTTTCGTTTAAATTTGTTGGAGAATATGCGAAAATCTCTAATTTACGAGTGCAACGAAATACTTCTTCCGCCAACCTATTTAGGTCGCAATGACAGAAGGGATAAGATTCGAGAGATAAGATGCCGTACTGATAAATTTATGTATTCTTTCTTTCCTCGTTCTGTTCGGGATTGGAATACTCTAAAATAGGATTGGTGCTTAGCACCCTCTGCCACCCACAGTAATTGTGAATTGCAGAGTATAGATGTAGATGTATCTCAATGCTGGAAATTCACGTCGGATAGTTGGATCCGATCCGATTTCACGCACACACAAGTTCACGAATTGAATTTTTATTTAATAATGTATTTTTAACATTATTAACTATGCTTATTAAATTTTTTCTTTAGTGTTGACCAAAGATCACAGACATTGGCAGAATCACTAAGTATCGTTGCCATTAAAAAACAATTGAATGCAAACAACGAATGTTTTGTTTTATTTATTTTAATGTACGAGTAACACATATTATATATACATTTTAGCTTTCTGCACTTCTTCTCCATATAAACGTTAACTGTGCCAAATCTCACACTCCTCCGTTTGCGCAATATTCTTAAAAAGGGATCCGAAGTTTTCGCTTAGCGTATTGATATATAAATTATTATACCTCATGACTTTAGTATAAAATTTGTTGATTACTATTTCTGCACCTCCTGCTGAATGGTGAAAACTTCTTCTAAAATCTAGGCTCTAAACAGCTAATCCCACATTCGGGCAAGTTATGTAGAATTTTATCAAAATCATGGTTATGCAAAAAAAATTATAAAGAAAATTGGGGGACATATATACAACAAATTTAAAGTTTTTTTTTTTTTTTTTTTTTTTGCCAGATAACAAGGTTAAAATAATTGTTCTGTATCCACTGACAATAGAAACAATTCAAATTAAAAATTATCAAAGTCAGACCAATGAGTGACGATTTAATAAAAAAAAGTTACGTTTTGAACTTAGCAATAGAACCACAGAGTTTAAAGTTTAAATTCCTTATAGTAAGCAGCACATTAAATTTCTTTCAGCAAAGATTTCTGGAACCTTATGCAAGTTCCTCCCTGAGGCATCATTTCTAGTTAATAAAAAATAAAGGAATGAGAGAGGCAGGTCGTTGTATTTGATGTGGTGAGCGGTTTACAGGTTTCTGGTTGACGGAACGAATATGACTGTGAATTGACCCGCAGAAGCTGGCGTTTGACCTACAAAGGAATTCCTAGATGGAAGCAGACTCAGAGAGGGATTCAAATCTCTCTCTCTCTCTCTCCAGTCCGTGTTTATTCTGTGCCGGCTCTTGTCGATCGCAGCGATGGATGGACGCGTCCTGGAACTGCAAAATAACACATGCGGTAAAGTCTACATTTCCCAGCCAATGTATAAAGGAAGGCTTAAATAAATAAAAAATACGTGTATTGCCTTTCAACGTAACTTACCTTTATTGCAACGCATTTTTGTATCGAGGGTTTAAGGAATTTATTTAGTCAGGATAGTATTCTGAGTAAACGCTATGAACGTATGATACTTTGTTGGGGGTGCTTTTAGTAAAAACGACCTTTACGAAACGAGTATACTTTGAAATTGTTGTAACTCGTAAACCTACTTATCAAATCTAACTACTTATTTGTCAATTTATAGAGGAAGGATTCCCGCTTCTAATATAACTTGCAAAGTTCTCCGCAAATCTTTCCGTCGCTTTTGATAGAATAGCACATCAAGGTCTTAACACACGACTTCAGTACGTGCCGAATATTTAGCGAGGGAGATTTTCTTACACTATAACAGTATTCTGGTGAGTTCTAAAAATTTAAATTGCAAGATACACATCATAGCTACAATAAAGCACAAAACTGTATTTTGCTATATAAAAATGAAAAAGAAATACACCCATTTGAACGAGAAAATGTACGTGAAATGTGTGCAAAAAATACTTACGGAAATTGAACAATAATGTTAATGGCCACTCTTCTGAATGACGTTAAAATCTTTAAAATGAAACGAAATACATATAAAATGCAGAGCTTTGTTGAAAATGAAATTTCGCAAAAAAATGTGGAAAGAAGAAACATTTCCAAAATTGATGGCTCAGTGACGAGCAACGTATGGCGAATGACGAGCTAGCTGCAAGAAATGTGTTACCCTCTAGATTGGAAGCCATGTAAAGAATGTGTTTGCTTCTATTATCTATTTGATCAGTCAAAATGTCCGAGTTTCAATCAGTGGATTCAAAAAATAAACAACGAGTATAGCTTGTCTGCAGCATAACCCTGAAATTTTTCGTATTTTCTCTCAAAATGTTCCATCACATTTAGAGGGACCTCTTGATCCTTATTAAATTTCATCGCCTGTATTTAACACGCGGGTAACTGCCGGAAAGAACGTAAATAATAACGAGATTTCCAGGTGTAGTGGTAATAGATTTCGAGCAATCATATAGGCCTATATGTTGTTAGATACAGGTTCAAGAGATTTTAAACAATGTTTCTTAGTTTCGGAAATATGGCGCCCTAAGTTTTTTTACAAGAGTTTACATTCCAAGTAAGTAGTAAGTAGGTCAGCGGAACGGGGCGTAGTCAAGAGGACAATGTCCCCGACTATCACACTGCAGAATAGGGTTTACTTCCGATTTTTTTTTTCCAGTCATCATTTGTGATCCCTTTGTAAGAATAATTTCAATTATTTACATTTTTAAACTATTACAAAACGGCTTTAAACGTTTGTCATAATAATGAGAGAAAAAATAATTTTTATTTTGCACCAAATGTATATAATTATATGTTTCACGCAATCGTTTTCTTCAATCGTTAGTCCATTCGTACATCTGAATTCGTTGTATAAACACCAAATACGAAGTTAATGCTTTACCTGCTCTGTACGCGTTTCATATTTTATGGCTCAAAAATTTTTACTGAAAATTCTACACCCGGTCTGATAATGTTGGCAAAAATCCAGTACATTGCTGGAGACAGCGAACCCAACCGCTTGGCTTATGGAGAAAAAAGCCGGCCGTAAATCCGGTTCTGTACCGCGATAATCGGGCAGCTTGCCCGCTTAGCTGCTCCCCGCTTTTCTGGTCTTGCTGTTACTTTGAATGTAAGCTGCTATGAAAACTTTAGGACGCGAAATCTCAGAACTCTCTTGAAATGGTGTCTAAGGGAATACAACCCTACAACAAACATAACAATAACCGAAACCCTTGTAAAAGAACTGTAGCGTATCAAATGCTGATCTACCAAAAGTCACCATTTATATTTTTCTGTACATGCGTATAGAGCGGGACAAATCGGTAGATTTTTAATTTTACAACCTTTGTTCCGCAACAATAGAACAGAAACTCTAAACAAGTTAAATCTGGTTCAACCTAACACAATTAGATACATTATTTGGAATTTGAAAATTTGCCTCATGTTGTGGAATCTAGTATGTTGGTTCTTAGCAGTTTCACAGTTTAATATAAATATTAATTAATCTATTTTATCTGCCATTTATTGGCAAATTTCTGGCTGCAGGAATAATTTGCTAAGACGAGACATGTACGCAGAAGTGGGGACCGACAAAGATTTAAGAATTAACATCCAAAATGTCTTATGTGAAATGGTCTGCTGGTCAATTCCCGAACGACGGAAATTTCTTTCAGTATCGAGGCTCGAACCAAGTAACCCCGTAACAGCTGTCATAAAATCTAAATGAATTCGGCTAAGATGCAGTTTGAAGAGTGTACTGCCGGAGCTAAAAATTTCCGTAGATTTTGCTACAAAATAATGATCTATGAACAGATAAATCACCCAACGCCATTTGACGAACAACTGAAACGAACAAATGTGAAATAGGAACACATTTAAGGAAAAAAAAATATCCATTATACTTCATATAGTTCCAAACTCAAATACAGGTAGCAAAAAATGTACCAATGTCATACTGATAACCCCTGAAGATTTTCTGGGAAATGAAGTGAAACGCGTACAGTGGAAAAAAAGAAGCAAAAATTCGATTGCATTGGTATAATATTAATTAGTTGACTACCTAACTGAAAGTGAGCAAATTACTCACAACAACCGTTTGTTTGATACACAAAGATGCAACAAGACACTATGTACAATACCTTTTATAATTAGCTGGGAAGTAGTGTATCGGGAAATTTTTTTACGCCACCGAGCTTCGAAACAGATAGTCTCATTTTGAGTACCAGGGACAGAAGCAGGGCCCTAAAGACCTAAGCCACATAGTGGATTTTTCTTTAACCAGTCGGTATGCCATATGAAATAAAACGAACAGTAAAATTAAACGGACAAATAGGTTGAAGGAACAATGTAGCGGGGTAGTCATAGATACTTTAAAATATGTCACTTAATTCCATTAATCCGATTTTGAGAAGATGAAGAGGAGACATACGAAGTAACAGAAATGAACTGATAATTTGCTCAATATCTGTTAATTTACATGATGTCTACGAGTGAGTTATTAGTTATGCGGTGTGATTTGATTGTTATTTATTACAATGAAACAGAAAGGAAATCGACCAAGACTGATGATGGGCAACGCGTCTTGGCGTTTGGAAAAGATAACAATCTGGCAGCTGAGTAGTAGAAGCGGATTACGAAGATAAATTACGTTAGGCAATCTCTGTCTGCCTCTCGTTTCTTTAAACTGTCGCAATCTTCATACAACAAGCTAGCTCCTAATTTAAATAAATATTGTTTTCCTTATATAAATTATAATTACATATTACATACTCTTTATACTATCGTAAGGAAAATGTATCATCTCTACATCATGTAAAAAGAACAGATTTTGATTCGAGTTTCACACTTCGAAAGTTTAAGATCTTGCTTAATGTCTTATGATTCAAAATGACAGTGCACAGGGGTAGAAAATTTACACCAAAGATGTTTGATACAGTCCCAACCATAGGTTGTACACTTCTTCAAAGATAAAGACTCTAATAAGCTAGAAAATTGCTAACAACTTCCAGAAGTGATATTTTTTCTTCTTCTGCTGATACAATTTATCTTGCTTATAATCCACAACTTCACCCATATCTCTTTATCTAGTGCCACGGAATATATACAGACACTAAGAAACTTTATTTCCGTCTTCACATTATTGTATACAGAACACATGTTTTCCTAACTAACTTTGTAACACATTATAACGTTCCATTTTTTATTTTTCTGTTAATTTTTTCGCCCCTTCTGAATTAAGTTATTACAATTTCACGTTAAATATTACTACATTAATGATTATTTCCTTTTTTGATGCCTTTATTTAATTATACACAATATAACTAATTATGTCGTTCGTACAAAATCTTAATAACTTAACAGTCTTAACAATTATTGATTAGCTTAAAATTTGAAATTTTTTGATGATGGATTTTCAGTTTTGTAATATGGATTATGTTGATTCATTGATCTTCATATTGGTTTGGCTAATTTTCATGTAGCTTAGAGAACCTTAAATACTTTCTTTCTTAAATATAGTACGCTAACCGAAATACGAAGGAAACTTCTTCCATAATATTTAGGTAATTTTTCATACTTTGGGGGTAAATCGCAGGCATAGATCAGGAAAATAGCTTTTCTTGTAATGCAAATTTACCAAAGTATTTTGACTAACATGTAACTACAGCATCATACTATACTAGTGTAAGCCCATCATCGTTTTTTGCGTATCGTCACGGGTTTGGAATACTTCCAGTTTTTAGGGTCAACGATTATAACAGGTAGACCTGATCTGACAAAATATGAACTTGACCTGTGTTTCACCCTTAGGGTGAATAAAATCTCTTGACCTTGAAGAACTCGGAAATATTATCAAACATAGGTATTAAACACGGACAGGTAAGATTGTGCATTCGTATAATTGTTTCAAAGGTCGTATACTCGAACTTGCTTAAATACAAATTTCACTTGTATTTGACCCTTAAAGTTCACTCTGCAAAATTTAAAAATTTCCTGTTTGTTTCGAAACCATCACATTTACTGAGACTGGGCAAACACTCATAATGTAATTATTGGTCACAGTATCTGCAACGGCCAGAGAACTTATTACACATTCCATATTATTAAACAGTTGAGCAACTCCGAAGAAATTAATTGCCAGAATAGTTGATTCGGTAACATATTTGGTCTGATGTCCACTTAATATAACCTAATAATTTACGTTCATCGAACATGAAGAAAGACCATTAACGAAAGTTATCAGTAAAATACCTAAAAAGCAAATAAACTGTAATGCATAAACTTTGGTCAAGCAACAAGATTAGTGAAAGTTTTAATTAAATTGAAATTTATCCCAAGCGGGAATGACAATTGGCATTCGTGGTTTACTCAAAAGCAGATCCACGTTTTTTTTCAGACGTAAAGTTTATCGATATTTTTTAAACTATGAAAAGTTACAAAGCGCTAACTTAATGAATGTATTATTGCAATTAATTTGCTAACAGTTGCTTACCTATTAAATTGTGCGCATAACCACGAATTCTTCTAATGGTATCCCTGGTCTCTGTTTTGCGAGAGAAGGCTGACACGTGACACCGTTCTCTAGCCAATAGGTGAGTGAATGAGTGACCTTAGGAAATTATATAGTAGATTAGAGGTATGCATGCAAATATTAAATGCGTGGTTAGCTGACCGAGAAAGAGTTTGTAAAATATTATCTAAATTTTCTGGTGATTTTTAAGTGATAAGTTTCAGCCGTAATTAAACTATTTAGTTTCATAGATTTAGGTTTTAAATTGATTAAATATTAAAAAAAAAAAAAAATAGAAGACATGGGAACGTGTTAGCGTGTATTTGGTAAATGAGTAGATTTTACTGGCCTAACATCGTATGAGTTTGGATTGACCAATAAATAAGAGACTCGCGTGGGTAACCGTGGAGCAAATGAGCTGGAATATGTATTATGGTGCTAGAGAAGTCACATCATCTCACACGAGCCATGAATATGTAGGGAAAGTATTTCGGAGAGAGCTAGAAGTGTTTGAAAACCATTTCATGCGTTTATAGAAGAAACAATATTTATATGAACAGCATAAAAAGATAAGGTTATGTGAGAAAGCCCACTTGTGGAAGCGTTAAGCATTTGCTGCGGAAATTTTTTATTCAGTAACTATTGTAAAGTTAATATAATAAAGAGCTTAACGTAGTTTAGTTAACGAATATAAGAATCTGTGATCTTAGAAGAAGCACTGATTAAATGAATGCAATCATGATATTACAAACCTAATATTGTTTTAGCACAATTTTTAGTGGTAAGATCGACTTATCATTAACTGTGTTTTTATATGCCCAATTATACTTCAAAATACCCGTACTTGAACTTATTTAATCATCTTAAAGTGTCAAATTTTTAGCTATACAACGACTGTTGAAAACTTCAATCGAAAATAGAATTCGACTTGGATTTAAACATAGATTAGCTCAGTATTGAAAAGTATTTGAAGTTTTTCAAATCTATTAAAATAACAGTTAATTTCCCTTTCACGGTGAAGCGAACAAAATTTTAGAGAATCTCGAAATTTCCTTAATTGTTTAGATTTTGAAGTTTTATTTTCAACACACAAATCAGCTGATGAAGTATTCATCATGTGCAGTACTACCCTCTTAAACAGACGAGCGAACTTAGGGTAGCCTAACAAGTTCATTTATTACTGTGAGCAATTAGTCCGGGCGTTCTGCTGTTAGGTAACTAAGGTAAATTTTCTTCGTTCTGGTGGCAGCGTTTCCATCTGCCATGCATTCCACCTCGGCCGTGGCTGAACATTTTAACTTGAGAGATTTTTAATTAATGCAAGTGGTTTTCTCATTTTGTAAAAATGATAGCCGCTTCCTTTAAACAACCAAAATAGCTATTTTTCCTGCTGTTTTTCGTGAACACGTAGAAAATGGCTGCTGGCTGCAGTATCCTCATGTAGGTAATCTCATTACGCAGGAAATATAATGTTTCCTTTAACAAACTTCAATCAAATGAAATGAAAACTTTTGTTACAGCTGGTTTTTATTCGACACACCATTTTAAATACGATCACTTTCTTTGGTTAAATCTGAGCTCTTAAGATTCACATTTCCTTAATATCACCAATCCGCGTTTAGAACCGTCAAAGTTCGTCAATTTTCTGAACAGATAAAATATCCACTGTGGAGAAGACAATTTAATTTAAATAATTATATCACTTTGGTCGAATGAGAGAAGACGTCCAAAAAAATATATATATATTTAATACAAGTTATCAAATGACAAAAATTGTATTAGACCTGCAATATAAATAAAAAAACAGACTACCATTAATCAAGGATGTATGGCAACGTTGTGGTCTCACTCAGTGTTTATATATATATATATATATATATATATATATGATCTAGTTACGAAATGGAAGGAAAATATCCATCCTATAATAAAAAGAAATAATGGTAGTGAAAAGTGGGCAAATGGAAAATAAAATACAATCATCCAAAATGAAGTTCCTTACATCACTGAAATATTTCCTTTTAATGACAGAATTTTCCCGGCCAAAATCCAGGGAACACGATCTAAGGATGGGAAGAAGGGACTTTGATAAATCCATTAAGAGATGGTCAGAAAGCTGAGTTCTGAATAAGGTCTTGGTCTATAGGTTAAGAAAAAGTAAGTAAATAATTCCTTGCAGTACACTGCGAGTTATTTTAGCTCTTCTTCCGAGCAATGTCCACGCATATTCAAATCTGAGAACTAAAACAAATTGTCAGGAGTTTTTCCTAGAACATCCAACGACCATCTCCCTACACAGCGGTATTTACTTGTTCTTAGCGTTTAAAGATTAAACAAATTAATTGATCCTATATATGCACAACAATTTAAACAAATCAAGAAATTACAAAAAAGTTATTTGTTTTGCAGTAGTAGCGCGTATTTAATTACACAGCGTTCTGTCGTGTTTCATATAACCAATCCCAGATGTTAAAAGCTTCTGGATCTACCAAAATTCGAACTCGTGATCCTGAATTTTGCTAGCAAGCTCTTTAATCATTGAGCTACCAGACCACTCTGTCCAATATTTGTAATTTCAATGTAAATGCAAATTTCGGGATCACGATTTCAAATTCCGGTGGATCCAGGTGTTTTTAAGAGCTTATAATTTTTAAATGGGGAATCAGTCGAATTATGTAGGCCAGAATCGATTCATCAACCCCTAGTAATGTAACATGGATCTTTAATGCACCCTAAAAACATGACGCATGTTTTGTACATTCAAAGGCGTCAAAATTTAATTATGAGATTAATAACTATCGATGACGGCTTAATATTCGCGACGAAACGGGCGTGATGCAATTCCCATTTTGCACTGACACATCTTTGTAGAGAGATGAACTTTCTCACGCCTTTGCTTAACTGTGATGTGGAACATATACAGGTGTAAAGAAATGCAGGTGGAGAGGGTGCAAAGAAGGGCTGAATTATTAATTGCGGAAATTAACGTAGAACATAGTGGGTAACAGACATGATAAATAAATTGGGTTGACACTTGTGGCGGTATGCGCCGTTGGGGAGGTAAGGGTGAAAACCTTTTACTTCTTTTTATTATTATAAAAAGAAACCCTAGGCTGCTAATTTATTGGGTACTCATAATGGCGTACAGGCGAGGCTTATTTATCGTTAACATTGACACATTGAAATATGATAAAAAGAACTATGCAAAGCCTCTTCTTACAATTGCCAACACATATTAACAAATAAACAAAGCATTAAAACACAACCACTTTTAAAATTAATCTTGAAACAAACTCCCAATGTTAATTGGCAAGCAAGAAAGCTACACACTTGATTTTTTTAAATGAAAGTTCCCTTCACAATGATCGGGAACCATAAATCAAACACAGTATTGACATTAACTGTATCCGATCTCAAATGCCGGGCGCCAGGATAATTTAAATTATCCACCAAGTGTGGCTTTAAGAAAGTCTGCCCCAGCTAGCTCAATATTTGGGGGGTGCGAGAACTCCTAATCATTCAGTGGTCGTTACAGGGCTGTACTCAATGACCGAATAAAAGTACCACACTGCACTTGTAGAATTATTACCGTGACGGCGATGTATTTCCCACGACGGCGGAATTACTATAGCCCCTTGGCTATAGCGGACAATGCACCACGTCCGTGCAAGCGAACTGGATGCGTGCACAGTGACCTCACTGTACAAGACACGCTTATCGACCCTCAGGTTCGATGCCAAGACCGTGCGATCTCCAGCTTCGGAAGATCCGCTCCTTCTAGTCTGAAGGCTCGGAGTCAAGTCCTCTCCAGCGTCCGCCGGAAAAAAGCCCTCCTTCCGTCGCTCGTGGTTTACATAGAGCAAAAATACACCGGCATTACAAAATGCAAAGGAAAGTCTCTCTCGATTGGTCCTGCCATTTTCAAGCTCCTCCTTCCGGCTGTCACGATAGGCGAACCTTGTCTTTCTCGATTCGTAAGAACTCGGGATAGCCTCTGACTTATTCGTCACCTGTGACCTCCAAACTGCCCGTCCGTAGACCTGGGGCTTGGATAGTTTATTCATCCCCAGTGTACCGTTTCCCCGGAGCCAAGGGATTATATGCTTGACCAAATGCGTGAGAGAGGGTAGTTGGTGTCCATTGTCCCTGACAGCCGCCGGCCTGTCGCGACAATCTGGCGCGCCTAGCTCAGGTCCCGCAAACACTGACCATCCCCTCCCTAAACTTCCTTTCTTATTCTTTTTATATATAAAAATATACAAAATATTATATATAAAAATGTACGGAATGACCCATATTTGGTCATTCTGCTACACACTCAATGGTAAAATGAAAGTGCATATGTTAGGCATAAGTTGGTGATGTGATTTGAATAGATACTGGACGAACCAGATGGATAAAATGGTTAACGCTTCTTCCAGGCAATCTAGGCGACACGGATTTAAGACTTCGTCGGGCTATCTAGATTTTGGTTTTCCATGATTTCCCGAAATCACTCCTGGTGAATGCCGAGATGATTCCTTCAAAAGACCATGGCAGAGTTCTTTTTCGTGTGTTAGGGAGTGTCCATAAACTACGTAGCTCCATTTTGGCCCTCCTCGTAGCCCGACGTGGCTTTTGCCTCTAAACTCCTCCCTTCCTCACGTGGCATGTAGCTTTTGTCGCTGTTGATTCCAGAAGACATTTTATACTGTTTTCTCTAGTCAGACTATCGTAAATTACTTACGGAAGCAATTAAACGGCGGAAATAAATATTCACATGTTGTTGTGTGTTCTGTACTGTACTGACACATTACAGCGGTGTGAAGTGGCAGCCACGTAAGTTTGCGAACGGATTTGAGAGCCTGCATATCGGAGCCAGGTAGGTAGCCGTCATCCGAGGAATGTGGCTTCCCTTCGCCCCCGATGAGCCGCTGGAAAACTATGCGGAGGGGTGGCGGCGGTCGGTTGGAGGTCACGGAAGTGTGAGCCTCGTGGAGCAGGGACGGACGTGCGAACATAATTCGCGAGTGTGAGCTTGAGTTGGCGCTCCCGCTGGAAGAGCTTTCGAGTCAGAATCTCCAAGGAGCAGGTTCGTCGCCAGACTGCGTCGACCTCTTCCCGTCCTAGCTCCTTGAGGGGCCACTCTACGTCTGTGCAGCGTCGATCGTGCGGCCAACACAACGTGAGCTGATCGGACCACTTCGCGCAGTTCCGCACTCGTGTTGCAAGAAGCGCCACCACCGACCTGCCCGCAGCTGCCGTCGCAGAAGCCTACAATACGGTATTGTGTGTGTTAAGTGCGTTCACCACTGGCGTCCACTAGCCCAGTAAACGACCCTGATAAACAATAATGTATGCCGGACAGTTCACGCTAATTAATCTCATCTCTGAATGATGTCAATTAATTAATGCAATCCGTATACTTGGTTTAATAAATAGTTGTTTTAAATGGTGCCTTGATTATAAATTCATATCCCCCATACTAAATATTAATTTATAATAAATAAAATTAATTCTGTTGCTGATGTCTCAATTAGTGTGACACTTCAATACGTTATTTTAACTTAGGCAAATAATTTGAATGAAAAGCTACGTGGCTTGACACGGAACCGCCCCCCTTCCCGCCACATAGCTCAGCGTTGCCTTCTAGCGAACCCCTCTCCCCCCCTTCTAGACCGAGCCACGTAGTTTATGGAGGCACCCTTATTCATATTTATTTCCCGCTTCTAACAACCTCAAAGTTGCGAGGTGCAGAGTGGTAGAAACAGTAAATGAGCGGAAGATAAGGCCATTACAATAAATTTCCAATTGATTTCTGGTGTAAGGAATGCGGGAAGTTTTTCACTTACTTATGAAGGTAGTAATGCAAAGAAATAGATTATTAATGAAGGTGCTTGAAATTAAACTCAAACAGTAAAGGAATCCAAAGAAAATATGTACCGTAAAACGGGGCTACTTTGCACACGTTTTGGTAGTTTTTTGGTAGTTTCTCTTTTTTAACACTCAAGATTAAATGATGTTTTAGCTACAACAGAATAATGTGCCTTTTGGCTGTCAAACTCATACCAATATCAAGCCCTACAGGCCCCCTTCCCCCACAATTATATATATTTTATATGTCAAAGTTACTCCAAATGTGGAGTTTCTTTTACAAGGAAGTAAAATGTAATTAATGTCAAAGATCTAAAGCGTAAGGGTACTTAAACATCATTTTAATAAAAAATATTATTATTTTATGCATTATAGGGAAAACTGAATTAAAAATAACGAGTTATGGAGATCAATCAGTCATTTTTATAATCCCTTAGGTTTCAATATTATAGGACCTTAATCAGTCTTGTAATTATTATCTTTGGAATCAACAAACATTAACATTATTAGAATTATAACAATCAACTTTGACAAAAAACGTAACATATTTGAACAACAATAGAAAAAGATAAATGTAATTATTAATCTGTATACTCGCATAGGACGGATTGGTTCAACCTGTATTACACATTCCACAAATCCAGTTTTTGCAAATGATGCAACAAATCCAGTCAGTAGGATGTTAGGAGAACTGGAAATCACATTTAAAAATGTTACAGAAGTTGTTTTCCTTCTTTCCCTTCTTCTTTCCCTTCTCCTAACCCTTCTGCTTGCCCCTTAATCTCCTTTTGCGAGACATGTCACTTAAAGGAACATCGTCATCAAGAAGTCTGGTCTGTCGTAGGCGGCAATAAAGAAGTCAAAGTTATCTTTACTGTCAAAGTAACGCCGTTTTACGGTAGGCCTAAGTGTGAGCTGAAAGTGTTACGGAACACTTGTCTACATTTTGAGTCAATAGTTACAAGAAAATCTGTAAGTGCATACAAAATCACTTTTCTCGTTTTTTTTTAGAAAAATATCATTTACCTTCACGTGGTCTTTTAAAGGAACCTTGCCTGTATTCACATGACATGATTTCTGGAAAAACATTGAATATCGAAATCTAAATGGCTGGTCCGAGGATTCAAGCCACTTCTTCCCGAATGCAATGCTCAAGCTTTAACCACTTACTCTCCAGACATGGTGTCGAGATTTAGTTTTTGTGGTGCACCCTTTTGGTACACAGTCTGATTACTAAGAATCGTGAACCACCACTTCTTCTAACCATCCGTCCAAGTACGATATGAAGAAAATTTGTTCACCATTCCGGCTTCTAGTGTCACTGTTCTTTAATTGAGGTCCTTTTGGTGCGTTCCATCACATTGGAAAAGTTAGTAGTGAAGGTGTTTTCTCAGTGGTTTAAAGATTTATGGCGATCCGAGTACAAAACACTGTATTACAGTTCTTTGATTCCGTGTGCATCTTTCTGTAATGAATATTCATGAAACAGTGCAAATTAAATCACGAAATGTTATTTAAGTGAATTGTGTCTGGTCTATGATATTCTGACTCAAAGTCGTTACTGCATGCGCTTTTAACTCGCTGATGAGCACTCATTGCAATCAAATTTCATAGCAGGCCCCAGTGTGTCGACCATAGGATTTGGTAGCTGCCAGGCGTGTAATCGGATTACCAGAAACAAAGTCAGCACTCTGTCATCACCAACGCCCTGGAAAATAGCTTCCACCACAGGCGCATCGTCGATTGAGGCGGAGACTGCTAAAGTTTTCACACGGGTAACATATTACGTACGCGAATAATTGATTATACAAGGCCGTTAACGTTAGATGCTACAGGTCGGAACTAGCTAACCTCTTTTCAAGAGCCATTCATCGAACAATGTTATAAAGTGGCTGACTGCAGTAATCGTTCCTTCACAATCACAGTGGCAGATTTCCTGCCCGCTGCTTTTAAACAATCCTATCGTGGCTCTAAAAGCATCACTGTCAAGCGCTGTACTTCTTTTTCTTTTTTTTCTGATAAGGTAAAAGTACAGGGCTAGAAAAAATGATTGCAGTGATTTCAGAAAATTACTTCAGATTTATTATTTGACATATATACTTACAAGATTACACAGATAAATAAACAAACTATGAAAGTATTTTTGAGTGTCTACAGATGCTCAATATGTGCACATTTAGTCACTCTTTATACATCATGTCTATAATCGAGATCTTCCCATACGCAATGCAACATGTCTCTGTCAATTAGAGCAAATGCATTGGTGGTGCGAACCCGCAGGTCTGGCAGATCAACTGGTAGTGGTGGCACGAACACCGTCTTTTACGAAACCCCAAACAATGACCAGACCTGCGGGTTCGCATCACCAATGCATTTGCTCTCATTGACGGAGACATGCTGTATCGGGTATGGAAAGAACTCGATTATGGACTTGATGTGTGCAGAGTCACTAAAGGTACACATATTGAGCATCTGTAGACACTCAAAAAAACTTTCACAGTTTGTTTATATATCTGCGTAATCTTGTAAGTATATGTCAAATAATAAATCTGTAGTAATTTTCTGAAATCACTGCAATCATTTTGACTAGCCCTGTATGTGCTGGGTCGGACTTGTAGACTTAGGAAGTCGCAGTAGTTAATGGTTTTGCAAACGCATCTTGCTGGTGTTGCCAGCTCCCTGAATGTTATTTAAACCAGCAAGGCCCCCTGCGGCTTCCGCGAAAATATTTTGCTCCGCCGTAAGGCTGGCTTTATCGATGTAGCCACTTGTCACGTACACCGCAGCCGTCTTCCAATAAAGTACTTAATTTAGACTGAGACCGCCCTCCCGTTGACAGCTTCCCCACAATCATCTACGCAATTCACCAGGTCCTTTACAGTACTTGGAAAATTCTACTTGCTACAGGATTTTTATCTTTACTTCGAGCAAAACGCCATATTTATTTAATATAAATCGTTTTTTCGGATAAGATTGCACATATTTTTATAAAATAATAATAAAAATGTTTGCAGTCTTTCTTTCTGGGAATCACAAGAGATTTTTAAATTTCCTGTTTCATTTTTCAATACGTATGCTGTCACTACAAACAAAAGGTGTAAATTTCCGAAGGTAGTAAGTAAATATGAATCTGTTGCGGTAGCATAATGCCTCTTGGTGGTTTCCGTTAAAGGCGGATTAACTTGGAATAACAAACTGGCAAGGAATACTCTCTGTTTTGCACTTATTCTGCTTACGTGGAACTAGTACTCTGTTCATTTTATTGTCAGTTATAGCGATGACATTTTCGCATAGATATTCTATTGAAGTGGTTGAGTTTACTCCAACCTGTAGGACTGAAGGTCTACGGTGGTTCGCGCGTAGTGTGAAGGCTTCTTAACATTAGGCAATGTCACGGCTACGGTATCAAGATAATTCGTGCTACACTAGGTAGCAGATGTAGGAGTAACATGTAAAATAACGTAACTGAAACTAAGCTACCACACGAGGTATGTTGTATGGTGATAAGTGAGGCCAGTGGATCTGTCAGCGAAACAACCTTTCCCATGTCTCATCATTAGCCAGGGACCAAGGTTCAGTGACTTCCCTGGAGTTTCTCCTCCGGGGTAGATTTTTTTAGGAAATTTAACTGAGATGATTTTGCTTGCCTTACCCGGCGATAGAAGAGTATGTTTTTGGTGTCATAATACTTATACATCAACGAATCCATAAGCATAAGGTTGATAGATAAAGTGCCCCTCATAACTATCCTGCGCATGCGTTTCATTATTCATGGATCGCTACTTACCATAGATTTCTAACAGATGTTTTGCTTATTGGATGTTGTTCCAGGTTAATGTGGCTGCAACATGACGGATTTCCAACACACTTGGACTTCACACATCCAGATAAATGAATTGTTCGAGGAAGATCAGTTCCAAGACCACTACCTCGTCATATTACACCTACTCTGCAGGGTAGCATGAGAAATATGATGTGTGGTACTTCTGTAGCGTCAGAAGAGGACATTATCACTTCAGTCCAAGCAGCGACTCAAATACTGAGCAAATAACGTATTTGACCATGCTTGTAAATCTCCATACTGAAGTATGAGAACAAAGTTTCGAACATGTTTTGTAACTTACTGCATGATATGCAGCTTTCGTTGGGTTCCTTGACGAAATGTGGAACGCTCACCCACTACCGTATCTGAACCGTTCTAAAACACTGACGTCTTTTCCGAACATGGGTCCCCTCATGAATCATGTTTGTCGTCCAGAACAACATACTTAGCATTGTTTATGTTGTTTTGAAACACCCTGTATATAAAATTAAAATTTTGCTAGCTCTTTGGGGGAAAACGTCATTGTAAAATATAGATTTTTTTTTTGTATGAGAGGAATCTTAATAAATTTTGGGTGGCATCCGGCAAACTCTGCCGTTTATGCCGAACAGAATGAGAGTCGTTGAAGTGAATGAATCGTTCCATTTTCTGGCCCTTCTCTCAATGCCGCGGTCTGCCTCGGAACTTGAGATCTGGGTTTATTGAAAGAGGAGAGGAGGGCCGCTTAATGTCGGAGGTACTTACTTCTTCTTTATGCGTAGGCCAAAAGCCTGTTCGACTTCAGCTTTCAGACCATTTCTTCGTGGGTCTACCAATATCTATTTTTCCTGTAGGATGGTATTGCCGGGCAGACTTTGGAAATCTGTCATTACCTATTCTCAGAACGAGGTTCTGCCCTTATAGGAGAAATTCTCTCATCCTAAAAAGAAATATTCAGTTGCTGCCTGATATCCTCATCCCTACTTCTGCCATTTAGGTATTATTCTTTCATTTTATTTCGGATGATTTCTTTGTATCGCATTTTATTTGATCAAGTTTTTGTGCCATACATCAGAGTCAGTAACATTACTGTTTTATAAAAATTTATTTCTGTGTTCTCTCGGGTTCTACTTTTCAGTGTTCATCAAATTAATGCACATTAAGTTTCTCCAGTACTTCGTTAAAAGATAATTCACAACAGAGGTATATAAAGCTGGAAACGTCTTTAAGTGCAGACTGTTGATCACTTTTTTGACTCGAAAAAGTCATAAGTTTTGTTTTTGACCCAGACAGCTGCAAATTGTAATCTTTACGAAAAACATTTAACATACGTATTGATTTATGGAGTCAGTTTTCTTGCAGGTTAATGTGATCATCTGCAAATAGCATAGTATTTATAAATGGGCTGATATTTATATTCCAAGGTGGGAATTTTCATTCAGTTTCCTAACTGGCTCATATATTGTATATTAAACAGTGTTGGAGAGAGACTGCAACCTTGTCGCACTCCTTCCTTAACTGTTTTCTGTTCTGCTAATTTATATTGCAGATCTAATACAATTTTTGACCTTTTATGTATATCTTGGATATCTTGTATTACATGTTTTTGGTATCCTTATATTTGCATTATTTTACATAACTGCTCCCTACTTTATCAGAGTTTTTGGTGCAAATATTCAATGAAACACTTGGAATTCAGTGTTACTTGATTACGTGTAAATCTACTCCGTTAAGCCACCACAAAAACCTTGGTATTCAAGATGGAATTCTCAACGACGGTACATCACCTCAAACATCCGTATGAGAGTCCACCACGATGCCTTCCGTAGTCACCTTCACCGCATCAACGCGGTAAACACACCATACTGCACATGTAACGGACAGGACCTCAATCATTTATTCTTCAACTGCCCTAAGTCTCTTGTGCGAGCACGGCAGCCACTTCCAACCAGTATTACAGTATTATTCGCTACAAATAGCAACAAAATCTATATTATCATCAACGATTATATTAAGGACAGTGACCTACATATTTATTGTATCTATATACCTGTATATTTTTAAATAATATTAATGTTATTAACTTGCAACTCCACCAGGCTGACTGTATGGTCTGTTCAAGACCTTAATTAAAAAATGTTACAAACAATATCGATTGAATGAAGACAAAGACAACTTGCCTCATGTCAAAGATTGATAAGAAAATAAGGCGATGTTAGCTCTGTTTATGGAGTTACCTGATTGGAGTAGATGCAGAGAACAAACTTGGTAGGTAACGTGGTGTTCCACCAATTGAATCAACAGTTTGTATACCCAAGTCTTATCAACCCAGTGTACACGAGATGAAGGTGTAAAATCTTATTGATTATGATATGTCCTTTAGATGTGGATGTAAAACGTTGCGACATCTGTGTCGTCTTTCGGAAGAGTAGGCGTTAGTTGCTCGGTACTCTGCTTCCTCTCACCTCTTTCACCTCTCATGAAAAACGCAAA
>CM061919.1:62193225-62258322 GCA_031002005.1 Vandiemenella viatica
GCTCTAGTTTCTTTCTTGTTCTTTACCGACATGTCTTGATCGTTGTAGTATACACTTATCTGGGGGTTGTCATCTTCTCTTGCCGGGTTTGAACCATCGCTTGCTCTGCCATTTCTCTCTGCCCTCGTGCGACGCGGGCACGACGAGATGCATTACATTCGCGATGTGTTTCACAGAAAATTGACTTGTCTTGACGAAAACTAACTTGAACTGTTCACTTAAACACTCGAAGTTGTAATAGTTTTAACACAACCGAAGTTGACGGTGTTGTTCAGCGCCCGGAAGCGTTGAGTCCGGTTAGCCGATGCGCGACCGCAGAATAACCACTCACTTTCCTGCTCGACCAACTAGTAAGCGAAAGCACTATTGACGTCCTCACTCTAACGCTGCTAGCAGCGACTGTCACTCTCCAAGTTTCGATTGCACTAAATGCAAGCTTTTCAGTTCCTCCCCGAGCAGCCGAGGAAGTAACTTCCTCAAACAGTGGCCCGCGAGTGCGATTGCTAGTCGAGTTGTTTACTTAGTGAGTATACGAGGAGTGTGAATCCCGGAGTGAAACAGTTATATTTTAGAATCTAACGAGAAACCTAACAGAAAACAAATAGACAAATCAGTGGTGCAACCGAAAAAATGTCTGTCCCGCTAGACACGGGGCAGACAATTAAGACAGCCTTAGAGACAATATATTCCAGTAATGTAACCTTGCAAACGCAACCGGTGAATCTTACTACCAACGAAGTAACACAGTTTCAGGCAGCCAACAGCATGGGGGAGCCAATACATACCCCAGTCACCATAGCGAAGGAGCAACAACAGCAACCCCAGCAACAGCACATACAACAGCAATACATACAGGCATCTGCAACAACAACAGCAGCAACAACAGCAGCAGAAACAACAGCAGCAGCAACTACAACATCAACAACAAACGCAGCAGCAGCAACACCAGCAAAATCAGATACCGGAGACGGGCGAGGGGCCGTGTAGTACTTCGCCGCTCGACCCCACGACGACTCCCGGTATAAACACCCACCAGACGACAGGTAGAGCAGAAGCAACTGTAGTTAAAACAAATCAGCTGATGGATGAAACGGTAGTCATGGACATCGCAGAGGATGGCAGATTGGAAGAGGATGAGGGCTACAAGAACTCCCAGGAAGCGAGCTTGCGAATCCACGTCCGAAGCAGCTGAGAAAAGATTTGCAGTAGAAGAAGAGGCCAACCGGACCGTCGCAGATATGGAGATGACAGCACCTCCCTGATCAATGCAGCCTCCCATCAAGCATCAACTAGCCAGACGGGATCAATACATGACACGAGTAAGCCTCCAGTTATTTATAAATCAGTAAATTATTTCAAGCCTTCCGATCCGGGTCCTTATGACCTGTATGTCGAAAGTAAAGATCGTAATTTAGGCAAGCTACACCGAATGAGTATTGGAAAGCTGGTGCATACCAATATTCCGGAAGCAAAGGGGCATGTTGTAAACATTACCACGTCAGGGAAGAATAGAATTAAAATCGAAGTAGATGACTACTCAGTAGCCAATAAGTTAGTTCAGTCGGCAGTATTTAAAAATAGAAACCTAGAAGCATTTATCCCCACATTTCTAGTCAAAAAGCAGGGTGTTATCCGAGGCATAGACATGACACTAAACGAAGCAGAGATTATGGCAGACATTGAATCCCCAGTAAAAAGTAACCAGTGTTAAAAGAATAACAAAGCGCGTTGTACGAAACGACTCATTATCAATTGTGAAATTACAGACATGCATATTAACATTTGATAGTCAAAAAAATACCGCAATACGTATACCTATACGGCACGAGATGTGAAGTAAGCCCATACGTCCCAGCGGTCAAACAATGTTATAAATGCTTAAGATTCAATCACATAAGTACCCAGTGTAGAAGCGGGCAACGCTGCGGTAGATGCGGAGGTCCACATTCCGTGCAACAGTGTGAATCCAATGAAATAGTATGTGTTAACTGTAAGGGTCAACACGAGACCACAGATTGGACCTGCCCAAAATATTTATTAGAAGAAAGGTACACGAAATGGCTACATTTCACAACATGTCCCCTTAAAGAAGCCGAAGGCCAACTAAAGAAAATGTCTTATGCAAACTGTGTATCGAAAGTTTCCCCCAGTCATCCCCGACAGCCACCCTATATACCATTACTACAAAGTAGAATGGAATTCCCACCACTGTATAAAAGGAATACGCCAGTAGACGAAAACGTAGATCAACAACATAGCCACTCTCTAAATCACAATTCTGCAAAAGCATTCCAGGAAGAGATACAGGAAGGTCCGACCGAAATACTGTCAAATAACAGAGAGCAACCACCTCATCCAACACAGAACATCGCGGTCACTGCGAGACACAACAACAACCGTGGGATAACGGTGAACAGGCAGAAACGCAGCGTAACTCAGCAACGTAGTAGGACAAACGACTATCGACAACATTGGTATTATCCAACACAAATGCCGGCAACACCAATTGGTCACAACCCCTATACTCCTAAAGCACAAAACCTAGTGAACCCTACCCTTATGGTAAATGGGGAAAAACAGGATAGTAGAAGAAATCTTCAATCTAATACTAACAGTGGCGAGATATATGAAAGACAGTGGAACTGAGGACTTACAATTAGATGAAATTAGAAAATCTATTGAGACGTTAGTAGAGCCTACTCTTCCTAACTTTAAACCCAACTTTAATTAAGGAAGATAGCGAATACTATATTACAGTGGAATTCACGCTCCCTCACTGCAAATCAAGAATCATTTATGAGAACACTGAGTACAACGAAACATATCGGTTGCAACTTTATCAGAGACTTGGCTGAAGATGGACAGGAATATTTCCTTCCCATCATATACCTTATACCGCAATGACCGCGAAGATGGCTGGGGAGGTGTCGCGATCCTAATCGGGAACTCAATACCTCATACCGCGATCAGCATAGATCACACCCATATAGAAGCCTTTCAAGCAATAGCAGCCAGAGCGAAGATAAAACTGGCAAGAAATTACCATAGTCCTCACTGTACTGTTCACCAAGGAACAACATTCCAGAGCACGAATGGCGCAACCTCATGCAACAGCTGGAGCACCCGCTAATAATCTGCGGCGATTTTAATGCGCACAATACAGTATGGGGGCTGCGAGATAGGAAGGATTCTATTGGACCTAATAGAAGAACAAGAGCTATTTATCCTAAACGACGGATCGGCAACGGTACTCCCGCTGCCAGGACAAACGTAAGTCTGCTAACTTTCCTCGGAGTTCAGCTGGCAAGTTCTTTCATGCACATTGGGTTCCAACCATTTTCCCATAGAGATATCTGCCATAAACCCAACTAACCTTCCGCCATACAAACCTTGCTCCAAATGGAACTTAAATAAAGCGGATTGGAGCAGATACAAGGAAATCATGGAAAAGGAAACTAATGATATTCCAAGCTCTCTCCCAGAAATAGAGAAATATAACACTTTCATTAATTGCATCAATAAAGCTGCCCATCTCGCCATCCCGCAAAAGAAAAGCTGTAAATCACCCAAGAGGAATAATAGTTCCATGGTGGAACCCTGAATGTGGGAAGGATGATAGCAAAGCGAAAACTGGCGTTGAAATATTATAAGCAGTCTCCAACCTGGGAAAATTTTATTGGTTACAAAAAGGTCGACGCTGCTGTAAAAACGGACATTAAAAACACCAGAAAAAGGAAAGTTGGAAAAATTACTGTTCCAAAATCTCAAAAGAAACGCCACTATCAAAGTATGGGCAACCATAAACAAATTTAAAAAGAAACAAATTCCGACACACCCCCTATATTGCTGGACCGAAGAATTTGTAGATATTATTGCTCCACCTTCGGTAGCATCGCCTCCAGCGCCACTACAAGAGCCTTTCACTGGAGCGCTTCCTCCATGCTTCCTGCTACCCTTCAAAGCAAACGAATTAGAAATTGCCCTCAAAAAATCAACAAATACAGCACCAGGGTACGACGGAATCCACTATAGTATGATTGCAAATTTGCCATGTAATGCGAACAACTGCTCCTCCAGCTCTTTAACACAATTTGGGATGTCAGGAAATATTCCCTAAGATTGGACTACGCATATTATTGTACCCATTTTAAAGCCGGGGAAAAAACCCAATGAGGCCACGTCATATCGACCTATAACTCTAACATCCTGTGTCGCCAAAACGTTTGAACGCATAGTAAAACGACGATTAGAATGGTGGCTGGAACACAATAATCTGCTACCTAAGACTCAATTTGGTTTCCGTAAGGGATATTGCACATTAGATAACCTTACCCTCCTAACCACAGACATAGAAAAGGCTTTCTCAGGAAAAGGATATTTAACAGCTATATTCCTAGATATATCAGGTGCGTACGATAATGTAACCCCAACAATACTGCTCAAAAAGCTGCAGGAATTGGGAATTCCCACATTATACTGTCAAAGTATCTACAACATGCTCCGTCAAGGCACGATATTTATACGAAAACAAGATAATACCCTTTTCGGGCTTAGGAAACAAACTAAAGGAATACCTCAAGGATCTATTCTCAGCCCGCTGTTATACGCCATATACACCGCTTATCTTGAAAAAATCTTTGGCATTCACATTAAAATAGTGCAATACGCCGACGATATATGCATTTACACCATGTCGCCTTCGCTGCAATTAACGTTTCGTTGGTTAAATGAGGCGGCAACAGCGTTATCCAACTGGATATCCGAACACGGACTTAAGCTCTCACTAGCCAAATCGTCAGTGGTGGTATTCACAAAGAAACGGTATGCTCCCGAGGAACCAGTCATTCGCCTGGGACCGTATACCTTCCACATTGAAGCTTCAGCCAAAATACTCGGTCTTTATTTGGACAGCAAATTAACATGGAGCCGTCACATAAATTACATTCTAATGAAAGTGGGGAAAGCACTAAACATAATGCGATCTATCACTCGAACGTGGTGGGGAGCAGATCCCACAACTTTACTGACCTTATATCGCTCCCTAATACGCCCAGTACTAGACTATGGAAGTATTTTATTTGGGAATGCACCAAAATATGTTCTAGAAAAACTGGATAGAGTACAATTCAGAGCTATAAGATTATGTCTAGGAACAATGAATGTCAAGCCCGACAAACGCACTTCTGGTAGAAGCAAAAGAAAGGCCCCTCCACCTTCGCCGAGAATTCCTTACAAGCAAATACCTTATCCGTACAAGTGCTCTAAAGGAACATCCAGTACAAAAGAAGCTGTCACAAGTGTACAGCGAGAAACAAAGATAATGGTCCATCTTTAGTGAGGAGAATGCCCCTATTAGCAGAAGGACATAAGGAATATGAAAAGATCAGACCACTGATACTAAAAAGCCGCATCATCCCAGGCTTCCTAAATCCTTACGAGTTTATGTTTATAAAACTTCATATATATTACTTGCCAGAATATATCATCCGGAATAAAAACATTAATACAGCACTTTCACACTTCCTAAAAGTAACCTGGCCTAATTACACCCACATATACACTGATGGATCTAAAACCATGGAAGGAGTGGGATACGGCTGATTATTGTCCTTCCACCAATGACTACGGACAAACAGCATTACCTGCAGAGACGTCAATATTCACAGCAGAAACCCTAGCAATCTGCGCAGCAATCAAGTATGGGTTAGACAAACAATTTGCTAGAATCCTAATACTCACTGACGCCAAGAGTGTGCTCCAAAAATTACAAAACCCAGTACGCAATACGAAGATGCACCAGTACCTATATGAAATTATCAAACTCGTCTCAGAAGCATATTCAACAAGTATACAAGTCCATTTCCTTTGGATCAAAGGTCACACAGGAATACTATACAACGAAGCCGTCGATCAGCTGGCGAAACAGAGTATTAATGAGGGGAACTTCTTAGGCATTCAGTTACCTTGGACCGATTTTATACAACTCGTTACCAGGAAGGCATACAGTAAGTGGAATGAAGACTGGGCCCAGACACAGCTACTAAAAGGGAAACATTATGCAGCAGTTCAACCAACAATACCAAGGACACCGTGGTTTAAAAAATTCAATATAGCAAGAAGACACATAACAACAATCATTAGAATGAGATTAGGACACGGGTGCTATCCACAACATTTATGCCGCCTCCGAATAATTAACTCCCCGACACTGCACTTTTGATCAAGAGACCTCAGATCTTAACCACATCATACTTCATGTTCGCAATACCAAGCTCAACGTAAGCGACTATACAAACAATTACAACAGCTATCGGTTAGTTTCCCAGCGAACCTAATTACCATTCTACAATCAAAAAATATACAGGTCTACAATGCAATCATCCGCTTCTTGCAAGACACAAACATAAAGATCTAAAGCCCATAAAATGTAATGTACCGTATAAGAAATTTGTTACCTCAATGATGTACTGTAAAGTTACCTTTGTAATGTTGCTATTATAATGTAATCGCACTATTGTTACAATGTTTTTATTGCAATGTTATTATAAAGGTCTTATTACCATGTTGCCATTGTAAAATTGTTATTGTAACATGTAAACTGTTGTAGTTGCAAGATGGCTAAATGGTCGCAGACCAAAGGCCAATAAATAAAATAAAATAAAAATAAAAAAAATGCAAGCTTCCCGCGGTGGCCGCTAGAGCGCCAGAGAGCAAGATGGCTGAAAATGAGAAAGCGTACGTTGTTCTCGAAATTCATTGACCTCAGTCTGTGGTAACTGTTCAGCGACACTTTAGAACAAAGTTCGGCAAGGATCCCTCGCATACTAACACCATTCGGCGTTGGTATCAACAGTTTAAAGCTACGGGATGCCTTTGTAAAGGTCGCCCTCCTGTGTCGGAAGAAACCGTTCAACGTGTGTGTGCCAGTGACGTTCGTAGCCCACAGAAGTCTACTCCTCAAGCTAGCAGGGAATTAGGTATTCCACAGAAGACCGTTTGGAGAATCCTACGCAAGCGACTGTGTGTGAAGCCTTACAGGTTACAGTTGCTACAAGTACTGTCCCACAACGATGAAAAGCGTCGTTTTAAATTCTATGCCCAATGTCTAGAACAAGACAAAACATTCGCAGAAAAACTTGTGTTTAGTGATGAGGCAACTTTTCATGGGTGTATAAAAGTGAACATGCACAATGTGCGCATTTGGGGGACCAAAACCCCCCATGCTTATCTGCAGCACGTTCGTGACTCTCCCAAAGTAAACGTGTTTTGCGCGATCTCACGAAAGAAACTTTATGGGCCTTTTTTCTTTAATGAGGTGACAATGACAGGAAAAATCTATGTGCAAAGTTGCAGAATTGGCTCATGCCACTTCTGGAAGCTGACAGTGAAGATTTCATTTTCCAGCAGGACGGTGCTCCACCCCATTTTTCTCCAGTTGCCCGTATTTTCACACCAGGATTCCAAACAGATGGATTAGTCGTGATGGGGATGCTGATCGTCAGCTGATGTCATGGACTTCTCGTTCCCCCTACCTAACCCACTGCGGCTTCTTTGTTTGGGGTTTCGTAAAAGACACAGAGTTCGTGCCACCAGTACAGTTGATCTGCTAGACCTGCGGGTTCGCATCACCAATGCATTTGCTCTCATTGACAGAGACATGCTGCATCTGGTATGAGAAGAACGCGATTATAGACTTGATGTGTGCAGAGTCACTAAAGGTGCACATACTGAGCATCTATAGACACTCAAAACAACTTTCACAGAATGTTTATATATCTGTGTAATCTTGTAAGTACATTTCAAATAGTAAATCTGTAGTAATTTTCTGAAATCACTGCAATCATTTTGACTAGCCCTGTAGTGTATATAGAGCACAGCACCGTACGGGGCGTCCATAAATTACGTATGGTTAAAATGGGGGGGGGGGGCGTCCACCGAAATCTCACCAAGGCGGAGGGGGGGGGGGTCAACGGAAATCTCACGTGAGGACTGTAGACTTAAAACATAAAAGTCTACAATGGCGCGTAAGTGGATTTTAGGGGGGTATTTCGTCGAAAAGCAGGGAGTGTTACCGACTTTGGAAGGGCGAGACCTCAAAATAAAAGGTATAAAAAAGTTGCGAGGGCGATATCTAGGGGGGGGGGGGCGGACCAGATCTCACGAAGTCTCACCAGAAGTGGGGGGGGAGGAGGTTTGGAAATCCGGAAAAACATCTCACGTAATTTATGGATTCCCCCTTACAGAAGTGAATCCTGCAGAAAAAAATCAGATTGAAACATTCCAAAAATTGTGGCAAGGAAGAAACAGATACAGTACGCATTAAATTTGTTTTGCGAATGATGGGTGAGGAAACAAATGACAGAATCTCAATGGATGGTAAATCTGTGTGGCGGATCACTTAATGAGCGATTAGTTAATTTGTTAGTGGACAGAACTGCCGAAGGTAAGAACTATACTGGAAGATACAGATGAGAATACTTATATCCGGCAATTTAGGACGTAGATCGTAATGGTTATGCTGAGATTGGATAGGAATGACTTGGTGATAGAGTGGTGTAGTGTGGTGTTTGGCGTGGTGCGTGAGATTGCTGCCTCTTGCAGTGTGATTGGAGTGGCGCCTGTTTATTACTCCCAGCAGACGGGTCTCCACTCAGCTTCCTATCCAAATGAGTGCACGAGAGTCGTAGAGAGACTTCTCTTTACGATCTCCTACAACTGTGAAATATAAAACGACGTTAAATAGTAATCACAAGTGCTCTGGATCGACTGCGAAATCCATTTCCTGCTGTTTTTATTCTTCTGTTACACTGTACGGATTTAAATTGCGTTGTCAACTGTACTGAGAATATTACTGTATGTGCCTCGTAATAACAATTTTATCTGAATAAACTCTTAAAAGATTTGTAGGAGTCAATTACTGTTTATTACAAGGCTGTTTATGACACAGTGACAATCTCTTTAAAGCTTATTATAAAAAGTACGCAAGTTTATATTATAAATTATTTCAGTGTTTGAAGTAAATTTTTTAATACCTCCCTGCATAACTCTCTTACAAAACAATTCTTAGCCACCGCTTAGTACCTGAAAATAGGTGCTAGTTGTCCGGTCTTCCTTTCCACATATTGTGCCCAATTATTTCCATAATATTCATATAGGAGTCATGCCAATTATCGAGGGTAGTCGATGAGCGGTAACATCCAGGCCTCGCATTACGAGAGGACGTTGGCTCGAATCCCCGTCCGGCCATTAAGATTAGGGTTTTCCGTGGCTTCCCCAAATCAATCTAGGCGAATTCTGGGATGGCTCCTTCAAAAGGCTATGGCAGAAATCCTCCTCGTTCAAATCCCTTGTCATCGGCGTAAAGGGGAAAAACAGACAGCACTCCTCAGTCGTTTCCTTCTTCCAATAATTCCACCCCATATATTTTATCATGTTCTACAGATTTTCGTGGACAAATTCAGTCAAACATTACAAATCCCTAATAAAATATAATCTATATCTATAAAATGAAAACCCGGTATATTTGTCCCAGAAGAACTCGAAATCTACTGCGAATATTTAGATGGGGTTTTCACCATTTTAAAGCTTAGAATATCAACTCAGTTGTTTGGTATGTCTTATGCTTCTACGTTACATAATGCCGGAAAATTAAATGAAATTCTGAACGTATGGTAAGGAATACCACAGATGGAACCACTAGATGCAGCATGCCTCGCACTAAACACACAATTACAATGTCTCTGACCATAGCCTTTAATGGAAGCATAAAGATAACAATAATAAGTATTTTGCACATTAAACAAAACTCGAAGTATTTTTTCCTGTAATTCGGGATATTCAATTTTAAAACGCAATAGATAGCCGTAAAAACAACAGAGGTTTTCATTAACAACGATTTCTGGCAGTAGGACTACAACTAAATTGTCTTTGGCCATCAGCATCAACCTTCTGTTTGAATAAAATCATTTATTTACGGTAATATTATTCTGGATTCACTTTTGATATTTGCATGAAAGGCTGAATCTGCGGAGTTAAAGTATCTGGGGTTTCGAGCAGAAAGTATATCCATTCACTTCGCAATTGAATCAAATGTAAGTTTATAACATAATCTAACGTTGTTTAGAAATGTAGTGATGCAATTTCTTAACCAAATTAATGAAGCGTGATGCACATGAATCTTTTCGGACAAATGAAAATAGTTTACGTGCATATAAACTTCAACCCACCCGTTTCTTGATAAGGGGCGTGTGAATATAGGATTGTTTTAATTCCGAAAAAAGTTGGCGCGAATTTTATGAATCTTTGTACAAATGTTTCTCATTGAGGTTTTTTTTTTTTTATCTTAACGTCTCTCTAACAGCGATGTCTTTAGAGACCGGAAAGGATACGGGGCAAGGACTAAGAAGGAATTCGGCCATGGCCTTTTGAAGGAAGCATCCCGGAATTTGCCTGGAGTGATTTGGGAAACCATGGAAAACCTAAATCTGGATGCCCGGACTTTGATTCGAACCGCCAACCTTCCGAATGCGAGGCCCGAACGCTAGCCGTTGCACCCTCACACTCGGTTTCTCATTGCGGGAATAAAAATATTGTACGGGTAAATCTACGCCAACTATACCAGGCAACGCCAGGAACTCACCCATATTTTCTAGGTGTCTTCAGTCTGCCCTTGTGTAATTAACAACTAGCAACCATTCATTCTTTGACTGGTAAGGGCAGAACGGAATTATTTGTAACTGTAGCGGGAATTAATTAATCTATGTTACACTTTCTTGAGAGACAGGTTGCAAAATGTTTGTAATCGTAACGGAATATTTACATCTTAAGAGCTTATAATAAATACATAATTAACTAAAAAAGTCACGAACGTATTTATTGGAGCTATGACAAATATGATTCTATGCCTGATAATCTACGAAGCAGCAGAACATATGTTGGACATAACCAGAAAGAGACTGTATGAATGAAATCAACAAACTAAAAAACAAGAGCCAATTCGTTAGTGATGTGTATAGTACCGAGTATCTTGTTCGTGTCCCCACGCTACTTGCTTACCTTCATAGCTCTGCCTACCGCCTTCTCCTTCAAAAAGACACGAGAAAATGCGAACAGTCCCGAAGCGCCTGTTTGCAACTCGTTCGTGCGAAGGAGAATGAGCGTTACCTGGGATACCCGCATACTGTTGCAAAAGGCTCACTGTTTCCCCAGAGACAGAATTGTTTGCCAGGGATTGTTTTCTTTCATTGACAACGACAACATTAGATACGAGTGAGGAATAGAAAACAGATGGCCCTCGCTCTTACTGATTAGCCCATCATGGCATTTGGCTCGAGAGATTTCGAGAAACCATGGAAAATACGAAATCCATGATGGTCGGAGGGGATCGAACTCGCGTCTTAAGATTCCCGCTTAACCATCAGACTCGGTTTAGTTTATTTGCCGTCGTACCACTCGACTCCACCCTTTTAACACGTGTTTTCAAAAGATGGTTGAATTTGTATTGAAAGAAAGACGCCGTTCTCGATTGCTTCCACTTATGCAGACCATTTCATCAATCATTTATGGACAGATTTCCTAGCAATGAATGTCACATTCACTTTCAGATCACGCGTAAAACCTTAGAGGAGACCTAAAGTATGCGATTTAACCTTGTGGTCGGCTTTAAGCGTTCTTAAAGCTGACGAGGAATTGTCTGAGAAGTTAGTAAACTAACTTTGTGAAATTGAAATCCCGCGTCATCGTTGTATATTTTAGAAAGGAGTTTCTTTGTGTAGTTTGTGTCATAGATCCTTCTCAAAGCCATCTCCAATGTGTTGTGTCAGATGTAAGACTCGATCGGTGCAGAAGTGGGCTGTTCTGAAACCGGCTTATTGAGGTATCAGTTTATCCTCAATAACTGGAGAAAGACGTTTCAGAAGTATTCTCATAAAAGTTTATAGACGTGGTTGAGGAGTGATATCGGCGGTAACTCTTGGCATTGTCTGGATGTTTACCAGGCTATAGTAGTGCTAGAACTTGTGATTTTCTACAGAGCTTTGGAATCTTACAGCTGTTTAACCGCCCATTAAACATCTCGAAAGCCATTTTACTCCTCTCTAACACAAGAGCTTGATCTGCTCAACGTGGATGTAGTCAACTCCTATAACTTTTCCGTTTTGGACGTCTTTAACGAAGGCTGTTATTTCTTCGAGAGAGAAGGGGACACTAAATGTGGATATAGCACTGGCGGCGTCTCTGATGATCTTGGTTTCTGTGATCCGGTTTTTGCTTCTGTGGCTGCCATAGTCAGTGACGAAGCAAGCATAGCCGCTGAAAAAGAAATTTCGAAGGAGACGTTTCTGGCCAACGGTGACAGCCTTAACGTTATCAACAAGGCCACCGTAAGGTTTGAACCTCAAGCACTACCCTGTGCTCCAGCACCTGAAGTTGAAGTCAGAAGACAAACAGACGGACCCATGGCAGTATTACCCTACGTTCAGAGGGTGACGGATAAAGTTTGGTCCTCTTCTAAGAGGAAAAATATGCGCCGATACACAAAGCACCTAGGAAAATTTCTAATGTGCTCATAAAGGTTAAATACAGGAGGGAGAAACTGCAGACATCGGAGGTGTACCAAATTCCCTGTAGCTGTGGCCAAGTGTATATCGGCGAGACTGGACGGACGGTCAAGGAAAGGCTGTGTGAACACATAACACATATTAAAAATAACGACGTCAGGAAATCAGCTGTAGTACATCATTCGGCTGACAGTGGACACGCAATTTGATTTAGTGACACTAGTATAATGGTTCATGAAAGTAGATGGTGGCCCAGGCGTATCAGAGAAGCGCTCGAAATTAAAAAGAAACCAGATAATATGAAAGCGGACGAAGGGATACAACTTGGCCAAATATGATCATGCTTGATTAGGAAATGGCTGGACGCAAACTCTCATCGGACTGGCCACGCTGTCAGCGCTAACTTGAATGACGTCACTCCAAACTTTGGCGCGCTCTTCGGGAGCTATATATAGGCGACAGTGATTGCAGCCTTGATAGTACTCTGAAGAAGGCCACAAAATGATGGCCGAAACGTTAGGTTTTCATAAATTGACCCGGAGTACCAACATAACAAAACTCTAAGATATTTCCAAATTCGAGATGCAAAATCCAGGCATTTCAGTAAATGTTTTCAGTCTGGATGTTATTAATAGTGGGACTGAAGTTGCCGGGCCCATACACTTAACTACAGACAAACGCGATTATAACATCAACATGTTGCTGCATACTGACGGTAGTGGGAAATTCCATTACAGTCGAATTCACAACTTTTCGCGGCTAGTTAGATCTTCCTTTAGTGGCCATTGTGACATTTATTTGTGACAAATTACTGCAGCATTTCGGCAGCAAAGATCTCCTGTGTCGACACGAGAACAATTGTGCAAGGGCAGATCCAGTTAGAATAGATTTGCTCGGTGATGACGGTAAAACCTTAAAGTTTAAGGATTTTGCGCACAAGCAGCGTGTGCCCGTCGTCGTTTACGTGGATTTCGAAAGTTTGTTAGAACCTTATGATTCATGCAGCCCCCCACCCAACGCCTCTCACTCAACCAATGTCCAGAAACACACCCCATTCGCTGCGGTATACCAGTTCGTTTGTCCAGACGAACCTAGTCTGACACGTTTCAACTCCTTCTCGGATCCAAACCCCGAGAAATGACTTGTGGAACAACTTGTCAAGCTTGCCAAAGAAGTTGATAAAATTTACAGGTAGTGTATTCCCCTTGTTATGTCAGATGAGCAGGAAGCAAAATTTGCTCATGCTACAGTGTGCCATATCTGTGAAAATGACATTGAACCGGGATCATTGTCTTATCACAGGTAATTTTAGGGGGCTGCACATAATGACTGCAACTTGCAGTTTAAGACAAAAAACTGTATACCCATTTTCTTTCGTAATCTTTCTGGGTAAGACGGTCATTGTATAGTTATGGCATTATCCGACCTCGATGGCGATGGGATGGTTGTACTTCCCTCAAATACTGAACGCTATATTTCTTTTTCAAAAAAGGTTGATCGTTCTTCAATTACGTTAAGGTTTCTAGGCTCTTACCGTTCTATGTAGGCCCCATTAGAAAAAATGGTTGGAGCCCTTGAGGACGTTACTCGTACTCATTTTGCCAACCTCGAGAAGTTTCAATTAGTTAAGCAGAAAGGAGTCTTCCCCTACGAATATATGGATTCATGGGAGAAGTTCGACGAGGCCACGTTTCCTCCAAAATCAAAATTTTACAGTTTGTTGTCGGAGTCTGAAATTTCAGATGACGATTACGAGCATCCGACGCAAGTGTGGCAGACTTTCCAGTCCAAGACTTTGAGGGAATATGCAAGCCTGTACATGGAGACAGATGTGCGGTTACTTGCAGATCTGTTTGAAAAATTTAGGAGTGTATGTTTATAAAAATGCACCATGGACCATGCCCACGGACCGTGTAAAGGCGCACGTGTCAAACTGAACCTTCAGACAGATATCGACAAGCTGCTTCTTTTCGACTTGAATGGTAGTACATCTGTAGCTGTAAGTGTGACGTGTTGCGCTTGGACAGCAGTGAAGGTATAGACCAGCGGTTCCCAACCTTTATTGGTACACGACCCACTTTTGAGTAAAAAAAATTTCGCGATCCACCTAAAATGAGAGTCTATCTAATATAAAAATGGGAACTGTTGTATGACCTCGATACGCTATCGACTATCCTATCCTACAAAAAGGCAAATTTTCATAGAAAGGATATACTATCAACAAAAACAAAATTCATAATACACAAAACAACAAACATATTATAGACTGGAAGGCTGCTGCACGGACCATCACCTCATCAAGTTGACTGCTGAAATTCCACGATTAGAAGTAACTCCATCAGGATATCAAAATGCAACTGGTCTGCCAAGTCGCTTTTTGGTGGAAACCACCTGCAGACCCGATTTTAGTGGTTGATTGGTAGGTTTGTCATTGTGTTTTACTACACCCAAATGTATAAAAATATGGAAGATTGGGAGCAGGAAAACACAATGGTAAACTTACCAGTCAACCACTAAAATGGGATTTGTAGGTATTTTATACTGAGGTATGACTTGGTACATCAGTGGAATTTTAATTTTCAAATCGAGTTTTAACTAATCCTGGAATTGTAGCCGTCAACTCGATGAGGTGATGTTTTGTGTAGCCGCCTCTTGCTTTATTGCAAAAATAATGAACAATACTTTTAATTATTATAAAAACACAACTTTACAATCAGTGAGATTTCTGGCAATGGTGTTTACTGATGAGAACATCGATATCGGGGTTTAACACTGGTTAATTTTAACCTTGAGTATCTCTCTACACATAGTTTATTTCTGTATTTTTTTTTCAAAATCAATAAAGTAAAAAAAGCTCGTTCACACAAGTATGTCGTGTTGAACGGCATCACGAACTTCACATCAAACTTAGACATGTCTAGATACTCTGCTCGTACATTCATCCAGAAGGAAATTAAGGATTTCATGATTATTGCACTTGTAAAATATCATGTTATATGAAAAAAAGATATATTTTCGCGGCAAAAACCTCGATTGTTACGCGACCCACTAAAACACACGCCGCGACTCATCAGTGGGTCGCGACCCATAGATTGGGAACCGCTGCTATAGATTATACGTGTTTCTAATAAATTAAAATGAATGTTTTTTGCCAATGTTCTTCATACAAACCCACAGATTTTATCCGATTTTGATCGTACTTAGCACACATATACTTCAAAACAAGGCGGTCTGGTAGCTCAGCGGTTAAGGCGCCTACTTCCGAAAGTTTGTCTTTCTGGTTGCAAGTTCAAGTCCCGTAGTGATCAAGAGTTTTCAGGAGTTATATATGACTATATGAGCTACGCCGGAACGCGTTTCGCGGTTCTGATTCCACGTCAAACTGTACTGAGGAAATGAATTGGCCTTCCTGCCCCTGACACAATAGCTGGGTACATATCCTTCTGGAAGATTTGACCAACCTTCGGGTTGTGGACTAAGGCAGGTTTTAGTTTTTGAAGTGAAAACTTTTGGCGCTTTGGGCGATTTGTGGATGTATAAATTTTCACGAGTTCGCGTCACTGACATCCTAATGTTAACAGCATGTCTGTAGTGGTCTGATGCCTCAGTGGTTAAGGTATCCGACTGGTGAGCGGAAGATCCCCGGTTCGACTCCATGACTCGGTGGGGATTTTCCTAGACCCTTAACCCGGCCTTCACGCGTGACATAGCTTGCTGCGTAATGTGAAGTACGCCAGAACGCTTCCCTGGATCGGATTCCACTTTAAACTGTTTGTCTCCTGTACCTGGTAACAGTACCGGGTTATTTTAAGACGGGTAAGACAAGGGCGGAATGCGCAGCTAATGGAAACCCTGTCAGCAGGTAGTTACAACAACACGGATACGTATGACGTGTTGCCCGTATGATATTAATAATTTTAAGTTTTCACTTCTTTACTTCTGTCGGCAGTTCCCAATGACTCTTTTTTTTTAAAAATATGTTTCCGTTTTTATTCCAATAAATAAGTATTTTATCAAGTTTTCAAATACTGATACTTTTCTATTTCCTTCCCCTGTTTTTCATGCTTGTATTTTGGGAAATAATATTTTAAACGAAACGCATTCCACCCAACAGGTACAATTTTTATTACAGTGCCTTGTCTATACAGTGGAGGTGGAGTTCTGTTAATTCTAGGACTGAACGTTTCGTCGGGTGGTGCTCGTTATTAAAACATTCCAAACAAATTTGAAATTGGCACCAAGCGCGCTGCGCAAATGCCATATTGTAACATTCACATGGTTTGATTTTAATAATAACATCGAGAAACAAATATCGTTAAAATTCCTGAAAATTATTCTGTCTCCAACCCATTTCACACCAAACCAAGCGTATTGTATGACAGGGCAGACCGTTGAATCATAATTCAGGAATATATTTTGATCACTTCTTATCTTGAATCTATCTATGACACTTTAGCTTTCAACTACGTATATGAGGATAAACTGAAATTAAATAGAACGTATGTTTATTTTTTTAAAACTAAAATAAATGCATTTATTGGAAGAACGGGGAACTTAAAAAAAAAAAATTGCAGCGAGCAGATTTGAAGCCGAATTCCATGAAAATAGCATGCAGCAAATATTTCAGAAAGTAAGACCAATTTTTCCGTTCAACAGATATATAGGAGATCAAAGTCTGTCTATCACACATAGCGACGTCGAATTCAGAGCAGCCAAACTTTTACTATGCTTTGAATATCATTTAATTAAATTAATCATGTTTATAATGGAGTCTACATAGCAACAGTGGTTCTTCACCAAGTCAAGTGAGAGAAAAAATCTGTACCGTTGCCAGACTGGCAATGTAGGGGCTAGCCCCCAGGCTGCTTGTTGCGGGGATAGCCTGTTCGATTTTTTTTTTTTAAAACTTATGGCTTTTGTGATCATTAAAGGCGGAATGTAACTGGGGACAAGGAATGGGAAGGAATTCGGCCACGGCCTTTTGAAGGAAACATCCCGGCATTTGCCTAGTGTTATTTGGGGAAACCATGGAAAACCCGAATTTGGGTGCCCGGATGGGGATTCAAACCAGCTTCCTCCCGAATACGAGGCCAGAGCATTAATTCGTCTGTTCGGGTCCGGACTCGGGTATATGAGGTTTGAACTTACAAGAAGTCACGACGTCCGGTCACCCGAACTCAATCTGCTTTATTACAGTGGCTGAAAGCCACCCAAAATCGTGACTTGTAAAAGAAGTTCGGGATAAACCTCCATTGCTTTTTTTTTTTAAATTGAGGTTAGAGGTCATGATGCCATAACACTTTTGAACTAGGGGGAAACGAAAGATAATCAAAACGTAATGTTCTACCATATATATAGGGTTCATAAGTTAAAATTTTTTTAAAATAGCAGAAAACATGATTTTTGGCAAAGTTTAATATTAAAATTACCCCTTTTGCAAAGTGGTACAGTACGTAAGCTGGTGGTAACGCGTCGGGTCTAGCGGTCCAAGCGTCCAGAGTTCAAGTTCGCCTGTACGGAACTTTTGCGAATGAAATATGTTTTATCACATGCAAAAATTTGGGGTAATGTATTCCAAGGTAAAGATATTTGTGTCAGGTACCGTGAGAATCCCACAACAACCAATAGATTCTATAAAGCTGATGTAATTTTATTCTGTACGATCAAAAAACATATTTTCGTACATTTAATAAAACTGAGATGAGAACAATAACATTTCTACTCCTCCATCTCCTTCTCTTTCTGTTTCCCTCATGCCGTAACTTCGCCTTCACGTTGCGGTAGTGCGTTGTTGTAGTTAAAACGGCTTTTCTGCTGTTACAAGATTATTATTTTTTTTTTAATTTACAATTTTTAACCCTCAGTTTCTCATAAACGTAGATGTAATACATATGAACCATATTAGGCTGAGATGTCGTGGAGTAAGGTATAGTCATAAAACATACCTCAGATTTTATTTCAGGTTCTACGCTTCCAAACTCCGAAAATACCCTCAAAATCTGTTCCGTATTTTCTGTGTGATATTAACAAAAGACACATTTAACTCGGGTATATAGATTGGTACATACACTGATGAACCAAAACATCATGACCACTTGGTCCAAATTTGGAATGGAATACTGCTTCGATTTGCCATAAGTCCTTGGTCTGTTTCCGTAGGTATCTGGAACCAGATGTCTATGCACCGGGAACGTAATTTTTGTCAAATTACAGGCCGGTGGTTTCTGGGCGCAGAGCTCGCGCTCATACCGTCTCAGGTGTATTGGAAAGTGTAGAGATCAGGTGAATTTGGTGGTCAATAGATCAACGTGAGTTCACTGTAATGCACCTCAAACCACTGTAGCACGACTTTGGCCTTGTCACACGGACAGTTATCCTGCTGGAAGAAACCATTGCCTGGAAGACGGCGTATTCGGACATGACCATTGAACTGATTACACGTTACCGTTGATGCACGGTTCAGTCTAATGCCCACTGCAATCGTAATTGTCGTTTGCTCAACATGAAAACACGTAGGAGCCGTCTGCTGTGGAGTCACATGTTCAGCAATTTGCACTAAACGGCGTACTGTGAAACACACGTGCCTTCACCAGCATTGTTCTTCCAGGCCATGACTTACAGAGATGGCTCTGAATTGAATACCGGCCAGTGGGATCGTTCGTTGGGTGGAACTAACAGAAGTGCTTCAGTATCTTCGGAAGGCATATTGTCCGATGTTCTACATCTACATCTACATCCATACTCTGCAAATCACAAACATTGTGGGTGGCAGAGGGTGCTAAGCACCAATCCTAAACCCGCCCATTCCAATCCCGAATAGTGCGAGGAAAGAAGGAATACATATAAGTATCAGTACGGCATCTTATTTCTCTAATCTTATCCCTCCGGTCATTGCGACCTAAATAGGTTGGCGGAAGAAGTATTTCATTGCACTAGAAATTTAATTTTTTTCGCATATTCTCCAATAAATTCGAACGCAAGCTACGTCGCCTGTCTTCCAAACTATGCCAGCCCAATCTATGTATCAATTCTGTGACGCTTTCATAAGGGCTGTAACAACAAGTCACGAATCTAGCGGCTCTCCTCTGCACCCTCTCAACTGAGTCAATCAGAACCTTGCGATACGGATCCCAAACCCCACAACAGTAATCCAGATGCGGAGGCACCAGTGTTTTATACGCTATCTCCTTTGTTTGAGCATTACAATTCCTCAAAATACGACCTATGAATCGTAATTTAGAATTTGCCTTGCCTACGACGGAAGTTATGTGCATGTCCCATTTCATGTTGCTTTGTACTATCACCCCCAGATACTTCACGGAATCAACCGTGTCAACAGGTGAATTGTTTATTTTGTACTCGTGAACAACCTGATTCTTCTTGTTACTTATCCGCATTGCCTTGCACTTTTTGCAATTTAGTGTAAGCTGCCATTTACGGCACCAATCGAAAATAGCATCCAAATCACGCTGAATTTCTAAGCAGTCGTCGGAGCACCTTATTTCCCTATAGATAACCGCATCGTCGGCAAACAATCGCAACCAGCATTTGACGTTGTCACCTAGATCGTTTATAAATATTAAGAAAAGAAGTGGACCTATTACACTTCCCTGAGGAACGCCCGAAGTAACATTTATCTTAGATGAGGCTTCCCCGTCAACAACGACATATTGTGATCGACCAGTTAGAAAATCACGTATCCACTCGCAAATCTGAGCCGAAATACCGTAAGCTCGAATCTTCGCTAAAAGTCGGTTGTGTGGCACAGAATCAAAAGCTTTCTGAAAATCCAAAAAAACCGCATGAACTTGCGAACCTGCATCGATAACTTTCATTATGTCGTGGGAAAATAGGGCCAATTGTGTTTCACACGATCGCTTCTTCCGAAATCCGTGTTGGCATGGTGTAAGTAACTCGTTCTCATCTAGAAACTTCATTATGTTCGAGCATATGACATGTTCCAGAATTCTGCTGCGGACCGATGTTAGAGATGTGGGTCGATAATTCCTAGGAGCACTCCGATCTCCTTTCTTAAAGACGGGAATTACCTGGGCTATTTTCCAGCTAGAAGGTACTTTTCTCTCTTCTAGTGATTTACGGAATATATCTGACAGAAATGGTTCAATATCCTCCGCGTATTCAGAAAATATTGTCAGATTGTTCAAAAATAGGGACAGACTGTGACGCCAATTGCCAGTTTTTTTCCCAAAGAGTGTACATATAGTCCCCTATCCTGCTTTACAGATAGCCTCTTTCTGTTATCAGCAATGGGCGTTTTCTTGCCTACTCGTGGTTTCAACAACCATCAACCAATTTCCATAGATGCTTACTACAGTAGCATGTGAACTGCCGACCAGCTTCGCCGTTTCCGATATGTCCTTTGTCAAAGTCACTTGTGTCAGTAAATTTCCCCATCTGCCACATGTATCGTTCGTCGCTGGATCATTCCTCATGCATCTCTACTCCGCTGATATAATTTCCTTGCCGCGTAACTTACCCGCATCGTAACCAGACGGTATTTAATCTTGCAGGGTGTAGTAGTCATAATTTTTCGCTCATGAGTGTAAGTTCATTGAGTTTTTGAGATCGCATGTTGATATTCTGGTTGGTAACGGCTTACGTACCGACTACCATTATTTCTGAAGTTTAATTGTTCAGTTACACATTGGAGTATTGAATGTTGCGCTAGAAAATGTGAAATGAAGGAAGGGGAACACTTCTGAAGTATTCTTGTGTTTTAGTTCAGTAGAAGCGCGAAAGCAGCGGAGGCGGTCAGAAACAATTACGTCGTGTTTGATATCTGACAGAGCAGGGGGAAAAAATAGTTTTCTCATTTTAAAGAGGGTCATTTAGACATCAGTGACATTCCACGTTTAGGAAGACTTTCGAACTTTTGTGAAGACCGTCCAAACCCATTAATCCATAATGTTCCACGTAAGTGTACTCGACAAATACGAAGAACTGTAACCATTCCACTATCGTGTGACATTTGTATTCAAAGGACAAGTTTAAAAAATCTGATTATTCGATACCATAAGCTCTAAGACAAAACTAGAAAAATCAACGGGTGCATCTATCCTTGCTCGTCATCGATTAACTTTTGAACATCATTGGACATCCTATTCCAATATCATTAGTAGTGACGCGAAATGGTGTCTTTATGATATTTGCTTCACCGAGTTGTAACCATCATTGCCAACATTTATTGCCACCAAATGAGACGTCTTGCAGTCGCAGTTTTTTTGTTTTTCTTTTAAGAGTGTGTGAAGTGATGCTGCTGCATGATAACGTCCGCCCGCTGTTTGCCAACCTGACAAAAACAGAAAAAAACACTATTGAGCATTTAGATTGTAATGTGATTCCGCACATACTTTATTCACCAAAGGCTGGAATTATACTGTAAAAGATCTTTTTACAAGAGCTTTTATAAAACATTTTATCATTTTTATTTGATCAAAGATATTTTATGACATTTTTTCAGTCCCATTCCACTATATAAAATTTTTCGTCATAGTTCTCTGAAATGAATGAAGTAAACTTGTAAGCTTTTGCAGACGCAGTTAGTGCAGCCGTCACAATATGTGTTTTATTGAAGATAACGAAGAGAAGTAAACATATTTAGGTTAGATCGTGGATTACGAGACTTGATATGACAGAAGTTCATCAAAGTTTAGTAAAAGAACTGCAATGTGAGGACATGGCACATTATAAAAATTATAGTAGATGCTGAAGTATAGGTCCAATAAATTCTAACCACAACATTTTCATAAATTTCTACATCAGAATTATTTCCTCATTTATACTATTAAGTGTTTATTTTTATGGTGTATGTGCAATGGGTTGTACTCGATTGCTGGTGGCGGATCTACATCATTCTGAACTAAAGCACCCGCATTGCTCAGCGCATTCCGTCTGCTATTATTCCAGAAACCTATCAAATACTAGTTTCTCATCCCATTAATTTTCTTTATTACATCTACGGCAATAAACCCTTCTTTCATAGCACTAATTAACTTTGCGTAAGTGTTCACCATTTAATTCCTAATTTATAGTCTACATGTTTCTGACTTTACAACATTTCCTTCTGTTCATACTCAGAAATCAAGATTTTCGTGGATTCGGCAGTCCTAACCAACTTGGTAACTTCTCTTGCGCCATTTTCTTTGTTTACGTTTGCAGGGTGGTGAAATCTTTTCCACAATGTAATGCAAAAGTATTACATTTTATAAAAGATTTTTTTTTTATATATATCTTGCACCCTTAATATTTTTACCTTTTACGCTGTTTATCGAAAAATCTTCATGCGACTTCATTTAGGGTTGAAAATGCACTTCATTCATGGCTGGACATTTCTTTAACTCAAAACACACGATTTTTAAAGTTGTGAGATGGAAAAACTGCTCCAGCATTAGCAGACTTTTGCAGATAATGAAGAAAAACATACTGTTGGTGTTTAACGTCTTGTTTAACTTGTTTCATATATATATCTCATGTCTTCAATAAATTTATTAAAAATTTATGCAAAAACGGTAGGAACTTTTTCACCAACCTAACATAACGAAACTGTGTATGCTCCACTGGACGTTAGCCAAGATCTCTGCAGCAAATAACTGAGAGAGCTTTATGAAGAAAGTAGCAGTATTTGGCAGTTTTCAGTAGCTCCTCGACTCTGTTAGGTCTTCTTGAACAAGAACAGAATTACGATACCTGTCTCCAGCGCAGGTGGCAGAAGCAAAGCAAAGCTGCACGGCTGAGCTGTTCTCGTAAAAGACGAGTGGTTCGCCGTTCGAGCGGGGTTGTAAAAACACCGACTCGTGATCCTGTCCCACGCCCTGTTGCTCTTTACAGCCAAACATCCGAAGCGTCCCCAACTGATTCCGCCGACAAATGGCGGACACAATGCCCAAACTCTTCGGACAAGTCGCCTTTTATGACCTACAGAGCCAGAGAGAAATCTGCGATAAGGGAGAATGCAGACCACCATAGCCAACTCCAGTTCACAGGCGTCATTCCATGCAATATCGACAGCAACTAGAAGAAATCATCAGTCTGATGTCACATAAAGGCATCAGAGGGATGTAGGCGAGTTTTAAAGTCTCAGATTGGAGTACGTATGTCCTTCGCTACTGTTGACACATCTGTAAGAGTTCGAAATAAGTTCTGCAATTTCCTGATAAAAACACCGAGAACCGAGACTGACTAGCAACGTATTTATCTCAGGTCTCTAAATGATTGATCACGTGAACTGCCAGTAAATCTAAAAGTTGGTATACACTGTTCTGAGACGTAGTACGTTTCCTTTCGAAGTATTAGGAAGGTACAACGCAAGAGATAGCTAGAAGCATACAGAGCTTTTTTTAAATTAAGTCCTCAACGTTATTCAATATTATATAGCAAACAACCATTAGATATTTCCGTAGATACACAGAATGTACACTTTCGTATAGACAAGTACACAAACTTTGTAAATGTAAGCCTTATAGCGTATCGCATAAATTGGTTGGAGTTGTATCATCGTTGGCACACAAAACCTATGTTCATATACGGAATTAGAATTACATACAGTCGACATGAATTGCAAAAATAATTACTAAATACATTTTCCACTTGTTTCACCCGCTTGTACGTTGGTGTGGGTAGTAATGCCTGTGCCTTAAGAATTCCTTTTAGTACGAGCAGCAACGCATGAACGTTTGTAATGTAGTATCTTTGTAGCCTTTACTGTAAATTAAAATCCAAAATTTTGTTACACTTATTCGATTGATAATATTTCATGTAGTTTTGCATGTATTATAACTTATAATGTTTAAGAAATCTGGAGAAATAAATAACCCAAATAATATAGTAAAAATATTAACTTGAACTCTTCATTTATGTTGTAAAGTGATCTTTGGTGTCCATCTCGGAAAGGGGTGATGCAATGTGATATGTGGCGCCTATCTGTTCTCGTTACGAGCCGATTGTTAATTCTTTCTACATCCCCGGTCACATAAAACCTTGAGATATGCCGTGGATTTAAGCTGGAGTATTAGTTTTGTAGTTTTTGCGTGATGCCTGGGCCAAGAGACAGACCGAAGCTGCTTGCTGACAGATATACAGTAGTATAGATATTACATGGATAGACAGATTTACAAGACCTAAACAATACACATATTATAGGATCTACGATTTGTGTAATAATACGTCTATCTCTCGACGCAGCGCGGAACCAATAAATCCTCGTAAGTTTTCTAACCTGTTATGTTAACCTGTGTAAGGAATGTGAATTTTAGATTAGAATACAGTGCAGTTACAGCATTCTCATAGATGATTACAGATTTAAAATTTTAACTACGTCAACGCATCTTAAAGCTCAAACAAAACCAACAACTAAAATCGTAATAATCTAGTTACTGGTCAGTGGAATGTGGGAGGTATCTCCTCTCCTCCTTACGCTGGAATAAAATGTTGGTCAAAATCACTATAGGATCTCTGATTACGAACTTGTAAATACTAGTAAAAAAATTTAAATGCTGTGCAATATAGTTGCTAAGTATGTTATTTCCTCAATAACAGATTATTGCTTTCCTAATAATCCATTAAGCGTTAAGTGGCAATTAGTACTATGAAACCAGTAAGTCGTTGACATCTTCTTTTCTTTTTGTCAAGTCTATATCTAACTGAATGGTTTTATGTGAGATCCAGATTTTTTTTTTCTTGAAAGCATGTTGTAATACTTCTCTATAATATTAATTTGTATTACTAATTAAAGTCCACAGGTTTTTAGACGGTTTGGCCCTTAAATACCGCCATTCAACCCACGTACGCGGACAGACGAGCTACTTAGTTCCATTCAAAGGTTCTTACTATCCAAATAAGACGTCTTAACTTCATACAATAAATAATTTGCTATTTTATTGATTAAAGCTCGATTACTGCTCTTAACAACTTTATTTTTACACGAGGCACAAAATTACAATTGAAAATACACTCGTTCTGTATATTAAGAAACAATTACTGATTCATCTGGCATAATACAAAATATTAGATCGCCGCCACAACTTTGGCGCACGACCTCTCACTCCCGCTCACGGCCAGACACTCCACACCTTGCACACACTCTAAACCATAGATGTTAGCATCACTTATACTACCCTTTTTTACATGCTTAGTATCGTCTGTGATTTCCGTGAGCATAAATACAATTGCTTACAATGCATATTCATACATTTATTTTAATATTATAATATATATACATCTAAATATATATTCGGGGATAGTGGATATGCTACAATGTGAAGCAGAAGCCTTTGTGAATGAAGAGAGTTAAATTAAAAACAGTAGAGCAGAACACGAACAAGCTAAAAGAGAATTTCGTCTAACACAGAAGATTCATTTTAACATACCTTTAAGCAATAAACAAAAATAAACGTTGTGAATGATACATACACATCAAGCCGAAAATTGTATAAGGCGACTAAATGATGTCAAAATCTAGAAACTCTACCATCGCAGCATTGCAGGAGATTTTATTTACTATGTATGGAAGTGGTTAAGAGCTGACGTCTCTAGTACTGATGGTCCGATTGATGGTATACAACGAAGAGAAGGCACTAACGAGGGCTGCAGATTGTTACATCCTTTTTTTCATTGCGGCTTATCGTTCAAAGATGAGGGCACTTTATAGCCAAGACGGCGAATTTTTCCGATTAAATAGATTAGATTCAAAATTTTCTATTTCGTTTCATTTAGAAATGAACTTCGAACATAAGTGTCTAATCCATTATGCACCAATTTTTATCCCAGGGTTTTTGATAGAGTGTTCGACAAATTTCACAGTAAGAATATCTTAAAATGAATCAATGAACGATTACGAATTGTGCATGATGTACTGTACAAATCAATGTCCTATGTTATTTCTGTCGTCAACATCCATTTTTATTAACTAGCTCAAAGTCTACAGCAATCAATAATTTAATAAATGATTGGTGTTTTTTACCACCTTCTGACATAGCATAATCATTTCACATTAAAGAAAACATTGTTCGTCTAAAATTTAAAAGTCGCAGCATAGACGGCCGGGACACAATTTACCTTGCTGCACTGGCTTCATGGCCAAGACGTAACCCTCCATACGCTTCATAGAACTGGATTATACTTGTTAAATTCTTGTAGCCTTATCAAACAATATTTTTGTGTCAAGATGATTGCATTCAAACATCAAAGATTTTACGCAAACAAGTATTTTAAATTGTTAATACTTTGACATTATTAAACTACTTTTGCTGCTTTGCTAAGTATTTAATTTCAACAAAAGACTGATTTCGAAAAATAGATTAATTATAGATTAAGGAATTCATTTCCGGCAAAGATGGCGACCCTTCAGTTAATTGAAACTGACAGCGGACAGCAGATTTTTTTTTCGAGTGGAGCCTTCTCATTATTTTGTTTCTGAACGTTAACAAGAAATTTAATTAAATGGTAAACTCAGCCAAACATTTTTTTTCTGTTTCTAGGTTGTGATAATTAATTTTATGTGACAATAAGTACGGACCGACAGTTTCCGATACTCCGCAAAATTCAAATCTGTTCTGGGTTTAAGCTGAAACGGTAAGCATATTGCATACGGCTTACATATAACGTTACGTGGGATACAAACCAAAAGAGCACTCTTGGCATAATTAACATTCGCAATTCAAGGCACCAGTGAAATCCATACAGTGGCGTGCACTAACCTGTACTCGTTGAGAAAACTAAATATCTTATCGGCCACAGTAAACACTTGGAAATTTATAACGACTCCTAGAAACATTCTACCATTTTATAACTCCATCGAGCAGGTTTTGGTTTGTAATTGGTAATGGGATGGTTTTATTCTGGCTGATTAAACACTCATGCTATTTTTGTTATTTTTTATTGGTGTAGGTTTTTGTTTCATCTTTACATTCTATGTATTTGAAAAATTTTAGGCTCAAACCTGATAAAGACATACAATCGGAATTCATTAAAGTAATTATCTAAAATAGCTGCCAAAAGCTCCAGTACCGCAATGTTTGTCACCATATACCTCGACTATTCGACTGTGCACTGCAGTTTTCAACCCAACCAACCTTTCTTGTACCATTTGGTCAGCCAATTAGAGCATTTCTTTTTATTATGGCGCGAAACAGCCAATCAGAGAACTTTTCACGTTTGGTTCGCCGAGTGTATTGAGTGCTATATTCCAGTTAGGATTTATTTGGTAAATGTTGACTTCAATTTCTAAGTTCTTAATGAAGGTCATTCCTCTCAGACATAAAGTTCTTGACTTAGTCTAGGTTTTGAAAATAGTACGTAGAGGTTGTGTTTTATATCGAATACCTATTAACAAATATAAGACTGAAGTTAAAAATAATTCAGGTTTTTCTATTGACAGTAGTAAATCGTAAACAAATTATATAAATCTTTATTCGATGTTTGTACAAGGCAATTAACGTTTATAACCATGGGAAAATTCAAAATTATTAAATCCGTTTTAAGTCTTTAATCTTAGCGAATTTCAGAAAGAAGAAAAATTAGGTACAAAAAAAGTGGCGCTGAGAAATAAATGAACATATATAAAATACGAAATTGGAAATGGTTGGCGAAGAAAGAAGTTTTTGGAAGAATCTGACAGAAAGAAGAAACAGAATGGTGGGTTATATTTTAAGACGGATGGTATAATTTAATTTGATACTTGGGGTAAAACGTCGAAGGAATGATGATTAAAGGCAGACTAGAATACAAGTAGGAAATAACTGAGAACGTATGTTGTAATTGATATGGTGAGATGATGAGGTTATCTCAAGAAAGGAAGAGACTGAGAATTATGTCATACCATTTAGGAAGTAGAGGCCTGTGCCAGAAGGACGGACAAACAGAGAAGCGAAAACAATTGGTAAGCTACTTGTTTATGCAACACGATATGTATTGTAATTTTTCCGTAGATCCCAGCATACGAGACTGACTCTGTTAAGCCACGTACTCACTAGCGAGCTGTAACTGTAACCAACAGATACAGTAACCACGTTCTAGTGTGGACGCGTGGAACGAACTTCGCTCACGTTGAACACCGAGCCACCTCACTGAGCGTACTCACTAGCGAGCTGTGACTGTAACCGAACGGATACTGTTACGAGGTTCTAGTGTGTACGCTCACTGTAACCGTAACGACAAGCCGACTCTATCCGCAGTGTTCGTTTGGAGCTCCGCGATGTCGGACGAAGTGTCTCTCGCTTGTGCAGCATACATACTTGTAGATGCTTTACAGGATGATTACAAACGGCCACGAAGATGGCGTATTCATGGAATGTATCGAGAAAGAAGTGATCTAATTCTTCTTTTAAGAAATCAACAAATGAGTGGTCATTACAAAAATTCACGAGAATCTCTCCAACTGATTTTGAATATCTAATGAACAGTATTGGGCCCAAGATAGAACGAAGAAACACTTCGTTCCGAGAAGCAGTGTCGGTTCAAGTAAGACAGATTAGCTGTGACGCTGAGATACTTAGCTACTGGTGATTCTTTTACAAGTTTACAATATCTTTTTCGCATTTCCAAACAAGCCATAAGCTGAATTGTCTCTGAAGTGTGCCAGGCGCTGATAGGAGCTTTGAAAGAAGGTAATCCTTTATTCAATAATAATAAAATAATAATATAATTTATTTCAAAAAATCATACAAAATTTTCTAAACTCATATCAGATGAATACTCGCTATTGTTGCTGTACGGGGAGTATGGCGGGTTGTGCAGAGGAGTTTCTTGGTTTTGATTTGGGGAAGAAGTGGAAGGGCAAGCTACATCTGGATTTATAGTGGAGGAAGAAGCTGAAGGGTGTGGAGTTTCTGTAGTGGAGTAATAACCATAATTTTGTATGGAGTTATAATGTCCTTGATCAGCACGAATAATTATTTGAAATATTTCATGTTGAATTGCATTTTTTATTTCCTTGGTATAGTTTTTCAAATTTTCCTGTATAAAATCAAAGAAAGACATAAGTTCCGTATCCTGTTTCGGTTTATCTGCAGCATTTTTCAGTATTCCGAAAGCCTCTTTCAGCATTTGTAATTTCGGATCTGGTTTTAGCTTTTTATTGAATGGTTCACGTAGTGCAGCGTCACTGTGTTTTTGTGTTACCATTGAGGTCCTCCACCTACAAATTTTTTATTTATTTATTAATGATCAATAATAATAACTGAAATAATTTTATTTATTTAAAGGTTGATTTAGCCTTGCAAAATTAAGGCTGCCAATACTTGGGTTTCCATAGGACACTGCTTTCGTGATAGACTTCTATCAGCTGAAGACATTTATCCTCTGTCCATTCATGACGCTTGAGGATACTGGTAGGTTCGCAGCGTGCAACAACCTTCACTCTCGACGTCCACGAGCGCACAGCGAGCGCCCTTTGATTCCCAGCAAAAACCGACAGTCGTCGGCTCGCTGCGAATGCAACGCGTTCCGCTAGCGGCAGGTTCGCGAGCCACGTACTCATTATAGTTCACGGTAACAGTAACGTGCATCGGTTACAGTTACAGAATGTGGACGTGTTTATTGTCGGCTCGCTGCGGATGCAACGCGTTCCGCCCCCGCAGGCTCGCGAGCCACGTACTCACTATCGTATTTGGTAACAGTAACGTGCAACGGTTACAGTTACAGCTCGCTAGTGAGTACGCGGCTTTAAATGTCTTCTTTTCCTTCGGCCTTTATACCTCATCGACATCGAGATCGTTAGAGACGAAAAACTGGAAGGAAATCAGCCATCGCTTAGGTGTTACCTTAAACCAAATTGATTTTATGATAATCCAGACGTATACACCAGAAGAAACACTGTTATAAATTAATATGTTTCTTGATTATAAGAATGACATTTATTTTCTATATTGTCAGTTATTTTGTAGATACTTTTGAAAGAAATTCTCGTATGAAGTAGAGGAATTTTTAGTTAAAATTCTTTAAATTTTTTACTTAATTAAATCTTATTCCTGGCCAAACATTTAAGAAGGTTCGGAACTTGTTGAACATAGAAATCACTTTCGGGTACGGAACGCTGTTGGATGTGTCTGACTCCTGTGCGAATATATTCCAAAGCACTAAGATACTAGAGAGCCGGAGCACTTAGCGTTTAAAATGTGTGGCAACACCTTGCCTTAAACACCATGGGGCTGGCCGCAATGTTTTCGCCCTCGCTGCCTGTTTTGCCGACCGCAAATTTATTCGATTTCCCTGAGGGCTGGCTGGCGCCGTGGTGTGACCAGAGGATGTTATCGACCCGGTCCAGATCCCACTCTGCCCTCTCTGGGGACCTTAGCCGGCTCAGGTGCGACGCGGAATGTAAACACACTAGCTTACGCTCCACTGCTCGGCTGCTTACAAAAACGCAAACACGTCCATCCAAACACGCTGCCAGTCGATTTTCCGTCTGATACACCAGGTCTTCGACACAATTCCAATGGCAAAATATAAAGGTGCAGTCTTTTTCTCCTTTAAAATTACATGTCAACGTTTCAGACAGGAATGAGCAAATTTAATTTGGTTAAAATAATGAGGTTTTTCGTTTATTTTTTGGTGCGAATGGAGGCACTGCCTTGCTTTAGCACTGCTAGCTTAGAAGTTCAAGTAACCGCCTTCAATATTCAGGGTCGCGGATTCGAATCCCGAGACGGGAAAATTTTTTTGCTGGTTTTGTTTGTTCGTGTCTGGTACTCTATGCCTTCGAGTTTGCATTCTCTGTTAAACTGTATGCCCAGCTATGACAGAGGCGGAATGTTTGGAATCTTCGAACTGTGACATTACTGTTTTTAGAACATAAGGTAGCCTAAGACGATCATTCATGAAGCCCTGTAAGTGGCAAATTTCTCAATTCAGTTAAACTGTCGAACTGCAAGTGCAGCAAGGAACGTCAAGATTTTAACAAAAAATCCGTTATTATCTTGATTTAACATTCCAAACAATCGCTTGATGTTTTTGTGATGTCATACTGCATCGCTGAACGTTAGTTGGGTCGCGAATGGGTTGGGGACTGTACTCGGAACAGAACAGCCTCCAATGGTCTCTCCAGTCCTAAGTCCCACAGAGTAGTACTTTCAGTGGAGATAAGATCCATCATGCATCCTACAAAACGTTGACCTTGTGTTTTGTTTTTCTCACTGCCATCTTAGATTTTTTTTTAGTTTCTCTGCAAGGTATATTTAAATCTTCTAACTATTTATAACGGGACGAAAACATAATAAAAAGCATATTTCGATTGATTTTCTGATAATATAAACTGTTGTTTGTATTCAAACTACTTGTTTTTTGTATCTGCTTAGCGTCTCTCTAACAGCGAGGTCTTTTAGAGACGGGAAAGGATGGGATTTAAGGAATGGGAAGGAATTCGGCCATGGCCTTTTGAAGGAAGCATCCCAGCATTTGCCTGGAGTGATTTGGGAAACCATGAAAAACCCAAATCTGGATGCCCGGACGGTGATTCGAATCGTCGTCCTCCCGAATGCTCAAAATACTTGTAAATGCCTTTAAATAAGATCTGTCACTACATAAAATAATTTCAGTACTGTTTCTGCTTGTTAATTGATATTTTTTTAATAAGCAAGTAATAATGTCTCATTGTTCGGTTTGGTATATATATTTATATTGTCTTCGTATATAGATTGACGCAAGTTGAGCCACCAACTTTATGTAACAAAAATTTAAAACAAGTATTGTCCATTCTCAAACCACCTTGCGTAACTTACGTTTTTTAGACCAACGAATAATTTTTTGATCCACAACTCCTTTTTCTCTTTTTTGGAAGTGGGTCGCCATGCTTAATTTCCTTTCCTTGAAACGATGTGTGATAAGAACATTTCTGCTCCGCGAGAAAGTACTGGGGAGGAAGACATGGTGGCATATCTAGTTGTTCTCGTGGCAGGAGCGAGAGTGGACGGACGAATCCAATTGCTGTCCTACATATTGGAATGCGATTGAAGCACTTTGCACTGGGCTAATATTTAAAAACGCTACTGGTGACAGAGAGACGGGAGGAACTTGCAAACGGTTGGTTGCCTTGGTCGTTCCCATAGGGCGGTGTAAGTCTAATCTATGTTCTGAATAAAGACAGAGATAATGGATTATTTAGGCAAGACGCATCCCTCCACTCAGTCGTCAAACTCAAGATGAGATCAAACTAACCCAAAGACACCTACTTTGCGCCAACAGAAAGGTGACAACATCGCAACTAACGTACGGTAATAACGATGGGAAAACGGCTAATGGAGAAACGGTGAAGGAATGTGCAGTGTATGACGTTGCTTGACCCAAACAGAGGACTGGGTCTGGTCACGCACGATAATGTAACTTCGCGCAACAGGAGGCTCATGTATTTTCCTGTGGGTTACGGGCGGCATTTTGCAACACAGTGGTTGATGGAAATACGGAGCTTGTCCATATGTCACAGTGGGTGACCGCCCAAGAGGTCTGATGCACCAATTAAAGACGATGATCATCCGTTCATTCCAAATTAAAGTTATGAGCGAACAACGCTAGTCAGCTGATTGCGGCCGCAGACTGCAGAGCAATTGTGGAATTAATTGAGATTTAGGCAGAATTTGACGGACGATAAAATTGCCGTTTGCACTTGTGCTAACAGGTGCTCTTATCTGGATAAAGATGGACGGCAAACTAAAGATTTGAACTGAACAACTGGGACGAGGCTAGCTATATATATATATATACATCCACCACACAAATGATAGTGTGTGTTCAACCACGGCTCACATACCATGTAATTACCTGAGGTGAAGAATATCACTAAACTGAACGTGGTGAATATGTGGTTACCTCTGGCCTCGCATTCGGAAAGACGACGGTTCGAATCTTCGTCCGGCCATCCAAATTTGGGTTTTCCATTGTTTCCTCAAATCACTCAATGTGAATGCTGGGATGGTTCCTTCGAAATTCCATTGCCGATTTTTTTTGTTTCCTTACCCCCTATTCTTTCTCACCTCTAATGACCTCTTATGCGTCCACATTTGGACTGCTGTAGTGCCATCTGGGATCAGTTTCGTAAGGGGTTGATCGACAGTGTAGAGAAAGTACAGACAAGAGCCGCTCGATTCGTGACTGCTTGCTACAGTCCTTATGAAAGCGCCACATAACTGATTAGTAGACTAGGCTGGGAGTCTCTGGTAGATACACTACGCACGTTTAGCATAAACTTATTGATATACATGCGTACTCCCACTTTAACTTAAGAGTGTAGTGCAACACTTCGTCCACCAACCTATTTGAGTCAGAATGATAGGAAAGATAAAATTAGAGAAATAAGGTGCCGCACTGATTCTTATATGAATGTTTTTTTCCCTCGTACCAGTAGGGATTGGAATGCACAACAAAGACATTAACTTTGGTGCTGAGCACCCTCTGCCACCCACAATTTTGTGAATGGCAGAGTACATATGTAGATGTAGACTTCGACGAAAAGTAAAACTATAAGCAAAAATAAGGTATTATTGAACTAGCCAAACAATTATTATTTACGTAACGTAAATTCTTTGTAAAGTAGTAAATAATTATTTAATAAAAAACGCCAGTGCAAATGTTTCCGGAATTTTTGTTTATCTCGGATGCGCTTCGCATCTTTAACCAGCTTGTCTGATCGAGTGCTGAAATTAAACATATCACCTAAAAATTTATATTAATAACCAAAACTGGTCAAGGTAATGCAACTATCTTAAAAGACAAGGAACTATGTATCAAATTAATAATAATATCTAAATGGGTGTTGTACAGTTTAAAACTTGAGAGACAAAATTTACTGTAACGGCCGTCAAAATTAATTCAGAATGTCAGAATTAATGACATTAATACTGCGCTCCACACATGAGACTTCTCAGAGGATTAAAAAAAAAAAGAAAGAAAGGAGTACACAACAAGTAATTGATTTATTAGTAAAACCAATGATTTTGTTATGAAGTTAAGATTTGATACATTTAAAAGTCCCGCTGGGTTTAAGTTCGGCTCGCTCATTTAACAAGTCTTTATTTATTCAGGGTAATTGGTCACGGGTCATTTCGGGCCTTTGAGATATTGCAAACATGCCACAGTGTCCTGTGGTATTTTACCGAGTTCGCTCACTGCGACAACGCTGCTCCTTGAAGTCGAGACTCGGCAGCAGAGAGGAGTCCCACTTCCGACCCCATAGCAGATGGCGACAGAACGACAAGGATAGATGATAACACCTCCGCCATCCAACCCCGAGAATCTCCCAATAAACCAATTATGCAGGCACCAAAAGTTTTTTGTCATGATGATTTGTAGGTTCACTTGAAACAGATTATATATATATATATATATATATATATATATATATATATATATATATATATATATATTGTGGTATGACAGAGTCACCCACAATGAATATAATTAAATAATTAATTTATATTCAGATTTTTTTAATATTTAGATTTCGTTATGATATTCAATTATATAGATCGAAAATATGGTAGATAATAGAGATATTGCATAGGTAATAATTGTATATTCAACCCAGGCAGCCAAAGTCATTATTACTATAATTTAATTTCTGTAAAACTTAGTGCTCAGTAACATTTGGTTTGGGAAGCTGAAAGCTGCCATTTTAACGGTCTGGGGCCAGACAAAGTCGTTGAGACTTCGCGACAGTGCGACGCCTACCCCTGAACAATGCAGGCACGCGCTGGAAAACCCGTTAGGGACAGTGAACTTGCTCCCTCCTCTGACGCTGGCTCGAGGCTACGAAAAGTGCGCGAACGGCGATAGCGTATGGGGGGGCGCGATAAAAACACGTGACGACGGACTTGTTTCAATGCACCAATCGTGAATGTCATAAGGGTCCACAGTACTAATTCTAGGGAGTTTGTTACATGTGGAGAGACGACTTTCCGAGGAAGAAGGAAGAGGCCATCTTAAGCGACACTTGCAGTCCGGACCAGCAACCGAGCAGACGTGTTGCAGCCAACACGCTCACATCCGGCCATGAGTGACGGGGTCCGGTCACATTGACTTGTACTTTCTTGCTCAGGCGAGCGGGAAATTATATGGCAAGCCTGCCATAGCCTGAGGGTTATTGTGGAACGTGGCGAAACCACTATCCTGGTTTCGCAGCTGTTGTCGCATTATCTGTGTCACATTTCTTCACGTCGATGCATGGTAAAGTACCGAGGCATACGGTCACACTCCGGTGGGTTTTTGATGAGACTTGCGAATCCTTAAGCGACCCTGAGATAGACTCTACTACCGTCCTAAATCACTGAGCTAGCTGATTTCATGATTAATTTCAATTTTAGCACCTTGCAGGTTTGTGTTAAATGCAAGACAGTGCTTCTCATTTTAAAATGGCGCCTTGGGTTTTCCCTTTCATTGTGAACGTTAACATCAATCTGATGGCCTGTGTTGCCGTTTTGATAATATGTTCATTTGTTCTTTGTTGAAATATGTAATTCAGTTTTATGTTTTCTTTTACCTATGAATGTAACTGTCAGGTATAGCTTGTTGCCTTTGAAATACGATTAACGTAAAGTTAAATGTTACCTGGCATTGTATCATCCTTAAGACCCAATAAATCAAATTTATTTCTGGTGTAAAGTACATGGTTCTAGTTCACCTTGTAGCAACCATTAAATTAAAACCATTTTTAATATTTAGACTTAATGTTAAAATATAAAGGTGAGAAGGTAAGGTTGGTCCAGGTGGAGATCTTCGGCATTCACCACTCCATTCCACCCTCCTCCAGTCTGAGCTCTAATACAATATATATATATATTCTGTTTCAAGTGAACCTGCAATTCATCAAAGAGGGGATACTTTTGCGAAGCCAATCCGATGTGTTTATTTCCTCACGTGATTGAAAATTTTACAAATTTTGTGTTTCCATGATACACGCCGAGGAGGAGGAGAAGGACGAGCTCTTAGAGGCGAGAAGACTTCACTTCGTCCAGAACGATCGCCCTGCTTGCCAGAGGAGTGCGGATGATTTCGTTCTGGAGGCTTCGATGACTGAGCACCAAGTTCGATCGATGTTGTTACATGTGCTGGTTGAAGTGACAAGTGCCTTGCAGAACCTGGACAGGTGCGCTATTTGAGTGACGATAGCGCTCTTGTTGCGACGCTTCGTGCAGCCATACAGACATGGTAATTATTCCTCCAGAAACAGTGTGTACTCTGAAGAATCATTGAGACAGCCCTTTAACGATCTAATGAGTAAGAGTTCCTGATGCCGCCGGACATTGATTCCTGAACTAGTTGTATCTAAAAGCCGAGTGCTTTTTTTGTTTTCTTTTTCCAGTTTGAATTGAAACACTGATTTCCATGTTTGGAAACTTTCAATAACTATTCTTTGTGGGAACAAATTAATTACCTGGCGCCCTATAAAATCCAGTTAAATCTGAAGTTTGCTTGTTATCATTGCGATACAAGAATCGCTCACATTATGCATAAGAGAGTTTTTGCTTCAGTTGCATATGGAATTTGTAAATCTTGCATGTATTGCAATTTTTTTAGCTTCAATTAACAATAATTGTTTGTTTGCTGTTTCGGATCTGTAAGACGAGGTATTGCATTGAATTTTATTTTGCACAGACAGATGTTTAAGATTAATGATAGATATACCTGTGTCTGTAAGCATTCATGAGTACCAAATAAACCATAATTTTATGATCTTTTCAAATACTAATGACAGAAGTAATGGTTTCACCTCTGTTTTCTGAAATTAATATATATGCGTTGCAGAAGGTAGTGGAAGGTGGCAATTTAAACTTTGCAAGGTAAGCAATTAATCCCCCCCCCCCCCCCCACCGACCAATCCGCTACAATATATATATATATATATATATACATATATATGCATGATGCGATCTTTTTACGATAGAGACGGAATCCTTGGAAAAACGTGTTGCTCCTCAAAATGTGCTCGCAACCGTTCACAATGCTTTCACGCGTCGCTGTTTTCCTTTAATAAAGTGATTTTACCTCCACGATGCCTACCGATAAAACAATAGGTATTTAGGTAATACGCTACCTCCGGGCCCCTTCGCATACATTGCTATAATATAGCCCAGCAGGTTTATCTTACAAACTGTTTTTATTGTGTCATTATTTTACCGAATAAGCGCTTTGTTAGCCCTTAGTTGTCGGGGCATTAAAACGTTCCTACGCAAGTCTCTTAAGCCTTTTTTGACGCACGGTCAATCGCCTTTCACTATTCATTATCAGAATGTTGAAACTGTTTCTATCCGTGCACTGGCTTTAAACATTGAAATTGGCACACTGGTTGAAGGCACAGGTGATCAGCTGCTCACACAAGAAATGTAATTAATACATTGGATCGCTTTCGATATCTCGATGAGAAGCGAAACGCATCCGTATTAAACAAACATTCCAAGAACAGTCGCAATGACGTTTTTTATTTTATGATATTTTTTTAATTCAAGCAGTTGTAGAAGAAAAGGTCCACAATAATTAAATAATTTCTTCAACGTAATATGCAAATAAATTATGAATTTTGGTTTGATAATCAATCATAATAAACAAAGAATCCTCACTCAACTCACTAATACATAAAATCTATGATCTAGCATACAGAATTAGTCTTTTTCGAAATAGTTTTCCATTTGATTTAGAGGCCATCCATACATTGCATCACACGAATTTCGTGGCTTTTTACGCCCCTTCTCCAATGTATTTGTCACAAGTAGTCATATTCACGTGACATCTCCTATTGTGACATCATTAAATCTTTTACTATTTAAAATTTTAAATTGATTAAAACAGAACTTCCAATAATAATTTTTATTTAAAACCTTATCAAATAAAGTATTAATTTAAACGTTCTCAAAATTAAAAACCTTTTATTATCTCTAGCTATTTTTATAAAACTAATAATTCTATGTCAATTGATCTTCAAAACATTCCTTTACATTATTTATAAATGGCATATAAACCATTTCGTTTTCTTTTTGGACGGTCCTGGCAAGTTGGAAGTAACAGTCAAAGCATCTCCTTTCTTCCTATGCGAGTTTGTATAACGAAAACTAAAGTCCACGTACTCCACACGCTTGTTTAAATAAATATGTCTCGACGCTTGATCAGAAAACATCAGATATGTAATAACAACGGAACCAATCTCCCTTCACGGTCGCCATTTCCTACGGGACCCTACTCATCTGTTAACCAAACAGGAGGCGGCAGAAATCTTTCTCTCAATAAATTTCACACCGCAACACACTACGCCCTCATACTTTACTACTGAAATACTCTCTCTAATCTCCTTTTTATGTGAGTTCTTCGATATCATAATAATTATAGATTTTTGATTAATTATTAAAATTGATTTATAGGGGCCAATCCAAAAGAGGAAAATTACAGGAACAGAGTTCTGACTCACAATTGAATAAGAGGAAGAATTTAATTAGAAAATTTAAATTTTATTTTAGCTATATTAAAAATATATTTTATCGAACCTTGAACAAAATTGACATACATTATTTTCAGATGTGATTAGATACCGGAGTTCTGTGCCAGATGGGTAGTGATTTCATAATCATTAAAACACTGTTCCATTGCTAACTCTCCCGATGAATTAAATGTTAATTGTGGAGAAATAAAGTTGCAATTTGCATTGCTCAATTGTCGCATTTTAGGTATAAATCGCAGTGCAATGAAGAATTGTTCATTCAACAAGAATGGTACTGTTGATGCAGTATCTCTCAAAATATAAATAAAACTGTAATCGCAGTCAACGAACAAGGCGCTGTTTTGCCACACTACACAGTGCTCATGCCAAGATGTCTCGTCGTTCTTGTCTCCTTCCTCTAGGCGACCATTCCTCTCTTCTGGACATGAATCAGGAGAGCATCGAGATAGTCGAAGAGCGCATTAATTCTGGGATCTGGTTGGCTTTTCGTTCAAAGATTGTATCTGGCGCTCGGTACAATGGCACCCCATTCCTCGAAGAGGAAGCCTCTCTCTCATCCCCATTATTTGCTGCGGGCGCCTTCCCACCTGACCATCGGTCATACACCCGGTTCTAGGCCGTTAGCGACTTCGACCACTGTAACGTTAATTTTGCCTTTAATTGTCTCGTCCAAAAAGGAAAAAAGAAAAGTGACGAATGTGATCACTACATTACTTGTAAAATATGTTGTGATTCACACACATGATATGCGTCCCAAGCAGCATCAGTTTCAGTGTATTAGTCTGTTCGATATCTTTCCGTAATCTGTTGCTTCAATGTACGCATTAAGTACAGGAAATCATATTAGACAGCTCGTTACCTGAACTCTCAATGTTACCTTTTTGTAGCTCCACGTCAACTGTCTCATTAAATGAATATGTGAATGAAAATTATAAAGTTGTCGCATGATACATTTCTGGGATGTAGGAATAGCATCTAATCTTTATTTCATTTCGTTCGTAGCAGTCAAGAGAAGCCCAGAGCTGTTTCCCAGCCTGAAACATTAGGACTGGATGCTCTACCGAGTCTTATCAACCACGAGACTCATGGCTGCTTAGCTACCGGTGTGAGTTGAATATGTGGATGATTGTCATGAGAACTATTCTTCAGCTATCAAGTTGTTACGCAATGCTATACTCCACTATTAGTACCTCGTAGACGTCATCAGTAGCCAGCCACAGTTTATCCTTTTACTAAACTCTCAGCTAACGAATCAGGAGTCAGCTCATCCCCTCCACTAGCAACTACTGCGTGCTCTCACGGAGAACTCACTGGCTCACCAGTCGCATCAGCACCTTCGACTCGAAACATCACTGCACTGAAGTAATCAGCTGCTCACTTTATATCACATGTTTGAGCTCTATCGAATAATTCATGATTGCATTATATCAGGAACGATTCCATATAAGGTCACTCCATTTTCCAACATATGTTACAGATCCATTCAATAACAAGACTAGAATTGTTAATACGCAACCATATCGTAATTAGTACTATTAGTGCCGTCCTAACTATCTTGCTATCAGTGTGTTTACGAAATAATCTTTATTTGTAATATTTGTACCAGTGTTGATTCCTCCACGACTGTTTACTAGTAAATAACAAATTAATTATATATGCCGCGTGTTTCCTTCAGGCAACCTGATAACTAAACAATATATAAGAATAAATCTAGGTGAAATATGCAAAGTATCAATTCAGATGTTCGCCATAATACTAACAGAAGAGAGTATAGATATTATTTGCAGAGCTCGTTTTACTAGCTGCCAGTACCAAACGACTGTTTAACCTAATTTTCACGGCGTTACATCACATACAGCCAATCGCAGCGATAACTGGTGATGGTCGACACGGATCTAAAGGTCGTCTGTCGCAATAATAACTACCGCTCGGCTCAACATGCAACAATGTTTTAGTGCAACACCAGTAACGCCGCCAGTAAGAGGAGGCGAGAGGTAATATGTCCCTCCTTACCCTCCATTAAGAACCAGATAAAAGACGCTCTTTCCAAGCGTAGTGACACGGCTTCCGGTGGCTTTTGGCTGTACTGCCCGTCTAGCTTCAGTGTGAAATGTAACATTGAGTTACGTATAAATAATACTCCAGAAGTCATATTAAATTCCTTGGCGTAAATTGTGATTGCTATAACTTAATTTATATGATACTTTGAGTTCTAGTGAGTGAAATTGAATATAGATACTTATAAATAATTATGTATATGTAAAGGATGGTCAATATGATCATACTATAATTTAAAAACCCACAAATTTATAATCAAAATGTAAATATATTTATTTACCTTGTAGATAAATCAAAAACAATTAAGTTAGAACGGAGACTATCCCGGCGTATAACCTCAATGAAGTCTTCACGGTTGTACCGCCAGATTTTGTTGTGAAAACACAATATTTCGACGACTAGCTTCGTCGTCTCCTTCAGTTGCGAAAAGAGCGGTTGGGCATATAAGGAATAGCAGCCAAACTTTTAAAATGCTTTGAATATCGTTTAATGATATTCATCATGTTTGTAATATAGTCTACATAGCAACAGTGGTTCTCCACCAAGTAAAATTCGGTACCGTTGCCAGACCGGCATTGTAGGGGCTAGCTCCGAGACCGCTTATTGCGGGGATCGCCTGTTTGAGTCCGGACTCGGGTATGTGAGGTGTGAACTTACATGAAGTCACGACGTCCAGCCACCCGATTTCAACCAGCTTCAACACAGTGGCTGAAAGTCACCCAAAACCGTGACTTGTAAAAGAAGTTCAAGCTAAAGATCTTTTGTTTTTGAAAAAAAATTGAGGTCAGAGGTTATGGTGCCGTAACAGTTTCAAACTAGGGGGAATCGAAAGATAATCAAAACATAATTTTCAAAAATATATATAGGGTCCATAAGTTAAATTTTTTCAAAAATAGCAGAAAAACATGATTTTCGTTCAAGTTTACCGTAATATTCAAATCATGTGTTTTGCAAAGTGTTACAGAATGGACTCTGGTGGTAACGAGAAGGGTCTGGCGGTCCAAGCATCTAGAGTTCAAGTCCGTCCGTAGTGAACTTTTTCAAATGATATGCGTTTCATCACAAGCAAACATTTTGGGTAACCTATTTTTAGGTAAATAGTCTCAGGAACCGTGGGAATCCCGCAACAACTAATAGATTCTATAAAGTTGATGTAAATTTATTCTATGCGATCAAAAAACATATTTTTGCACATTTAATAAAACTGAGATTAGAACAATAACATTTCTATTCCTCCCTCTCTTTCTCTTTCTGTTTCCCTCATGCTGTAACTTCGCCTTCACATTGAATCATTGTGGTTGCCTGCCATTGCGTGATCCCTGCTTAGCTACGATGCGCACTGTGACAGCTGATGTTGTGGAGGTCGTCGTGTTGGTGTGTTGATCAGGCACGGAACCACGTCCCGTCCAGTGACATTAGCTGACGTGAGGGGTTGTCGGGCGAGGGCATTACAGGCCACGAACAGCGGCAGCGAGCAGTAATGAGGTGTTGTCAGCTGCAATGGCAGAGCCGCAAGTCCCAGCCCTCGGATCTTCATGACCAAAACCATAGAGAAATATACATTCAAATATGACCTTAAAAACCGGTAAATATCACCTAAAATTACAAAATATGACCAAACATTTAAATTTACTGTCCATCAAAATATAATTTATTTGCTTCGGTGCACTCACTGCAACATTGGGAAATTAAATTTATTGAAGTCATTTTAATTTCACATATTTTAGAGGAACGTACTCTTTCGTCTGTACTAAAATACTCCTTTTCGTATCTTCGTATTTTCAGAAAATTTATTTTTCGGCATGGCGGTCGCGGTACTCACCAGTGGCGGATCCAGGATTCTGGTTGGGGGAGGGGGAGGGGGAGAGGGCTTGAGCGGCTTTGGTTTGAGGGGAGGCTTAAGTGGATTTCGTTTGGTGGGGGGAAAAGTATTGGTGACAGACATTGATTGACGCGGATTGACATAGGCATGCTACTGCTCCAATATCGAGATTAAAAGGCGGGCGGAACGTTAACGTTTAGAGAGTGACAATATTGTACAACTTTAATTCTTTACTGGTGAATTTTGACAAATTCAGTGACAATTAGTTTTGTTTTTTTCCTCCAGTGTATTATAGGAGTACAGTTCTGTGAATAATTATCTAAATTTCTTCTAGTCAATACTTCTAGTGAATACCCGGTACTATTAAAAAATTACCAGATTTTCCTCAAAATATGATCATAAATATCATCGTAACAGGATTACAAATTTCATTTGAAAAAAAAAAAAAAAACCGAAGTTATAGGGAACAGAATAGAAACACAAAAACTAAAGACAAAATATGGTGAAATCAACAGGGTAAAACAGTTTAAATATCTAGGCGAAATCATAGAACCAACTAGAAGGGAAAGCACAGGAAGCAAGAGTACAGAATATGAAGAAAGCGATGGGGTTAGTACAAAATATTTACACCAAAATAAGACATTATAACACGGTAATCAAGATGGCAGTTACATACGCAAGTGAAACATTAGCAATGAACACAAAAAAGGCAACAGAACAAATCAAGAAAGAAAAATTATTAGAAAAATCCTAGGACCCAGAGTGAATGAAGATGGACAGTGTAGACTTCCAACTACAAAAACTACAGAGAAAATATCAAACATAGAATCAGACATGAAGAAAAAAATGGCTGAAATTTTATGGACATCTGAGTAGACTTCCGAAGGAAAGAATCTCAAGACAAATTTTAGAATACACAATAACAGTAAAAACAACAACCACATGGATGAAGGAGGCGGAGAAAGACCTGAAGTCTGCAGGCATTGCTAAGAGAGACGTCACAGTTCGAGAGATTTTTAAAAAGAAAGTGAACGCATGGGAGGTTATTTCAGAGAAAAAAAAGGAAACCGCTAGTGAAAGGATGAAAAGTATTGGTTTGACAAGAAGAACATCCCAAAGAGGAACTGAACGCATCCAGTTAGAATTGCTTATCGTTCTCCATTATGGGGACATACGAAAATAATAATAATAATATTATCGTAATATGACCAAACTGGGAAAATTGGCTGAATGTGAATTATATGCTATATAAAATCGTTTAAATACAATACAAAACGCTTAGTCAGTGTTTAATTCAGGATTTCAGCTCAAAAAGAAAGCAGAAAAAAATTTAACCTGTCATAAAGATTCTAATCCTACTGATGAAAGTCAAAAGTAAAATGTGTTTTTTCTTTCCTTCAGGAAACTCGTGTCCTTTTCTCTCCAGTATCGTTGTCCGATCAGTTGATCCTCATAATGTGATAGGCCAGTTTTGCCTAATTTTAACGTTTCTCCAAGCGCATACTTCCCTTATTTGCTAAAAATTTTCCCCCACTATCACTAAGTATTTCCAAGCACACGATTCATAGCTCTCCCACATGCCCGATAAGACGTCATTGTAAATCACTCGAGCCACTTGTGAGTGACAGTAATTGTATTTATTCTCTGACATTCATGTCGTGTTCCATTCAACCTCGTTCCGGGCGGCTCTTCACTAGGTATTTCTTCGTTCTCACTCAGAACTCTTTTAAGTTATTGGTCTACACCAGAGATGGCAAACCTTTATTAATCTACGTGTCTTTTTTTCTTAAGAAATGTTGAATGAATCGATGACGTACCATCAAACAATCATGACTTAGTGATTTATGGGAAAAGAAATAAAACTAAATTTAAACTTTATATTTGCAACCAGAAATATACATTTTTTATACCAAGCAATAATAACATCAACAGTTTTGTGTTTATTTATGTAGATGAAACTAATGCGACTTTTATTGTTGCAAATTAGATGCCAAATAACTTATATTAGGTTCATGTTTTGTTACTTTTAGCAGAATGCAAGCTGGAGTCAAGTCATTTGACAAACGTTTCCGAAGCGAGTCTTTAATGTTATTCATTTCTGAAAATAACCCGTGAGTACGGGTATAGGTAGATGAAAATAGCAAACGCCAGGTTCTTAAGACAGCTAAATGCGTCCGGAACTGAATTCCAAGTTTCCATAACTATGGTATTGGCATTTTTTCTCATATTGCTTGATGGACTTGTTAATTACTTTAATTCCAACCTCTTCCTCGTTTCGATGAATTTTTGAGTCCATATTGAACTACCTGGAACCCAGTCAGATGCATTTACGTTTTTCAATTTCCAACCAGTCAATTTAACTCTTCCATGAGTTTTAATTGGTATGGTTTTTCGTACACATCCAAATCTCTGGAGGTTTTTTTTCAAATTTGGGAAGTATTTGTAATTATTGGAAACTATATTCTTACAGAAAACGTAGAGTTTAGCATCAAAAGCACGAATGATATCTGTCATAACAATATTTGTTTTGTTTGAGTCTTTAAACTTCACGTTTAATTCACTGAAATGCTGGCATATATACGTAAAAAACATTAATTTTGAAAGTCTTATAACGTCCAACAATTGTGAGTATTCTTAGATTTTCCCTTCATTTTGTAAAAAATGCCCGTTTTCTTCCAAACAATCAAATCTTAGAAGTAAGTTACCTAGGTTCAAACAACGAAGAGTATTAAACATCAGTAAGCCATTGAACACCGAGTTGACTTCATCCAACAAAACACAAAATTTTTGCTTATTTAAAACCTGTGACGATATGAGGTTCACTGTTTGTGTGACTACATCCCTTATATTATCAAGGGAGGCGAATCCACCCTTTGCACACAATGCTTGTAGATGTATGATATAGTGGAAATCAAGAATCGGGTGTCCTACGTGTGTTTGAAATAAACTGATACAACCATTTATTTTGCTCATCACACTTAGTAGTTATCGAAACAATTTATTTATTTCTCAGTAAATGATTTTTGTAACAGCTTTACAAATATACATAATTAGTCGTTATCCAAACAATCAATTTCTTTCTCAGTAAATGATTTTTAACAGCCTTCCAAATATCTATGCCCTTAGTAGTTGTTGGTAACGATGATATCGCATTTAATACTTCCTTGATCTTTTTTACTGCACAATACGGAGCAAAAATAGCTAAACGAGCAGATTTAGTTACGTCAAGACACAAAGATATAAAAGGAGATGACTTGCTGTCATTTATTTGTTACATTTCCTACCAGTTTTAATATTTCATGTATTATTGTGTTTCTGGATAAAGGAAAAACTTTGATGCGTTAAATTATCTTACATTTATTTTCAGTCTTCAAAAAGTGAAGGGATGCCATTTAACCAGGCTGCTTTCAAAAATCCTTACTGGCTAAAAGGTTTACCATGACCAGGAATAACATTTGCAGTCGAAAATCTTACGGAACTAGTATGACAATCCTTGTCAACATACTTAATCATAGAAGTCAATTGTTTATATCTGTCTTTACTTGAACATGCAATGAATTCATTTTGCTCTAGTTAGGTTTTTTTTGACAAACTGATTTGCAATTTGTTTCATAACGCCTTTTCACAGGGATGTTGTACATATCACAGTTCCAGAACATAAAAAACACACCACTTTATCACCTTTATTAATCATGCCAAGGTTGAAAATCTCTGTTACATTTATCTTGAGATTTTTTTTGCCAAACTAGCCACATTGAATAGTTGTAGCCTACATAAAATTCAAACAAACTTAAACAAGCAGCTGTATTAAAATAATCAGTTTAAAAGCCTCAAGAACAATGATTGGTAAAAGCAGTCACCGAAGTAAACAAAACCAAACAACTGAATAAGTTAGCTTAGCCCCTTCCCGCCGCTGCATCGCCTGTTTTTCTCGCTCAGTCCGTTCTGTCAGATATTCGCTGGAAATCTACCTTTTTTGCGCAATCTGTAGTCGTTCCGGCACCGATAGTTTCGTTCACTATAAGCTTTGTTACTAGAGCTGTAAAGTAACGAGAAATTCTAAACCCGTATGTATTCGTTACTAAACCAATCAATACCCTTTACTTTCGAATCGTTACTCGTTATTTTCGGTACAATCGAACAATAGCATGAAGCATTATATCGAGTCGGGCCGCGTACGGGGTAACTTCGTTACTATCGTATCGTTTCGTTAGTCGTTACTTTCGGTACAATCAAACACCAGCATGAAGCATTGCATCGCATCGCATCGCATCGCATACGGGACGACTTTGTTCGTACTTGGTAAAGTTGAAATAAGTTGTTTATTTAATAAAATAAGCTTAGAAAAGTTGTACACTTTGATAAAATGTAATTTGCACATGGATCTTACGGAAAACCTCTGAATGTACACTTGATTTACTGTAACAAATATTATATACGAAGGAATAATCTAATTTCAAAACAAACACCTGTTTGCATAAAAAAAAAGATCTGACCTTTCACCTGACAGTGACATATCTAGTGACAATAACTAATGACGGTTATTTTTTAAAGTAGCCTGCTCAAAACCCTGCATAGAAGCCTGATGTGATAATGGGACATGTATTTAACAAATATTATAATCTCATCAAAGTATTTCGTTTTAAATAGGAGGTTTCACCACTGTCTTCCTTTACGATTTTCATTTATTTTTGTAAATTCATCTTTTTGTGATATGTTTGTTAAAAAAAATGTGTACATACCATCATATCGGGCCTGCAGGCAAAATACTATTGTCTCCTGCGTTAATTGTTTCATTTTAAAACCGAGCGGGGCGGTGTAACGGTTAGCGTTCTCACCTCGCATTCGGGAGGACGGCGGTTCGAATCCCCGTCCGGGCATCCAGATTTGGGTTTTCCATGGTTTCCCCAAATTACTCCAGGCAAATGCCGGGATGCTTCCTTCAAAAGGCCATGGCCGAACTCCTTCCCATTCCTTGCCCCCCATCCTTTCCCGTCTCTAAAGACCTCGATGTTAAAAAGAGACGTAAAGCAGTTACAAAAAAAAAAAAAAAAAAAAATTAAAACTATCAATATTCAAAACTTTTAAATTAATAACAAAGGTACAGGACAAACATGCAATTAGATTAATTGTTGTGGCGTCGCTGTTACAACAAACATTCAACATCAAAGCCAGAACCGTATCGATGATTGATCATATAGATCCTGCGGTAATAATACAATAACTAACACCACGCAAAAAGAATAAAGTCATTTTTACTTGTTCTTTGTTTATGGAATTTTGTAACTGCAAAAAAGGGCTGCTAGATTTGTTTCCGGAAATCATCACCGAACGCAATCAGTAACAGATATGATAAAAGACCTGCAATGGGATTCATTGGAAGACAAGAGGAGGGTGAAAAGGGTCATGGGAGTGTACAAGGCGTATATTGATGGTGAGGCATGGAAAGATATTGGTGTAAGAATTAAAAGTAATGCATGGAAGGGAAAAGATGACCATGACCAAAATCTAGCACTTGATTTCAGGCACTAGGATTTAGGAATATTCTCTTTTTAGGTAGGGATTTCAGGGATTGGAATAAGTTACCAAGAGAAAATATGAATAATTTACCAAAAACGTTGAAAGCACTTAAAGTTTAAATTTGTAGAGGGCAAATGTAGGTGATGCAGGAAAAGGGGGGAAGATGATGGTGTAGGGAAATTGCCACCGGAGCGTACGCTCTATTGCAATTTAATTAAATATTATGAGAACATAACAAGTGCAGAGATGTATATCAAAAAACTATTAGTCAACTATTTTATATTGTAAATTACACTTGTAATGTCTCTTGGTGACGGGAAATTTATGCGTGTGAATTCCACGTTTCTTTGGCATCGGCGAGAGCCAGTTGACTCATACCTGCGCTGAAAGACCGAACGATTTATGGCAGGCCGTAAAGTTAAAAGCTTTACGCATTCAATGATAGGGCCTGTGCCGAAAGGAGGATTTCCTGGTAGAAAGTTGAAACTAGAGAAACGATGCTTCGGAGAAAAAGTCAGGTTGCGGAACACTTCTGTTGGGAACCAGCGAATCAAACAGTGTGTTAGGAATTTTTTAGAAACCATAAGTTTTTTATGTTGCATGAGGAGCGCCAATGGAGATCGTCGACGACCCGCCAAACGCTGCGACTCGCTGAAATTTCCCGCGTCTGCTAAAACTCCGGAGCCTGCAAGTTTTCAACGGGGTGAACAAGCGGGAGAGAAGACATCCTGTTTCTGGCCAGCAAACAATCCGCACCGGTGCACCACGGGAGATTGCCGGAGAGGTGACTACCTGTGAGGAGCTAGCTCGCCAAGTGACCTTGAACCCAGCTGACCAACAGGGTCCGTCTGATTTCTCCGCAACTCATCTGCTACGGTAAAGAACGCCGACGATGTATAGACACTCTTGCGTCATTCAACCCTAGGCAACGCTCTGAGATGAGAATCATGCTCTAAATTGTTCAAAAGAAACTTTTAATATTCAGTTCTGTTCAATAAACCAATCAATTTAATATTCAAAGAAAATAATAGGTGTTGTAAACCCTGCTTTCAATAACTTCCTTTCCAATGTATCAGTATATCATTTGAATAGATGAAGATTTGTGTTTTTTAATGGTACTTTAAAATTACAATTGCTTTGATTAAAAGTATTTCAGAATTGGAATGTAGCTTCTCTCGGATAGAGAACACTTCCATTCTTGGCGCCTACCCGGGATTAATTTTGCAAATTAATTTATTAATTAATGCATCTCATTTTATTTTATTCTTAATTTAACAACATGTTAAAAACTAGACGTTACACACTATAAAATAAAATAGAAGGTATAAATTCTTAAATAAACACATTTTGAAATCAATAAATCTCACTAATGAACTATCAATGAAAAAACAGTAACTATCTCAAATTATCCATACAAATTATCTATTTACAAATTATGCACTGTAAATTTTAATGTTAAACAAAATATTAGTCTTTACGTTGGCAAAATTAGTTACCTGCGGGAGCTGGAACGTGTTCGTATCAATACGACAAATGCGAGTAACGAAACATGCGAGTAACGAAATGAATTTGTGAGTAACGATTCGGTACTTCGAGTCAGGCGACGAACCCGTTACTCAGCAACGAATACATCGTTACTTTTACAGCTCTATTTTTTACTATGATTTTAAATTATGTATGCGAAAAAATAAATTACTTATATTGATTAGGTGCCTACTTAATTAATGCCGTTGGTTCGCCATCCCTGGTGTACACTGTCGCGCGTTGCAGACTCCACAAAGGGACGATTCATCTGACTCTATGTCCGATATTTTTCACCGACATCCTACAACCCTCCTCGACGATAATATGCAGATAATTTTTAGTAATTTTTCACTTGTCCTTTTAATTGAGAACACGGATTGTAGGACTTGATACATCGTATATCGAAGAAAAAAGCCTAAGAACCGAGGGATTAATAACACTGCCCAGTGGCGGACTCCGACTGGACATTGCTAAATCTGACATTATGTTCAATTGTATTACGGTATGCTCAATCGCCTTTAAAAGTCGACTGTGGAAATATAACTTCTTGTATGACTGCAGGAATCTATATTTAACTTCCTTTACCGAATGATATATCTGGATATTGCTTTGGTTTCGGTTTGTTACTGTAGTTACTGTTATATTCGTCAACTTTTTTTTCCCGGCCTTAGAGTCTGTTTATGTCGTGGTCATGTTTTGTGGTCGGAAAATATTTTTATATTTTAATTATTCCGGGAATAGAAATAAGAAAATTTTTAGGCTGAGTTCTTCATACGAAACAAGCAACAAGTGGTGAAATTCCTTCGTAATTGCACTTTTTCTAACAACAGTCTAAATCCACGTCTCTACTTCTTTACCATCTTTTCCCAGAGTTAGGGGTTGGGTGGTTGGACGAGTTTTAATCCTCATTGGCATGGTCGAATTGGGATATTTGACTTTATGGCCTCACGCCATTTCTGACGCCAAACATTTTCTACCTACTCGTACTGCGTGCTAATGGAAAATGGAAAGGGTTGCTATCTCTCGCCGAAACGTGTAACTATGCTCTGGGTGTTTACTTTTTATTTCCGAAAAGAGGCGGAGATTTGCCGCTGTCCTGGCATTCTCCTCGATGGCCGCGGAAAACTTCATAAAAACCGCGGTTAGGTACGCCGTTACGTGGTTACCTGGCATCGTGCCCGGTCCTGATCTAACTCCCCAATCTAGTTGTGGAGCCTCAGCGCACTAAGCCTCACCCTAGGGAGCTACTATTTCAGTGCATTGATCTAACAATATTGGTAGTATTAAACTTACGGAACCGATTTTCTAAACTATCACAGCGCAACTGAACTATGAACTCATGGAACTTAAGGTTTTTTGGGGGGGAGGGAGGAGGGGGAGTTGGACTGCTGGAAGGAACCCCTTTCAACCGACTTAATCTAAGTGGAGGGAAGGTGAGGAAGTCGGCCGTGGCCTTTGGAAGGAACCATTCCGGCATTCGCCTGGGGTAAGTGCGGAAAACCACGAAAAATTTCAGTTAGGATGGCATGTTGGCGGGAATATTGCCCTCCATCGGACTCTGAATTGGACTTTTTAACACGTAGTCCGATAAAAACTTTGATTGCAAGAAGCATCTTATCTTCATGTTTGCCAATAAACGTTATCAGATGGATACTATGGAACAATCGCATTTTCACACAATTTATCATATTTGGAGAGTGCATAAACCACGTACCGTAGCTCCATTTTGTCCTCTTGTGAATCCCCTCACCCCCACGTAGCCCTACGTGGCTTTTCCCTCACTCCCCCCCCCCCCCCCTTTCCCACACGTAAACGTAGCTTTTTACCCTTTTAATTCCAGGAGACATTTTGCACTGTTTTCTCTCGTCAGATGATTGGAAATTACATGCGGAGATAATTAACTGAGGGAAATAAATATTCACAGGCTGTTGTGAGTTCTGTTCCTCATTTTAACTGTGAAAAATGTTTTGAAAGGAAAGCTACGTGGTCTGGCTCGGAACCCCCCCTCCCCCCACGTAGCCCAGCGTAGCCTTCAGGCCAACCCCTCCCCCCTGGACCGAGCCACGTAGTTTGTGCACGCTCCCACTTTAGATATCGCATTAAAATTAAAAATTCCTTATTTTACTCCTGAGACCATAGGCTGTACATTTTTCCAAACACGATGAAAATACGTCCGTTAGTTTTTTCGTCAATCGCTTTCAACGGAACGGGCAAACATTAAACGTTTGATTCATTATCTGTAACCTTTTTTCCAAAAACAAATTAAGTCAATCGTCTCCACCTCAGGTACAGGTTTACTGTATTTATAGATTTACAGTAAAGCCTCGAACTGAATGCCAAACTCATTAGCCGCCACTGTCTGACAAACAGTGTACAGTTTACATGAATATCTCTACGTTGATTATTCATCGCACATGTGTGTAACATCCTGACTGCGAAAATTAACACTAACTCGCTTGCAGGTTTGAAGTCCTCCCCCTCTCTTTCCTTGTTACGGAGTAATTTCCCTGAGTGGTACTCCAACACTGTTAGAGGCGTTTTAGGAAGACTTCAAAAATGAAGCATTTATTTCAATTCGTTATTCAAATGCATTTTAATCTTCCGCTATTATGCTTCCTCTGCTGTTATAATTCAAAATCTCCTCTTTCTTTTCTTTTATAATCTGAAAGAAAATGTTTATACTAGCTTCTATTTCTTCCTATTATTTTACTTCAAAGCATCCTTCGTTTACGTTATTACCAATAACTTTCCGAATTAAACAGAACACAACTTTATTTCACAATTTCGCGTATTTTTTAACAAATTAATTGCATCTTTCACAGATGTGAGACTTCTTCTTCCGTCACTGTAATAATTTCTATACAATTCAATTAGTTTTATCTCTTACAGTCCAACTAATTATATAATAACGTATACAGTTTACATCCAACTTGCTGCAGTATTCTGAAGCTAATGTATTATTTTCTTAGTCTCCATTCTTGTTTCTACATATTCTCCATTGCCTCTGCTCCAATGCGACCGGTTATTCTTTGCTGTCAAAGGTACTCACAAAATACAATTAGCGTATTATTAGGTTCTTCGGTGGTTTAATTTATATATATTGATTAATTAAAAAGTCCACCAGAAGGTTATGTTGAAGATTTGTTTATTCGCTCAAAACGAAGTCAGCGATATTCACAAGCATAGATACAATACAGAGATACACTTCTGAGCCGTCGCAAATAAAATCTCTGTTAACTCAACTTGAAAAACTAATTGAATGAATCTCTCTGTAAAACTGAATGAATGAATACTGACTCTGTCCAGCCGATCTGTTTATATAGTCTCTATCGAAATTACTAGAATTCTTCAAAGGCATCCACCCGATATTTCTCGAACATTAACAATCACTCAAACAATCAAACATATTGAAAACAATCGAAATTAATACAAAATTACTTAACAACATTACAAAATGATCAGAAATGGTAATTAGAGATCCTTAAATACAAAATTATTTGCAGAAATCATCTCAAACTGTAGAGAATTGTCCTTTAGACATCATAACTTGCATTAATACATGGAATTACAAACATTTAAGAAATTCTCTTGCACCATTTGGTTCTTAAACATGTTAAATGGACTTTAAATAATTTTCTTTCATAAAACAAAGTCCATATACACTGATTTACAAGAAATTACAAAACAAATATACCAGATCATATTCAAGCAAACTTTAGCTCACTACAAATACTTCATACAGTACAATACTATTCAAAATTCAGGTATGAGGAATGTTACAGTATGTCTTTTATAATTTATACTATAAATAATTCTATACATTATATGTAGAATCATTAGTAATATTGGCTTGACATTTGACCGTTACGTCTTATTTATCCTGTAGTTTTCGACGGATGTAGGCGGTGGACGGTTCTAGGAATGGTGTACCAGATTATTTTAGGTATTTAGTTTTATGCGTTTGACCCTACAAAGGTACAGATTTAGATAATTATGTATGTGCTCCTGGAACTGGCTTAAGAGCTTAGAATTTGATCTTCTGTAATTCAGGGGTTATGTTGCACTCACTTCTGTTACGTATTTTTATATTGCTTGTCTTTCATGTTAAAGATATTTAATGTGTAATAATTGCTTTTATGTCAGTTTGTCTGTATCATTATTCATATTACTAAATGATTCTTACTGTGTAAGTAACCGTGTTCAATTACTAACAATCACATCGAACTAGTAAGAGATAAATCATTGCATTCTTTGGAATGACATGTACAAAAAACAATACCTGTCCGAAACGCTGTTTTGAGAACCACGGTTTACGAATGGTATTGATCCATAATAATAACAGGTAATTTCATTATTACTACAATGTGATACTAGATGACACATGCCAAAAATTTCGCGAATACGATGGATAGTTAGGTTTGGGGTATGTAATAAGCTGAAAGGAGTACCACCTCATTTGTTCCAATTGTTTATTTGTTTAGTGTAATAGGTACGTAACAAAAGTCGACGCCAGTGAAGCAGTTTATTAATATCTCTGTGATATGTACTACTGTTATCTAGTTATCTATTACTTTTTCGCTTTAAGGGGGTGTTCGTTAATTACGTGAGATGTTTTTCCGAAATTCCTGACCCCTCCCCCCCCCCCTTCTCTGGTGAGACTTCGTGATATTTGGTCGGACACTCCCCCCTCCTCCCAACCGCTATAAAATGACATGAGATTTTGACGGAGACCCCCCCTACGAATGGACCTCGCAACTTTTTGAGACTTTTTTTTAGGTCTCATGCTCCCAAGGGCGGTTATACCACCCTAAAGTCGGTTTTTACCACCCTAAAATCGGCTTTCGGGTCATTTGTAGACTTTTTTTTTTTAGCTCTACAATTCTACAAGAATTTCAAAACATCACGTGAGATTTCCGTTGTCCCCCCCCCCTCCCCTTGGCGAGGTTTCGTGAGATTACGCCGGACCCTCCCCCCATTTCACCTTATGTAATTAATGGACGCTCCATGACAGAAATTAAGGTGAGCGGGAAAAGGAGGAGAAGATCTAAATCAAACTTAAACAGTGTTATTGTATTTGTTTTAAAGTATAGTTATGTAAAGTTTAATTAAAATTGGATAAAAACTGTGTGTTGGTATAAAGATTTTGCGGAAAGCATACAATGCAGCCAACAGGTGGTATCTTGGTCACATGACGTCAAGAACTCGCAGATTTACCCCCCGTCCAAACATCGCTTAGCTACCCTATAGAAGTTTTCACTTCAGTAAATTGTTAATGAATATTGAAGCATTATTTGGGTATAAATGGGCGTAATAATGCCAATGAATGGTTTCTTAAGCAATATCTTATAACTGGAGACATCTAGAGTGTATAAACAATGAATTGAAAGGTCTGTTTTATGCTTATGTTAATGGATGAAGTGAAAAGCGGTACTGGAATTGTCGATGAATCAGGTGCTAAGTTGAAGAAAGGAAACTTTCAAATAATGATGTTCCCAATGTAGGATAAATATCTATAAGTCAGCGATGAACGTAAAAACGTTTTAAAGTGAAAGTTAGGTTCCTGTTTTTAGGTACGGAGTGTTATTAAGCCAAATGCACCTCTTAATGAAGTAATTACTTGGTGTGACGTTGCCTAAAGGCGATGAGAAGAATATGGCGGAATTTCAAAGAAAGAAGTTTTATTAACCTACGTAATTCAAACCAATCAACAGAGTAGCAGAGCGAAATATAACCAATATCATGTAATGCGCTGTAGTTAAGTCGAACATAATGTATAGTTAGGCCATATTTGGGGGACACAAGCAGCCCATTATCAAACGGCAAACAAATTATAGCATGCAATTTGTAAATGGGCAGATTATTTAGGAACAAATTAACAAATCGAGAGCTGAATAACTTTTTATACGTATTATTTATAATTGGGAATCAGCTAATGCCGGGATGGCAATTTAACGGGTAATCTATTTTTAAAATAAGCATAATTATAATCTAATTTCCTCACTGTATGAATAAATTATTCAGCATCTTCCTCAATGATAGGTTACTACACTACCTAACAGAAAAGGACCCTCTATACCTGAAATGAAGGTTAGATTATATTCATTGTCAACTGTTTTTTTTCCACGTATTATTCCAAATTCTTCATTGTCCATACTAGTTGCATATTACAAGAATATCTGACACAGATCCAAGATTTATTTACTACTTTTCCATCTAGCAATAATTCCCTGTCCATCTACTTCAGCAGTTATTAAGTTCAGTAGTAATTTTCGCAAGAAAATCAAGCTTTCTCGTTTGTATCCGTTCCTACTCCTGTACTTGACGCCAATAATGTGGGTCCTATAATATCCCTCGATATTCAAACAAGACAAGTCAACATTTTGTGAGCCAGTTGGTGTAGTTCTCATTATATCCCCTCATCAGAGGATACAGGCATTTGAAATCTTTACGTTCCATCTTTTCAAATTGTTCTGTTGATGTTAGTATAAAAAATAAACGATTATACGCTGGAAGGAAACCGTTTTAGAGACCATGAAATATAAATATAGTTTTTTTAAACGTGTACCTTCTAACTAGTGATGGATCTACGAATTTTCCGAACCGGGGCAAAACCTTGAAATTACCTCCCCTTTAAACATATCTTCCCCTTCAGGAGTGATTTTTCCGCCCAAGGTTGCCTTCCGGAGTAGTAGCAGAGCTAAACTAATAAAATAAAAAAAAATGTCACCGTGACACAGTTTTCCATTTTATACCCCTTCAAACATGATTTTGCCACCCCTAAAGTTGCCACCCGGGGCAAGCGCCGTGGTTTGCGCTCCACCCCCTTTCGCCATACATCCGGCACTGCATCTAAGTCTTCTTGACATTTAAAACCCATCACCGTTGCATGAATTACCTGACAAAAAACGTTTGCCCTACTGTTCAAAAACTGTTTCTAGTCTAACCGCCCCTCTTCTCTCTTCTGGTCTATATATATCTTCCGAGCGAGACCTCTTCACCTACTGCAAACATGGCTCATTATTTCAAAATTAGTAGCGCTGGCAACCATTCTAGACAATGATCTATAAAAGTATTTGATCACTCTTGCACCTCAATTTTCCAACTTTCAGCATGTTATCAAATCTTCTACATCCTTAATTTAGAAATGACTTCTGGCGTTCCAAGCTGTTTCATCTATGTGGTTCCAATAGCGTGAAAAGAGATAACTCTTTTCTACTGGATCTCGTAATGTTTAGTATTAACTGTTCGCTTTACAGGATCTACTGACGGTAGTTTCCGGTCACCAGGTGATAGATATAATCCAGGTGGGATAGGAAGATGTGGAATCGTGACATGGTAACTTCTCGAACCAGAAATGATAGTCTGTTCTGTGAATGTTATACAACTATGATCGCAATTTATGTATCCCAACCCTATTTGTATTATCCGGAAGAGCCGCCACCGAATTTGAATAAGTCTGTCGTTTCAAAAGAATTGCAAGTTCGTTTGTGCGAATGAAACTGAGGAAATCGAACAGCATATAGAATCCACACAGAATCACGTCGCAACAAGAACATGTCCTCCCCTCCACTTGCGAGGACACAACGATAATCCTCGGCTCGGCGTCCGCAAATATCTCTAGGTTGGTCCAGCTCACGATCCACAAACAGTCCTGAAACTTGTATGTAGTTTTACGGCCCGGTGTACAGTCACCCGTCACGTATGGGTCCCACCCAGTCCGCACTTCCTCTCTTCTTCCGTGAAACTTCCCACTCCAGGGATGAAGTCTATTCCGCCAGTTTCTAACAGTGGTAATTCCCATCCCCTCTTCGAAACATATGAAATTATTATTAAATTATTCCATGAGAAAACTTTTTTTTTTTTTAAATATGGCCTTCGGTCATTTCGACCATTTAGCCAGCTCCAATTTGTTTACGTTGCAACTGCTGTATCAGAAATTCACTATGATATTATGGACACTACAGTGAGGACAACACAAGACGAACACAACACTTAATTAAAACCACCCATGCCCGAGGCCGGACTCGAACCGGCGGCCCTTGCAATGCGAGGCCAGCGCGCTAGCCACTGCACTGCCAGGACCGGCATGATAAAACGTTACGCTTGCAATCTTTCACAGCATTCCCCTCGTCCCGAAATTCCTACCACCTTGTTATTCTTGCTAAACAATTGTATGGCACGTATACGCTGATGTTCACTTAGTGAACCATTTAACAAAATTACGCCGTTCTTTAGAGAGTTATTCATCCTACTTTACAAAGATATAAAAATAGATAGTTATCATTGCTATACTTCACAGTATAAGGGTGATACAAGTGGTAACCAATCCCACTAATTCCTTAATAGGAGGATAGCGGTTAGTTCTAGAAACACTCGGCTTTCCTTGTCAACACATTAAAATATATTGCAAAATGTGGCATTCAGCCTCGAAATATTTTTATTACTAACTGACATAATCTTTGAGCGTATTGAAGCGCTGAGTTTCTGGATTTAAGTCCAGGTTCAAGTACCGAGCCCGGCGTGGTCTGCCGCAAACAATAGGCGTATGCCGGAGCAATGCTTCCACTGTCCGATCTGAATCACTACGCACTATACTGTTAGAAAAAACTCTTAAGTATACGTTTCTCGATTCACAGATAGAAGGTAAAATGTATCACCTCGCCTTGGATTACAATGACCTTATTTACCACTGTAGTAAAATACCAGGGTGAAAAAAAACACTATATTCTGTGAGTCATAAATTTTAAGTCAAAATGAAATGTAGGTCTACTGTCGAAACGGAAAGAGATCTTTTGGAAAAAGTAATGGCATTTTCCCTCTCAATCAATTACATTTATTGCTTTCACAATTAGGTCTGCAGGAAATACCTGCAGACAGAGCTAATGTTGTCGGATATCGGCTTATGAGTTTTTTATTTTTTTGTGTGTAATGAGTCTCCAAGAAAGCCTTCACTTTTATAAAGTCTACAGTTGTTCATTTTATCATAATTTAGCGATGCCTGTATACAGTCGACAACAAAAAATGAGTTAAAACATCTGAAATTATTATTATTTATTATTTATCGTATGGCATTTCAGACACTTTTTAAGATATATACAATGCAACATTACAAGATTAAATACTTATATCTAGTTTACTAATATAGTTTATTGATTCCTGAGTTGCCAGCAGGAAGTCCACAGGATCACCACTGTAAGATCTTATAGGACACTCTTAAATAATATGACCAATAGTCTGAATCTCTCCGCATTCGCATAAGGGGGATGGTTGCTTACCCCACGTGTACAGGGAGTGTGCGCATCTGCCATGCCGAGATTGTTTTTTTTTTTTTGGCAACGGAGGCCATACAGCCAGCTCGATGTAATTATTATAGCTTTCAGTGTATATGTCATCATCCAGTATGTATATTGTATTTTTTCCAATGTATGTACGCCACAGGACGGACAGGACATTCACACAGACACACAACACTTAAACATCCATGCCCGCGGCCGGATTCGAACCGGCGGCCTTCGGCACGCGGAGCTAGCACTCTAGCCCCTACGCTACCGAGGCCGGCAATGCCGAGTTCTGATTCTGTTGAGTGTGGACCAAGTTTTACGAGGTAAATAAAAACCTGGTGGCTTTTATGTGATACAAGGTAAGCTGCTGTTTTGCTGTACAGTCCACTCCTGCATCCAAGCTTTGGTGATGTTAAAATCTGCACGCGTAGCATCCCTTGCCGATTTCATTGGCGGTTTTCTAGGGTATAGCCTGTTGATCTGAAAGTATTATACAAACAAGCAGAATAATGAAACTCGACAGGTAAAACGGATATGACGCTAACTCACGCAGAGAAACAAATTATACTTCTCCGTTCTCCTTTCATTTGTAGCAGGCACAAGTAAGAATACACTTAGTTTCATTTTTCGCCGCGTACAAATGTGCTGTTGGTAGTGATGGAGATGTGGGGTTCAGCTGGACAGAGACCGCTGTCGCTACTTTAAGCCGGAAGCGGCGGTCATAAAGCATGCCCGGGGACAGGGGAGCCTAACAGTGGGGGCGGAGACAGTGAAATGTTTTTTTGTGCATATATGAGTCTGCCTGGGGCATAAAAAATTATACGATCATAGGACGTGACGCTGATAAGTAATTTTTAAGAATTCTTAAAGTATTAAATTTCATCAAGCAAATACATTCGATTATGCATGTCCCTAGGATTTAATTAAACCACTCTAGAACACGTGGGAGATAGTGCGCGTTATACGGCAAACCAATTTTTGGGGACAGTTTCTGAGCGCGGTGCATCGGACAAAATGTAAATTCCGTGTGGTTGCAATGACCTGCTGACAGAATTCTTATCGGCTGCGAAATCTATACCTAAAACGTTCTGGCATTCATCACAATACACAGCAAGGTTTGCAGGGATGGAGGTCGGGTTAAGAGCTTATGAGAACACCGAGAGTGGTGGTGTAACAGTTAGCGTTCTGGCCTCGCATTCGGGAGAACGGCGGATTGAATCCCCGTCCGGGCATCCAGATTTGGTTTTCCCAAATCACTCCAGCGAAATGCAGGGATGCTTCCTTCAAAAGGCCATGGCTGAATTCCTTCCCATTCCTTGCCCCAATCTTTTCCCGTCTTTCAAGACCTCGCTGTTATGAAACGTTTAAAAAACTAAACTTATGAGAAACCTCGACGAGACAGGGATTTCAAACCGGGGACCTTTTCGATCTGCAGGTCAGATATTTTTACTACTGAGCCACCAGGCTGTTTGAGTTCTTAACGTGATAGATGACAATAAAAAGTAATGAGTTAAACTATTTCATTTATTACGAATCTCCCACAATTGACCGTTAGTCAAAACAAGTTTGGAAAAGCAGGCGAAAGTTGTCTTACATGGTGACCATGACAGAGCAGTCACGATTTAATCACCAAACTGTTCTACCATCACTTTAGGAAAATTTCATTTGGTGCAGTAAAAATATGGGTATCGAAAGCAAAGTTAGAAAATATAAGTTAGTATGATCTACGGCACAAAAGGTATGGATGACACAAAGAAAAAAGAGTTGTGCGAAAAGAGTAAAATTAGCAGCAATAACAGAAAACGTACCTCACTTAAGGGTACGGTAGATAACACTTCTGTGTATAATGCAAAAATTAAGCATATTGATAATAGGAAATATTGGAATCACCGTGTATACAGAATGGGATGAAGAAAGGATGGTTAAAAACGTGGGTGACAGTATACCAATCGTTGGAAAAGGAGATAGGGGAAAACTGTTAATATGTTGGAAAGAGTGCTAAAGGACAACTCCAGAAGGCAATAGTTGTTAAAAAAAAAAAAAAAGCACACTAAAAATTTTAAAATAACTTTATACCTTGCTTAGAAGAAAGTAAATCTAAATGGACAATATTTTACATTACTGTTACAGAAATTTTTACATTAATTAGTTATTTCTGGAGTCGGTGCCAGCTGTCACATGGCGAAGATCGAATCAGTGAACTTTATTTGTTGTTCTAGGCCAAATGGGGATTGCGGGAGACATCTTAGGGAAACAAAATTAGATAGTATTTTAATCTGTGGCTCTGGCGCTACAGTGTTAGTTGGTAGTCTGCATCATGCAGTAAACGGTTTACAGCTAGTATAATATCGGAGTATCATCTGTATGTTTCAGTTTTGTTGTAACATGCTTCTAGCATTAATTGTAGGTAAGTAATAGTAACATTATTTTTTTAGGTTTTATTGTTATCATTATTGTTTTTGTCTTTTCGTTTTTCTTGCTTTGGCTGGCACCGACTTCCAAAAATAACTAATTAATGTAAAGTTTCTAGAACAGTAATGTAAAATATTGTCCATTTAGATTTACTTTCATCTAAGCAAGGTATAAAGTTATTTTAAAATTTTTAGTGTGCTATTTTTTTGAATGCGGTTTTTATGTTTTTTAAACAATTATTTTATTTTTAAATTTTTAGTGGCATTATAGTTTGTTTTGTATTTTAAAGATGCCGCAACAGTTCTCATTTTGCGAACGTTAAGAATGTCAGTTTACATTTTGGTCCAGGCTGTATTTCGACCTAATCATAACATCTGATAAAGCTGCTGATCGACAATTGAAACATGTAACATCTGGGCATTAATACATACCACATACACAAATCTGTCTCTGGAACATATCTGTTTGTTCCGACATCACACAAAAATTATAGATTTTTAATTGGGTTTCATAACGTGAAAGCTTGAGGTCTAATTTGAAATCTGAAGTACATGTTGAGAAATTAGGACGCATTTATTTCATGAATATTCTGCCACGACTTAAAAATAGCTTAATTGATTTTGACAGGATTTAAAACTGTGTTGGTTTTGTAAAGAACATTGGAAATTAAAAGGAGTGGGGGTAAATGTAGACTGTCTTTTCTGACTGATTTAAAGTATACGTGTGTAAATTTTTTTAAATCAGATAAAAACTATAGATATATAAAAAACAATTAAGGGTGTGGAGGCGAAGAGTAGTTTGGTTTTTGTAAAGCTAGTGTGGACAGTATATTTCTCTTTGTTTTAAAGTATACGTGTGCAAAGTTCCATCGAAACCAGATTAAAGCTTTAGCTTTGTGTAAAGAACATTTAAAAAATTAAATGGGGTAGGCAGTAGCGGTTGGGTTTTGTAAACAGAATGTAGACCTTATGTTTCTCTTTGTTTTTAAGTATGCATGTGCATCTAAATCTGATAAAAACTGTGGGTATGTATAAAGAACATTGGAAATTAGTAGGGGTGGGGGTAGAAGAGAGAAGAGGGGTTGGGCTTCTGCAACCTACTTTAAACACAGTTGTTCCGTATGTTTTAAAGTATACATGTGCAAATTTCCTTCAGAATCGGAAAGAAACTGTAGCTTTGTGTAGATAATGGGTGTGGAAATGGGGAGAGGGTTCGGCTTCTCTAAACCAAATGTAGATTTTTCTCTTTGTTTTGAATACATATGTGCATACGTCTTCGAAATCAGATAGAAACTGTAGCTTTATATAAAGAACATTGACAGTAATTAAAGGGGTAGAAAGGGGGTAGGGTTTGTGTTTTTGTGAAAGTAATGTGGACAGTACTATTTTATATTTGTTTTAATGTATATGCATGCAAATCCAACGAAACCGGATTAAAATGTGGGTTTGTACAAAAATTAAGGGATGTAAAAGGGGAGCTAGGGTAGTTTTTTAATTTTTTGTAAGAATTCTTCTCCATAAAAATACGAATATGCGCCAACTTTCATAAAGATCAGTAAAATCGTGTCGATTTAAGCTTTTTAAATAGAAACTTGAAAAAATAAAGGTGGTGGAAACTAGGGGTAGTTTTGCAAACCAGAAGTGACATTATTTTTCTCTTTGTTTTATAGTAAAAGTGTGCTAAGTTTTATGTAAACTGGATAAAAACTCCGGGTTTGAATAAAAATTAAGCGCTTTAATGTGGCGAGAGGGGTTGTGCTTTGGCAGACCAAATGGTTGCAGGATTTTAATCTTTGTTTTACATGTTCAAAGTTTAATCAAAATCAGATACGAAATGTAGGTCCATCGAAATCGGGTAAAAATGTGGGTTTGTATAAAAATTAAGGAGTGTAAAAGAAGAGAGGGGTGTTTTTTTAAATTTTTGGTCAGAAACCTTCTCTATGAAAAATTTCATGTATATGCCTACTTTGATACTAATCAGTCAAACGGTGTCGACTGTCGCTTTTTATAAAGAACATTGGCATAAATTAAGGGGGTGGGTAGGGGAGAGGGCATCAGTTTTTCAAACCAAAAGTTGACAGTTTTCTGTTTACTTTTGACTATTCATGTCCAAAGTTCCATCGAAACCGGATAAAAAATGTTGGTTTGTGTAGAAATTAAGGATTATAAATGGGGAGGGGGTGTTTTTCTTAAATTTTGTTGGTCAGAAACCTTCTCCATGAAAAATTACATGTATATGCCAACTTTAATGGAGATCAGTTAAATGGTGTCGACTGTAGCTTTGTACAAAGAACATTATCTTAAATTAAGGGGGTAGATAGGGGGAGAGGTGTTAAATTTTTACTAACCAAAAGTAGACAGCATTTTTCTCTTTATTTTTTACTACACATGTCCAAAGTTCCATCGAAATCGGATAAAAAATGTGGGTTTGTATAAAAATTAAAGGGTGTAAAGGGGGAGAGGGTTTTTTTTTTTTTTTAATTTGGTCACAAACCTTCCCATAAAAAATTACATGTATATGCCTACTTTGATTGTAATCAGTTAAACGGTGTCGACTGTAGATTTTATATAGAACATTGGCATAAATTAAGGGGGGGGTATGGGGAGAGGTGTTCTGTTTTCTCAAACCAAAAGTTGACACTATTTTTCTGTTTATTTTTGACTATTCATGTCCAAAATTCCATCGAAATCGGATATAAAATGTGGGTTTGTATAAAAGTTATGGGGTTAAAAGGGGTGGTTTCTCAATTAAATTCATATGGGACCACTTTGGAGGTATAACCTATCCACTAAAATTTTTTCATTTAAATCGGTTAAAAAGTGACGAAAATATCGCTGAACATCGTTACAAAAAAAAAAAAAAAAAAAAAAAAAAAAAAAAAAAAAAAAAGTACAGACGAATTGAGAACCTCTTCATGTTTTTGAATTCGGTTAAAAAGAAACAGATTGTAGCCTACTAAGAAAACGAGGTGAACAATAATAATATCACTGAACAATCACATCAGCAAAACTGCAGGTCCTTTAGATAATATAAATTTAACATCACTGCGCTGCTCTCTATTTCTGACAATAAATTGAAATCTGTTCCATTATACCCTTCAATGTCTTATAATATCCTCCAAAACGCACAACGCCTTATATACTTTTTTCTTGCGGAATCTTTCACAATAACGCGTACCACACAACGCCTTCTGTTTCCAGCATAATCTAGCTGCTTCTTGCTTGCTACTCCATTTTCGAAGAAGGCAAAACAACATCCACTCCCACTTCAGGATTGCCAACTGCCTAAACCATACAACGACTTTACAAACACACATTTAATTCACTGAACCTTGAATTTTCTTATTTACTATTGTTGCAAATTGAGAAAAAACTGTTTTTTCAGCATTGTGGAAAAAACATGAAAAAAAACTTAACACCCTTGTGTTTTTTTTCTATTTTTTTTTCAGAAAACAATGCATTTGGTAAATTATAGTTTTACTTACGAACTTTA